>VWZI01018148.1:615034-654818 GCA_013396835.1 Psilopogon haemacephalus | reverse complement strand
CAGCGCCCCGCGCCATGGTCCGGAGCTTCCCCGGCGCGGGGCTCGTCCTGGCGGCGGCCGCGGCTCTCTGCCTCGGCGAGGCGGGAGGCAAGGTAACCCCCCGGCAACCCCCGCCGGCACCGAGAGCGGCGGACACGACGGGGATGGGGTGCCCCGGGGCTCGGCGTGCATCGGGAAGGGAGAGGTACCCGAGTCCCGGGAAGAGGGATGCAGGGGTGCTCCCGGGATCCCCGGGAGCAGGGGTGCGGTGNAGGGCGGGCTGCGGTGCCCCTTTGCCTGGGACAAGGGGCTCCCCTCGGCCCCTGCCCGCCCGCCGCCGGGGTTTGGGTGCGCCTCTTTAGGGCTGGCGGCTGTCTCGCCTCGTAGCCCAAAAGGCACCGGGACACACGGTGCTGCAGGCGTCTATCTCCATCACCCTCTCTGCTTCGACCCAAAATCTGGTGCGAGCCCCGTGGAAACCGATAGAAGAGCATTTTCAGCAGAAATCCGAGCGTTTGCATCCCTAACAAAGTATCCCTAACGTGGTGCAGCCTGGCGTGGGGAGTCCGAAACAATCACCTTTTGCTGTATAACTCTCCCCAAGCTCTTGTGCACCTCGTCTGTAGTCCGGAGAGCAAGCAAAGAGCGAAAATGACAGCTGCAGCAATCGGGGATCCCAGCACAGGCTGGGAGCCACTGAGTGGGCAACGGGGGAACCAGAACAGTGATGGAAAGGCAACGAGGAAGCACAGAGTAGCCCACAACCAGGAACAGTTACAGAGCGAACAGGGCCAGGGCAGGGTAATCAGTCCCGGTCCCTCTCAGGTGAGTGGGACTTTTCTTCCGGACCTAGACAGGAGCAAAATCGGATGTTTCTTAAGTTCTCAAGTCTAGAAATCATGAGCCACTATAGAGCATGAAAATAATATCCCCTACACTTATGTATTTCGTTTTATATATATATATTAAAAGATGGGGTGCTTTTCCTGATGGAAAACAGCATTGTAGTTCTGCCATTAATATAATAATAATACACCAACCCCCTGTCATAGCACACAGGAACACAGCAATGACTTTGTGGTTGAAATGCTCTGGTATCTGATAGCTACAGTGAGAACTTAATTAAGCCACATTTCTGGCATTGAATGACTAAGTATTAACTTCTCAGTGGTGCACGCTTAAATCTATTGAATTGCACAGTTCTGGAGTTTTGCCTTTTGTTTCTCTTTTAACTCAGAGTTGCATCACAGAACCTGCAAGCTTACCCTCATCCAGCTGCCTACTTCTCTTATTAAAACTACATAACTTGCCCTAAGTTATTTACATCCTTCTTGTGCTAGTTTTGTTCTGACTTTGCCTGGACGGTCATGAGATGGACCAAAGATTAGCTCTGTGTGTGTGGTCATGGTGGGACACTAAATGCATCAGCAGGCTGCATAATTTTGGCTTGATTTTTCTTTTCTCCTGCGTTTCTTAACCAACTTATGTTCTTTAACCCTGAAATCAGGACTGCTTGATTGCCCATCAGGCAGTATCTGAACTAAGCACTGACCAACAGCACCACAGAAAAGAAACTACCTCCTTAGTGAAGAAGCAACAGCCTCCTGCATACTTTGCCCAACCTGACTTCTTGTGTTAGTTATGCTTTAGCTCACATATTGTCTCTTAGCGTACTGGACAATTTATTTCACAGAATGAAATTTAGGGCTTTTCTATTGCTTGCCTTCCTAAATGCGACAGTGAAATTCTGTGTGTGCAAACACACTGTTATTGTTTGTTTTGGTTTGGCTTTTTTCATGAGTAAGTTGCACTTGCTCTTTGCTCATCAAGGACTGCACTATGCTGCGTAGGCTTCATTATTTTTATCTTTTTTTTTTCCTGGCTACATTCTGATAGTGTTGCTATGCTAGTAAAAAAAAAAAAAAAAAAACCACCAACAAAAAAACCCCACATCCCACTCTAAGTTGGTGGTTCAAATGTAGTTCAGTTTAGCAGCTGAAAAATGATAGTCAAAGATTTATGAGAAATTAATTGTCTTCTGGATTAGAGTTAACAAGGCAAAACCATAACAGAAACTCCCTTGGCAATGGCAAAGCCTGCATGAGCTATAGGAAACCAGATTGCTCTTTTCATCCAGGAAGGTGGTCTCTGCCACTCAAAGTTGAGGACTTTGGGATGCTGTGGAGTAGTGTGGACGTTTGAAACACATTTTATGGCAAAGTAGAGCTCTCTCTGGAATTCTTCACTGAGTACTATAGCAGTATAAAAATAGGAGTTAGATCAAATGAAAGAAAATGTGAAGATAAGGTGTATGATGTTTCCTCCTGCGTGTCTGTATCAGATGAAACGAGATGTGCAGATAAGTAGCTTGTTTATCCTGAAGGAAGAATGTCAGCCTGATGAAAGACTACCATAGTCAAAATTATGTCTCTGTATGTCCATAAAATGTTATCTGTTTAACTAAATCCCTATGGAGGAGGTCTTTATGCCAGTGCCATCCTTCATCTGGTATTTCTCTGTTCACATGCTGGCTTAAAGAAAAAAATAAACTCTTTTGTGTTGCTGTTAAGAGAAGAAATCTTAGCCATCCTAGACCTGCTAGCGAAAGTCTTAGTCCTGCTCCCACTGAGGACTATGGCAAAACTCTTGCTGCTTTCAGAGGGAGCAGGATCCTTCCCAAGATCCGTGAAGGATTAAAAAAAAAAAAAATCACTACTAAAATATGCACCTCAATTAGCAAAGAATGTGGCCTGATTAGTAAAGTGTATGAAATTTCAGCTATTAAATTCTACGGCCCTGATCAACAAAGCATGCTGCACAATTGGCAATGTATCCAGAATCTCAACTACTGTACTAGTCTCCTGCCAGATCAATCAAGCATGCAGCTGAATCAGTAAATTATGCAAGTGGAGCAGCAAAATATGCACTTCTGATTGGGGAGGGGGGAGGATATGGAAATTCTCAAATGTTTTCAATTGACAGACAATAGGTCTGTTAGTGGTCAGCCTCTGGCTTGAGAAAAGGGGAGGCAAAATACATAACTTCTGTCAAGTCTTTCCAGACAATTGCTGGACTGGAAAAGTATGTCCCTCTAAAGGCTCAACGTCTGCTAGCAGCAGACCCTCTTTCACCAGCATGCCTGGTTCCAATCCCAGCTGCTGCCAGGTGTGGGGATTATTTTACTAACACTTTAATGGGATTTGTAGGTCCAGGTAGAGCCTTTGCTTTAGAGGTCACTGTACAGCACTGTATGTGCACACCAGGCAATCTTTCTGCCTCAAGAAACAAAGCCAGTCAAGACCAATAAGGCACCTTCAAAGAATCTGAAAGTTTTGTTGGCATTGAGCTTAACATTTGTTAATCTCTTCTCTGTTTTGGAAGGTACTCTGCACCTCAGAAGCAGAGAAACTATTTTCTGATTTTCCTTATATCTTCCTTAACTGCCGTAGTTAGCTGATAGATAGATAACTGCTAAATCTTCATTAACTGCATCCTATTGTGTTTATGAGTACCTTGGCAGATATATACTGTGCAGACAGTTTGGATATGTTCAGCCAGTTTTGGCAGTATCTATTTTCATCTGCTCTGAAGCAGTGAGAGCTGTTTCTCCCAAGCTTGTGCTTTAAAAATCCAGCCGTGCTGCAGCAGTTGGTTCTGATCTGCAGAAGCTGGGATTGCTTCGTTTATTTATTCATATAGAAGACCTGCAGGTTGTCCTATTTTAATAAATGTGCACTTTCAGGATGTCTATAAACTGGTTTGGGTTTGTTTTTTGTTTTTTTTTTTTAATGCCTGGAAGTAAACTATGTTACACTGCCTGTGCTGAAGGGAAGCAGGAGAAATGCTTTGTTTTACTCCACTGTTCACTTCAGTACCCAGAAATCTGAAATATTTTTGGGGTCTAGGAAATACCACAGCTTGGTTATTTTGCTGGCCTTGCCTGTTGGTTTGTTTTGGGGGTGTTTCGTGGGTTTTTGTCCTTTTGTCTTTTTATCCCCTACAACTGGTACACGAAACTGACTCGCACTGAACTTATTTACCAAATTTCTGTCTCATTTCCAGGTCAGTTCAATGAATGATCCTATTTAGTTCTTTATCCTGTTGAAAATATTTCCTACTGAGTCCAGAGTGGTGCCCTTAAAACGTAATTGATTTGGGTCATTGAACCTTTATCTTTCAGGCACGGTAGTTTGCATCCCACCACTGCTCTGTCTGGGTACTTCAATTAGAAAGACGCAGGCGGATTTCTTCTAGAGGGTAAAGTTCATGTGCAGTCTCTGGCTAAATAAGATCCTCGAGTACATATCCCTGGAACTGGGCAATGATTTGTAACTTTTTTTTTTTAATTCTCTGTCTGGCCAGAATGTAGTAAATCTGGCACTCTCTTGTTAGCCTCACGCTAAGCAGCAATAATGTCCACAGTGTTTCAGTCCTGGTAATTCTAATTACTGAAGCACTGAAGATGGACGAGGCTGGCCTCAAGTCCTGCACAACTCATGGGCCTGGCTCTTTGTAGAGCTGAACCATAGTTCTCTCATTTGCCAAGGCCAGTGATGGAAGCAGCAGCCAAGGCAAGAGAAGTAAGCCAGTGGCAGAAGATCTGGGGAATGATGTGAGTAATGTTTAGGTGGAAGGAGCTGTAAGAGTGCAGTACTTCTGGAGATGCCAACCATTCCTGGGATGAAAATGCTGAAGAAATTTTGGGTTCTTTACTAAGTAGGTTGAAGCAAACAATCCTGTTGCACTTGTTTAAAAAGACCCAGCAAAGAAACTTTCCTGTGGTAACCACCAAATAATTACTGTGCTCCCCATCTGCTTCTTTGCATAACAGACCAGGAATGGTGGTAAAGTGTTCAGGTCTTCCTCTCTCCCTTTCTTCTTCAAAAGAAGAACTTGTGGCATGTTTGATACCGGAGTGGCTACTCAGCAGGAGTGTAACTAGCTCAGGTCTGGTAGAGCAGCTCTCCCCATTACACAATCTTCTTATTACAAGGTCAGCCTATGCCTTGATATCTCAGGTCTACGCATAATAAATACTCAACTCGGTGTTTAGGCACTTGTTTGAGTACAGCAAGTACTCAAGAGAGAAAGAATCCTCTTCTGCTTGTGCAAATCCATGGCAAGAGGAGGGTGGAGTAGGGACAGGAAATTCTAGGGTCTTGCATTAGTACGTGCAGCAGTAGGGAAAAACCTTCCTGGCAGCCTTAGCTCGCTCAGTATTAGATCATCATCACTCCTCTTACAAGCTCTCATCAGCAAATGGTCTTGTGCTTTGTTTGCCATCTCCTTACTTGTGCCACTGCTGATGAAAAGGAGGTTCTCATTTTGAGAGGCGAAAAGGCTAATTTGCCTGTATTTCCTTTCTAGAATTATAGAGGCCCTGCTGGAGCCCATAGATATCATCTGGGACTTCAGGAAGATTTACATCAGGCTATAAGTACTCCTGGCCTGGATTAGTGATGATGTACGTCAAGGACAACATCTGTATTTGGCTTTGGGTGGAGTCCTTCTGTGGTAGCAGAGTTGGTAATAGTTTTACAGCACCTTTCATCAGAGGATTTCAGAGTTTCACAAATGTCTAATTACAGAAACTATTAAATTATGTGAAATCCTTGGTCCTGGGGGAGTACAGGCAGCACCATTATGCTCCAATATAAAGCAGGGGTGGGTGGTGTTCAAAGTGGCAAAACAAAAGCAAATTTGCCACATGCAAGCCATAACCTGCTGCACTATCTCATTTTCATCCAGTGTTTTATTCTGCTCATTTCTTTATATTACCAGCCAGGTTGCAACATCAAACCAGCTGAACAAAATAGGCTGGTACAAGCATCTACTCAGAGCTACTGTCAGCCCTGAAGAAGGCACTTTTGGAACTTCACTGCTCTGTTTCCATACTGTTTGTGTTTCATTATTCTATTAAGGGGTAGCAGGACTGCATCAAGGGTCAGGTGTCAAAGGATGCCAATAAAGACAGCTTCCTGAATTCAGGAGATCTGGAATGAAATGATCTCTAAAAGTTCAGACTGATTTCAATCTCAGAATGTTGGTTACTCAGCCCTTCCATGGAGGGTGTGCCTGCTCTGTACCATACTTAATCTGGGATTAGCAATGGAAGATCTAATCCATTTGTTCTACCTAAATCCTGTCCTCTCCCAGTCTTGGTTAGTAAATCTTCCACTGTTCTGAATGACTGTTTAAGGTTTTATTGGGGGGATTTTTCTTTTCTGTCTTTATTATTAGAACTGACACTTGAAGCCCAGGCTGCAAATCTCACAGAATCACAGAATCCACCAGGTTGGAAAAGACCTTTGAGATCATCAAGTCCAACCTATCACCTAACCCTTCTCATTAACTAACCCATGGCACTAAGTGCCTCATCCAGTCTCCTCCTAAACACCTCCAGGGATGGGGACTCCACCACCTCCCTGGGCAGCCCATACCAATGTCAATCACTTTTTCTGTGTGGACATTCTTCTTAATATCCAGCCTGAACCTGCCCTGGCATAGTTTGAGGCTGTGTCCTGTTGTTCTGTCCCTGGGTGCTGGGGAGCAGAGCCCAACCCCACCTGGCTATAACCTCCCTTTCAGGTAGTTGTAGACAGCAATGAGGTCTGCCCTGAGCCTCCTCTTGTCTGGGCTGCACACCCCCAGCTCCCTCAGCCTCTCCTCACAGGGCTGTGCTCCAGGCCCCTCACCAGCCTTGTTGCCCTGCTCTGGGCATGTTTCAGCACCTCAACATCTTTCTTAAATTGCTTCCATTCTAGATCTGCATAGGTGAGCAGTTCAGGTGAACCCAAGACTTCACCATTTGAATACAAGGGCCAAGGACTTGCTCATCAAGACTAACTTTAACTGCAAGCTTAGCAGGCTGAGCACTTTGATTTGCCTCTAAAATCAGCAGTAATGTATTCCAGGTTTCCTGGTTCAAAGTGGAATGAGAAGAAGAAAGGCTATCTGCAAAGCACACTTACTTGGAAAAATAAACTGCTTGCTGGTTGGGACTATGTAACAACAAATCCAGTGCTTAGTTTTACTTCTGGCTGCAGTATCTGTAATACTTCTTTTTGCTTTGTCCCATACCCTCCCTACTGTGCCCTCATGGTCTCTCCTCATGTGTAGGCAGTAAAGTAAAATTTACAAGCATCCTGCCCTCTGAGATCCTGGCAAAGGTGGAGTCTTGGAAATTTCCCTTTGCAGAGTGCACAAGAGGAGACTAATCCTGGAACAATGAGGTGGGGAAAAGTGCTGCTGTTTGTATGCCTTCCAAAACTAAGGATGTGTGTTCAGGCTCTAACAGACCTCTGAATGGCCAGCCTCAGCTGTAGCTGTGGCTCATTTGGAAGCCTAGTTAAAAATACCTTCTATAAGGGAGAGAGGTTTCTCTTTGGCTGCCCTTTAAGGATCACTGTCCACGTTTTCTGCACAAGCCCTCTCTCATGCTAGTGACATTTGGTGAAACACTGACCTGGTTCCTCAAACAGTTGCAGTAACAGGTCTGCAGCCTGCTAGTGGCAATATTTGCAGGTTTTGGCTTTCACATGTGGAACATTTCCTTCTCCATGTGTTTGTACAATAGACTTCCAATATGGGAAACATCTGAAGTAACTGGATGAAACAATGGGATCATGCAGCTGGAAATCCAGGCACATACAACTAATTTTTTTAAGGGAATGGAACATCTCTCTCATGAGGAGAGCATGAGGGAGCTGGGGCTGTGCTGCTGGGAGAGGAGGAGACTGAGAGGTGACTTCAGCAATGTTTGAATGTTTGTAAAGGTGAGTGCCCAGAGCATGGAGCCAGGCTCTGCTGGGTGATGCCCAATGGCTGGACAAGGGGCAGTGGACAGAAGCTGAGGCATAGCAAGTTCCATGACAACACAATGAGGATTTTTTTCCCTGTGAAGGTGACAGAACACTGGAACAGGCTGCCCAGGGTGGGTTGTGGAGTCTCCTTCTCTGGAGATATTCCAAACTCACCTGAATGTGTTCCTGTGTGATCTGGTCTAGGAGATCCTGCTCTGGCAGGGGGGTTGGACTGGATGAGCTCTGGAGGTCCCTTCCAGCCCCTGACATTCTCTGATTCTGTGATTTTTGCAAGGCCACTTGACACATACATGTGTGTGTTTCGTTTGCTTTTAAAGATCCAGACTTATTTCCTGGGAAGTTGCCATTCTTCTTTCTGCTGTTTCTGGCACTTTTAAAGCAAAACACAAAGCGTTTGTGACCACCTGAGCTGCATATGGATTTGATTATTTAAACCTCCCCCACGTATTTGGGAGATTGTATATATAACATTAATTTGGGAACAGCAGTTTGACAGATTCCTAGGAACCTACATAACTTGCTCAATGGACTTTTAGACTCAACACTACAAGTAAACTTTTACTGCAGTGCTATAGCTTTGGTGTTATTACATATTTCGTCTGGCTACCAAGCAGTTCAAACAACCCCACCATGTTTTCTGCTCTTTAAGTTGAGCTGCTTTGGCCTGTACAATTTATAGGAAATGAAAATCAGGCTGATCTCTGGAAACTCCCTCATCTCCCCTGTGAGTTCCCACTAATCCTATCGTTTACTGCTGACTGTTTCGATGGGGTGTGTGTTGTGTGCATTTTGTTAATGAGAACTTGCTCTGGTTAAAAAAAAAAAAGGCTCATGCTGACCTAGTAAAACCCTGAAGCAAATGGCCATGGCATCTTGAACTCTTCAGTACACTGCCTTACTTTTCTTTACCATGGTCCCATCATACCCACGATTATTTGCCTGAGGAGACACTCTAAATGATGTCTTTGTTTCTCTTTCTAAAGCTTTACATTTTTTTCTGTGTTTGAATGAGGGTTATTTCCTGAAAAAAAAACCCCAAAACCAAACAAAACAACCCACCCACAACTAGAACAGGGATGGCAGCGTTGCATGGATGTAGGATTTGATGTGATATGGCATCTTGCATCTTTGTTGGGCAATTCTCATCTCTCCATTGAGTGTCCAGTCACAAGAGTTGGCTTTTTCATTTTTTTTTTCCCATTGCAAGGATTATTCTGAAAAGTCTAAAAGCACAAGTTGGTTGTTGATGTGAATTCCAGCACTCCCTAGGGGATGTTATCTCAAACACATTGTGTTCTACCTTAGCCATAAAGGCCAATGTTGGGATGAAAAGGGAGACCTGATGTTCAGACCTCTCTCATAATGACTTATCTCATTTGCATTTGTTGCATGAACATAGAAGAATGAGTTTTATGAGGGAGGTGGTGGAGTCCCCATCCCTGGAAGTGTTTAGGAGGAGACTGGGTGAGGCACTTAGTGCCATGGGTTAGTTAATGAGAAGAGTTGGGTGATAGGTTGGACTCAGTCATCCTAGAGGTCCTTTCCTACCTGGTTAATTCTGTGCATGCCCAGGACACAAATCCTGCTGGCGCCGCTATGGAAAGCTGTGCCGCTCCAAGGGGCCGAAGAACAGCTCCTCTTTGTGCCTGTGGATAGAAGCATGTTTCTGTGAGGAGGCAAAGGCAAGGCACCCTGGAGCTCAGTGAGCAGCCCTCTTGCTGTCCACAGAAGCTGGAAGGTGTTGCTGTGCCTGGCAGTTGTCAGAGTGCCTGCGTTTGGGGTTTTGTGATTTTCTTTTTCCCCACCTCCTGTTCTCGGAGAGAGGATCCAGGAGGAGGATGGTGACCTCATGGTGCAGTTATGCAATCTTCTTGAGGCCAGGTATCAAAACACACTGCAGCTGTGAAGCTGGGACCTCGCTGTGGCTGGGGGCCCCCAGCCTCCTGGCTCTAATGAGATCGTTGACCTTCTCCTGCCGCTTCTTCCGCAGCTGCTTTGGTTCACAGAGGTTTGTTGTGGCAATGCCTAACGGCTTGGCAAGCTGCCGTAGGAAACGCTGCATCTCCAGACGGAGTTAGGAGCTGGCCCTAGAGCAGGTGAGGATGTCCTTGGCCCTGCCAGCCTCTTTCCACCCCGACAGATCCTGCTTGCCTTTGCCCAAGGGTATGCAAACCTTATCATGCTCCTTGATTATTTTTTTTTTTCCCTGAGAAGTGAGAAGGGTGTCTGTTCTCTGGCAAGATAAAGCAGTGCCCTCCAAGCAATCTTCTTGTGATGCTTGAGCTCAGGGCTCAGCTGCAACCCAGCCACAAACGTGAAGAATAAGGGAAAACAGCATCCCTGCAGTCTGAGGCATTTTGGGGTCTCAAAGTCCTGAAGTCTCATTCAGAATTTGCATTCTTTGCTCTAATTGCTATGCTGCATTCCTGCTTCCCCCCTCTACTCCTCCAACATTTTAATTCACTTTGTCTTCGGCAGCAACAGGCTCTCACAGTCCTCTTTCCTTTCCTACCTACGTATTAGTTCTCTTCAGATGTCCTGCAAGCCATTAAAAGCCATAAACCCAGGAAATGTTGAGATGAGCCCTATGAAACTGCCTGATGTGTGCTGAAAAGGGATACCAGACACGCTGTGTTCTTTCCTGAAAACAGGATTTGCAGAGTGGAAATATCACACCCATAATCACTTTCATGTGGTGGCACTGCTGCTGCTGCCCACCACTGAAATAACAGAGCATCTGGTACAAAACAAAATAAAAAGGGCAGTTTTGGCTTGGCTTAAATCCAGCAGGACTCACTTCAGGAAAGGTCAGCCCCTTCTTTAAAAGACATGAGTGCAACAGCTCTGATAGCATAAAGGTACTGAAAGCAAATGTTTCAGACCCAGTTTCAGGGTCCCACAACAGAACTCTGTTCGTGTTTATGGCACTTTCTCAGCGAGCAAGGGAAGAGCATGAGGTGTGTGTGCAGGTACATCAGTTTGTGTTGGAGCAGGGACACCCCCTAACAAGCAACATAATCTCCTACTTGGTGCCAAATCATTTGGATAGCAATATGAAAACTAAAGACAGTTAAGGACTGTTAGGACCTGGGGGTCTGGGTGGAGAGAAGCTCAACATGAGCCTGCAGTGTGCAGATGCGGCCCAGACAGCAACTGTGTGCTGGGCTGCATTAAGAGAAGCGTTGCCAGCAGGGCAAGGGAGGGGATTCTGCCCCTTTACTCTGCTCTTCTCACACCCCACCTGGAGTACTGTGTGCAGTTCTGCAGCCCCCAGCACAAGAAGGACATGGAACTGCTGGAGAGAGTCCAGAGGAGGGCCATGAATATGCTCAGAGGGCTGCAGCACCTCTGCTATGAGGACAGGCTGAGAGAGTTGGGGCTCTGCAGCCTGGAGAAGAGAAGGCTTCCAGGAGACCTTATAGCAACCTTCCAGTATCTGAAGTGGGATACAGGAGGGCTGGGGAGGGACTATTCACAAGGTCTTGTAATGACAGGAGGAGGAGGAATGGGTTTAAGCTGGCAGAGGGGAGATTTGAACGGGATGTTAGGAGGAAGTTCTTCACAGTGAGGGTGACGAGACGCTGGCACAGGTTGCCCAGAGAGGTTGTGGCTGCTCCCTTCCTGGAGGTGTTCAAGGCCAGGTTGGATGAGGCCTTGAGCAACCTGTTCTAGCAGGAAATGTCCCTGCCTACAGCACAGGGGGATTGGATGATCTTTGAGGTCTCTTCCAACCTAAACCATTCTATGATTTTATGACTGGAAAAAGGAGACAGGGGAAAATGTCTCATAATAACTAAGCAAAGTGTTGGCAATTTTTGTTATATGCTGTCAATCCCATGTCCTGATCTACTTCTGCCAGGTCTGCTACCTTAAAGCATCCAGAGGTACTTGAAGAATTGCCTCAATATAAGATGAGAGTCTCCTTTTGCTGTTGCTTCATGCTTTAGACAGCAATAGCAATTTGGCAGAGGGAAAAATGGTGATTCCAAAGCACTTCCAAGAATTCTTGTACTGCCAGGTGGAAACATAGGTTAGATGTGCTGCTGCTATATCTAGTTCATGCTAATGAAAGAAAATAAGCCTTGCAAGGATGAGATGAAAATGCAAACTTAAGAAGAATGCTTATTTTATGCAGTTTCCAATTAACTTGGTCCTCCACTAGGAAAAACTCTTAGGAGCTTTGATCTCTACCTCAAGCAGCTAGTGAAGCAAATGTGGTCACTTCTTAAGCTGATAGGCTGGAGTCTTGGGATAGTTTTTCCTCAGATCCTGCATCTGACACGCATCCAAGAATCTCAGACTTCCCTAACTTGGAACTACAGTGAGAGGAAAACTTAAGGCTTTTGCTGGGAACCACAAGAGTTGTATTTCTGGTAGCTTTTCAGCTAGTTCCAGCCACGTCAGCAAGTCAAGACTTGTCTGTATTTTGGGTTTCCCCCTGAACTAGGATTGCGGAATGACCACTTTCTCTTTTTCCTTCTGGTTTTGTTTTTAAAGCCCTGAGTTTTGCATTTTCTTTCTGCTCTGGCTGAAAGTTTGGGCAACTTCATATGTCACTGCAGGAGGTTGGATCTGCTCAAATGTCCTGGTGAGCCTGAGTGATCTTTAATTCAGAACGAACCTCCCATATTTGGAGGGGAGAAGAGGGAAGTAACCAAGATACCTCACCCTGCGTGTTCTGAGCAATTGCAAAGATGTTGGTGAAGGCAGAGTTTTAAAGAGGTCCCTGGGGCAGAATAAAATGTGATGGAGCTGGTGAGGTAGTCTCAAAGTGCTGCCAGCTCTTTGAAAGCCACACACATGTGCGTGCATGTGTGCACGTAAGATGTTTTTAATTTGGGGATCCTAAATAAAGCTTGCTGGGTTTTTACCCCACTGATACTACAGTGAGCTCAGACGGCTAAATTTAGTCATCCAGACTGAACAATCCTAGATTTTAAGACTGCATTCATCTCTGTCCAGAAACTCTCTTGCATAGCTCTGTGGCTGCTGTTGAATCAGCTGCAAGCTGACAAGATAAGGCTACTATAGAACAGCCAGTTAATGCCTGCAGTCCTGTTCTGGGACCAGGCATCTGCAGTGAATTTTGGCTTTTAAGTGAAGCAAAAAATTCCATGTGGGTAGGAGGTCTCCCTTTCCTACACTAAAAAATAATACCTACAGAATTATTTATGTAGTGGGGCTATTTTACAGGAAGAGACAAAACATAAAAGAATCATTTTGGTCAAAAGCACAGGATCATAACCAAGCATTTTGACTTCAGAGTGATTATTTTTTTTTTTCCTAAGGGCCTAAGATGTGAATAAATAGCTTCTACCCTCACCTGCAGTCAATAGTGTTAAGTCTTTCTAGTACGGTCTTCAAGCAAAGCCCTTCAACATGGATAAGGAGATAATGCATGTCTGTTCCTGAAAAGGCTAATAAATGCAGCACCTCTGAAATGTTCAGACAGCCTGAAAGATAGTGGATTATTTCTCTGCTGTTGTTTCTGAAAGCAAGTGGAAGTGACATCTTTAAGTCTGCCTGAAACTGGAAATACATGTGAGAAATGCACGGACAGGGAGATGAGCATAAAGCATTAACGAGGGCAAAGTGGGTTATGATCTTTGCATATTACTTCCTTGCAAGCCTGCAGCTGAGAATCCCTATAAAGTGTGTGGCTTGGCCCCTGAGAATGTCTCCAAAGCTGTCGTGGCTCAGCTGTGTGTCTCCAGTTTCCTTTGCTGAAGTTTTCAGTCTAACTCTGGGTGTGCAGCAAAGAGAAGTTGCTGCTGCTTGGGTGAGCGTGTTGTAAAAGAAAACAAGCTCCAGAGGACGGGTCCTGAGCCAGACAATCTGAGATTGTGCTGGCAGAGGAATGACAAACAGCAAGGCAGGATGGCTCCCTGCCTTTTCTTTGAAATAACTACACTCTAAAAACAGTCTTTGGAATGCAAGCAAAACAGCATTCTCCAGGACGGTGCACACGGCAGCTCCTTCTAACCAGCATTACATGAATGAAGATGATTGATCACCACCTCACCTTTTTTGAGCCTCAACAAAAAACTGTGAGCACAAATGAGCTGAGGCTTTCCCTGGCCAGGACCTTGCATCACTTTGTTTCCACTTCTCTGCAGCAGAGCTTATGTCTTTACAAGCTAAACCACAGGGCCATGTCGCCTTCATTTACCAGCCACGTATCACAGCATGCTCCCCACATTCCCCCTGGGCTCCCAGCATCACCTCATGCCAGAAGCATTTCTGTCTTGGAGGCAGGACAGAGAAGCTTGAGAAACTGAGCCTTATCTGCTTCTAGGGGTTCAGGCAGAGGCTGGTACCCATCTGTAAAGAGTGCTGGTAGAGCAGCTAGAGGCTGCTGCAGTTTGCCATTCTTGGCTTTTTGCAAGCCCCTCCTGCAGGTTTTCAGCTTGGCTTCCTTCTGGGGAAGGAGCTGGGAGGGTCTCCTGGTTTTGATATGAGGTGCCACAAAATTAAAAGCTTGCTTCTGTGTGTGCCTCTGACCTAGCTCTAGTCTGCTGCCTTCTTTGGCAGTAATTGTGATTAAAAAAAGGGTGCTAATTCAATTATTCTCATAGCAAGTGGAATTCCCTTGGAAAGTGTTAATTGCCTGACAGTGTTCCTACTGGAATAATGTAGAGGCTCCAGAGCTACACATGAAGGTGTCCTGTGGGTGGAGAGCAGAGCTGAGGGTTGTGTTACTCAGATGAGAACTCCTCTTTCCTATGCATACACTTAGTTGGACCTTATAAAAAACTCACATCTGGCCAAAAAAAATTATTTCCTCCCTTTCTTGCATGGGACTTTCTATCAGTGCCACCTGCTTCTCATAAGCTCTTTGGTATACAGTGTACAGCTTGAAGAAATCTTGTAGTGGCTTTGTGCTGTACCTCTACATACCAAAGGCTTGCTCCTTCCTTGAACTCGGGAAGAAGATGCTGGTGTCTGCGGTGAGATTTCTGAACAGCAACTTGCAGTCAGTTGTGGCCACATCTGTACCAATCCAACACAACTTCATGTTTAAGAAACGCTCCCAGGCTCTCTGCAACTGCATCACACATGGGTTTGCTGCAAACCTGCACTTCAGAGGGCATCAGAGCACTCATCTCACCATCCAGAAACAACTACAAGGCGTTAGGACAAGGTCCTCCTTGAACTCCTCAGCCCTATGCTGCCTGGTACAGAGCCCTTATAACTCCTTACATATGTGTATCTTAATTAAGTAGTTTGAAGCAGATAATAAGCTAATATTAGCTACTCATTTCCAGAGTCCCAGTGTCAGCACAGGAGGAGGTAAGTGTGTGACAATGGAGCATATTTTAGTCATGGGCCTGGATGTAAGCTTCTAAGTGGGCAGTGTAGTGTGAAAAGGGAGAATGCAACACCTTGATATGTTCTGAAATACCCAACTGTTGTGTCTTCTGGCCAAGAAGCAATAGCTGAGATTTGAGTTCCTTCTTCTCTGCAGTGTTCCTAATTCCCAGGGTAGGGCAGGCACCTATGACCACAGCAAGCTGAAGGCTCAGTTCAACCATTTGGGACTCCCAGCCAGTGTGGAGAGTACCCAAAAGCAGATGCACAGGACCTAGTCTGGTTCTCCCTGCTCACAACTGACCTGTGATGTTTGTAAAACAACAACCTCCTCTCATTTAGCAAAGATTAGAAAGAGGCAAAGTTTATGCATGCCTCTGTCAAAAGCCCACGAGTCTCTAACTTGCTGCAGAAGGGAACATCTGGGTCTAATTGATAAAACTCAGCCTCCGTAATGGATGACTCAAATGAACTAACCAGTTTTGTCAGTCATTCATTTGTGGGTTATAAATCAATCAGAAATCCCCCCTCCCAAATCTGTCTTGCATTTCCTGTTCCTTGTGGTTTTGCTTTTCCTGGTTTCAGAGCAGTTCTTTTTGATCTCCCAAGCCATAATAAATGAACAATTTCCCCAATCCCATGACCTTTCAGACATATTTCTAGGAAGCACACATTGCACAAATCCCCCCTGGCCCCGGTCTGGGGATCATAGAATGGGTTGGGATGGAAAGCACCTCCAGAGGTCATCCAGTCTAACCCCGCTGCAGTCAACAGAGAGATCCTCCATTAGACCAGGTTACTTAGAGCCTTTTTGAGCCTCACCTTGAGTATCTCCAGGGATGGGTCCTCAGCTACCTCTGTGGGCAACCTCTTCCAGTGCTCTACCACACTCATGGTGCAGAACTTGTTACTAACATCCTATCTAAATCTCCTCTTCTTCGATTTCAAACCGCTTCTCCTTGTCCTATCACTTCAGGCCTTTGCAAATAGTCCCTCTGCAGCCTTCTTGTAGGTCACTTGAGATACTGGAAGGTTGTTATTAGGTCTCCCTGGAGACCCTCTTCTCCGGGCCGAACAGCCCTCTCAGCCTATCCTTGTGGAAGAGGTGCTCCAACCCCTCATAATTTTTGTAGCCCTCCTCTGGACCCACTCCATCAGGTCCACGTCCTTCCTGTGGTAAGGGCTCCAGAGCTGGATGCAGTACCCCAGGTGAGGTCTCACCAGAGCAAAGTGGCAGGATCACCTCTCTCCACCTGTTGGCTGTGCTGCTTTTGATGCAGCTCAGGATGCTCTTTGCTGGGTTACAGATGCTGGGTACTTGCTGGGGTTCAGCTAGATACTGCAGCCAGCTGGAGCTCCAGGTCTGGCAGGGCAACAAGAGGCATTTGCATTTGAATCTGAGACTTCTTGGGTGTTCACAGGCTCTGAAAGAGGTTACTCTTGAAATGATGACAGATTCAAGTGAAAAAGAAGGCAGGAGAGAGCCTATCTGTGAGCGGGGGCTATGCGGGGGCACACTCTTCCATTCAGCACTTTGGTGATTAATCCCACAAGATCCACCGAGCTGATGGCTGCTGCCTTTGGGTGCTAACAGAGGCTTCTTGTAGTAGAGGTGGGGCTGTGAACGCCTCCCAGCGCCTTCTCAGGGTCTGAAAAAAGACAACGAGATCAGTTCACATACTCCCCAGAATAAAATCTCAGCCTCAGCATGTCAGGGGCTGGAAGGGACCTCCAAAGCTCATCCAGTCTGATCCCCCCTGCCAGAGCAGGATCTCCTAGACCAGATCACACAGGAACACATCCAGGTGGGTTTGGATTGTCTCCAGAGAGGGAGACTCCACAACCTCCCTGGGCAGCCTGTTCCGGTGTTCTGTCACCTTCACAGAGAAAAAATTCCTCCTCATGTTTCCATGGAACTTCCTATGCCTCAGCTTCCACCATTGCCCCTTGTCCAGTAATTGGGCGTCACGCAGCAAAGCCTGGCTCCAGCCTCCTGACACTCATCCTTTACATTTTCATAACCATGAATGAGGTCACCTCTCAGTCTTTTCTCCCAGCAGCACAGCCCCAACTCCTTCAGGCTCTCCTTGTAAGAAAGCTGATCCATTCTCTTCAGCACCTCCTACAAAAAAAATCAGTAATTTTCTACTAATTTATTTTGGGTTCAGATGCTGTGGGGCTCCTAAGGCATCAGAGAGAGGACAATATGTATGTGACACAGGATTGCACTCTCCTCTCCACTTGAGATTTCAAGCCATAGCCCAGCCCAGGTGACTTAAGTGAGAAGCCTATCATCAGCATAAGCTTTGATTTAAATAACATCTAAAAATCAAGGATTGGATTTCAAGTTGAATACAGAATATAATTTCCAGCCATGTTGCTGTTTTGGTCCTTTTCTATTGGCACCCTGCACCCTGTCATCTACCCTGAGACCACTCAGGCTATGACAGCACCTGCTGCAAGCAGTCTTCATGCCTAGAAGAACAGGCCTGGCTTTGGTTTGCTTTTCTTTAAGGACTTTTAACATTTGGCAGTGATTTTTTTTTTTTTTGGTTCCCCTTTCCATTTCAATATGAGCCAAGAGAAGGGACTAAGGAAAAAAACCCTACAAATCTGGAGTATTTTGATCTCTGTGGCTTTATGTGGACTTCATAAGCTTTGTTTGTTCTCCTGCCAAGCTTTCTTTGTGTTTAAATAGATAACAGACCCAGACAACTAATCATTTCCAATAAAATTAAACCCCAAAACACCAAACCCAAAGCATTCCCTTTCTTTTCCAATTAATGCTTGCAAACCCATGCTCCTAGACAGGGTTTGTAACCTAAGGACTTCTGAGCTTTTGGGGTTTTGTTCCCCTTCTGAAAAAACAAATTGCCCCCCCAGCCACAGACACAGCTCTGCGCTCTCCAAATTTATGGAATAATTTTGGAGAAAAAGGCTCTGAGAGTGGCTTTAGGAGAAGGTAGTTGTACATATGATGCAGGGAAGCAGTTCTCCTTTAGAGAAGCAGCAGCACGGTGAGGGTGACAGAGCCCTGTGACAGGCTGCCCAGAGAAGTTGTGGAGCCTCCTTCTCTGGAGACTTTCAAAACCCACCTGGATGTGTTCCTGTGCGATCTGGTCTAGGAGATCCTGCTCTGGCAGGGGGGTTGGACCACATGAGCTTTGGAGGTCCCTTCCAGCCTCTGAAGTTCTGTGATTCTGCAGCAGTTAGTGGCACCATTTATGGACTTCCTTCCTCTTTGGGTTCTGAAGGCTATTTATGGAGAAAGAAGGAATAGCAAAATCCCCACGGGACTGTGTTATGTAAAATGGATGTTGATTGCCAGTTTACCAGTGAGAGCTGCTATCTGCTGGCACTATTTTGAGAGGCTTTGCATTCGAAAAGGCAACTTACACAAGCAAAGCCACCTCAATTTCACTGCTTAATGAAGTAAATAAAGCTGGCTGCCTTTGAAACGTTAAGAAGAGTTGGGGGAATGAATCATGGATAATTATCAATGCAAGGGCTTGGATTTTTTTTTTTTTTCACTTAAAAAAAATGGGGCTTGTCAAGAAAATAACACAGAGATCAAGATGCTGTGGTAACACAGTTTTTTCTTTAGCTTCCTAAGATTTTTATCACACCATCAGCTGTTTAACACAGCACATTTCTGCTGTCAAAAAGTTAGAGCACAGGAATGGATATTACTGTGATCTGGGCTAGAAAGTGAGAATTATCTTTAATTACTCATCCCGGCTATATTGCTGTGGAGCTTGACCACTCAGCATACATTTCCATGGTCTCTAAAGAGTGGCTTTGCCTATCAGACATATTAGACTAAAGCTCCAAATAGGAAAGCTGAAAACAGACTTGTAGGAGCTGAACAAATTCCCTTTACTTGAGGCTATTTTGTACCAGCCCCTGAGGGAACAGAGAAAGTAGGACCTTCATTAGGCTGAGCAGACTTCATCCTGTATGCAATCTCTGGCAAAGTGTAAGCCTGTTTATTTTCTTTCCCAGGTGTATTATTCCTGTGGTGCAGTGGTGGAGTCAATGGAGAGAGGCCTGATTTTATCACCAGGCTTTCCAAACAACTACTACCCAGGGACACACTGCGTTTGGCAGTTTTTCATTCCCAGGAGAACCCACCTTATCTTGGAGATTTTTGACTTTGACATTTTTGAGAGCTCTAGTGAAACTCCAACCCCCTGGGATGGCTTTTCAACCCCTGCTAAGGCAGGCAGTAAGGACATGCCTCTGCTTGAGGAGAACCTGGACCTCACTCTCCATGCGACTAAACCTTCTCTCCAGACCTGGATGTCGAAGGCGGCTCAGAATATGAGCAGCACAGGAGATCAGCCAAAGGACCTTGCCAGTCACCCGGCTGAACTCCCAGGAACTGCCTCAAAAAAGGACGAAGCCAAACAAGCATCTGAAGAAAATCAGTCGAGGCAGGTGAAGGAACCCAAAGCCATTACCAAGGCTCAACCAGAAGTGCCATTCCCTGTGGCTGGTAGTGCTACAATGCGGACACAAAACACCAATGGTCTGGAAACAAAGGAAGATTTGAAAGGAAAGGTCTTGCTTACTCACTTAGCTGCAGAGAGAGATGATGTTACAGTAGAGAGCTGGACTCTTCCAACAACAGTATTGCCCATGGAAATCTCCTCCAGTCCACAGCCAGCAGTGGATATCTGTCCCCACGATGTACTCTATGTTTCTGATCTCATCACGTTTTCCTCTCGCTTCTGTGGACCGAATTCACCTTTAAACAAGACCATGGTCTTTGGTTCTTCTCTGGAAATGGTTGAAGTTATCATGGAACTGATCACCACCACTGACCGGGGCCGAGGCTTTGCAATGCTCTTTGAATACAAGAACATCACTGAACCTGGCACTGTAGATGCCCTGAGGCAGGAGAGAAAGGCAAACCTGCTGGTGCTGGCCATTATAACAGGGATCATCTTCTTTGCATTTGTTTTGCTCTCTGCCCTCTGCATAGCTTACAGGTAAGGTGATGCATATCTGAGCCTGGGAAAAAATCCAGAACTTAGAGCTACCTTTTCTTTGCTCTAGCACTTGCTGTCCTTTGAACGTAGTGAAGCTTGTAGATGCAGAGTGATCAATGTCAGTCGTTACTCCTGCCCTAGGCTCCTCAGTTTTATTTCCTAGTTCTACACTTCCTGTGCCTCGAATTTGTTTCCTTTCCTCTGTAGAATTACTTGGAGGGTGAGGACTTTCTTGGGCATTATTTTATTTCAATGATAATTGTGTCTCTGAAGTTCAGTTTTGAGGTAGTAAATGGCCAATGGACAGATGCAGAACAGAAGGATCATCCTTCTCTGAGTCTCCTGAGCAGGCTGAGCTGACAGCCACTGCATCTTTACATAGCAGTGACTCACTTTGGCTCTAACCATCACTAATGCTCTGCAGGGAAGTAAATAATACCAAAAGTATTACATTTTATCCGAGAGACTGCAGACATTTTAATTCTGATGCACTTCATGCATTAAGCATCCATCTGCAAGGGAAGAGCCTAGAGCCATGCTGCAGTACCTGTGACTGTCACCCAAAGCAAGGTGACCAAGTGAGGGGCAGGGCAGGCTGAGCTGCTGTTTCCCAGGTCCTGCTGCTAACTACTTGAACAGCTCCACTCAGCCAGTAACAAAAGCATCTCTCTCCAGTTTATTGCTGTTATTTTATGTGTTTCCTTTTCCTCTACCTCCAGTACACGTTGGCATTTTTCTTTTCTAACTCCCTAGTGAAAGCATTTTTGTAGAAACAGGGATTTGTTTTATTTATTTCCCCCCCAAGACATTCAAAGCAGAGCTCAAGCTGCCCAAGTTTCTGTCCAAACAAACAGTGCTTCTCACATGTTTTGAATGCAGTGAAAACATCGGGAAAACTGAAACAAATGCTGCCCTTTGCAGGGCTCCACTAGTACTGGCTGTTAGTAGT
The DNA here is from genome assembly GCA_013396835.1 of Psilopogon haemacephalus. Taxonomy (NCBI): domain Eukaryota; kingdom Metazoa; phylum Chordata; class Aves; order Piciformes; family Megalaimidae; genus Psilopogon; species Psilopogon haemacephalus. The sequence goes on along the minus strand of VWZI01018148.1, from coordinate 633,768 downwards.
AGCATTGCTTTCCCAGTGGCAGCATGCAACTGGTTTGCCTTCATCTCCTGCTTCATCTACTGTGCATCCTCAAAGCCCAAATGCCTCTTGCTTTGCCCAGCCTTCCCTAGTCATTGAGGTTGGTTTGCTAGTGGAGCTTGGTTTTACTTCTCATTTCTAGCTGTTGCTGACTAAATACAAAGTAAAGGGCATCATACTGGCTGTGAGGGAGTGGGGACAAGGTGGCAAAGCTTAAAGATAATCCCTTTAGCTGTATATGGCAATTTCTGCTTTCGAGGCCTGAGCTTTTCATAGCTCCAGGAGTTAAGCTTGCTCGTGTAACATCCAACTAAACTTTTTCCTTTCTGAAGTGCTTGCAGAATGCTAATTTAGACCACAAATTTTCGCAAGCTCTAAAGGAAAACGTCTGGTGGAAAATGTCTTCCAGATACCAAATGCTTTGTTTTTATCTCCTTGCCAATCTTCAGAAGAGACAGAAACATGCTCCCTGCACTGTGGCAGCAGCCTGGGCTGACACAGGTGTTGAGCCAGGGGTTCTTGCTCCATTAGCCCTGTTTCATTTCACCCTCACTACCCATGAGCAACACTCAGCCCAAAAAGCACAGCAGCAAGCTGAGATTTTCCTGGCTGAAGCTTACTCTGTGTGGCCCGTTGAGAAAGTCAGGCTGTGCTGCTGCTTTCTGCTTGTCAGATGTTTGCCAAACAAAGTCAGGTTCTGATCTTGCTGACAAACAGAAGAATTTAAACACATTTTCCCCCTCCCCTGGAGAAATGTTTGCATGTTCTGGTCACTGTGAACACATTCAACCAGGGTACTACGGCACAGCGCCAGGATTAGACTTACTTTTAACATGACATTTATGCCTTTTCACTGCACTGTGCCTCTTTCTTTCAAAGGAAGATATACTTCAGGCAGTTATTGACCATCTATAAGCAGAGACTCTTGAGAGGTCACTTACCTGTATTCCCTGCATGCTGTTCCAGGGAGGCTTGGCTTACAGTACTTTAGATCTTCTCAGACTTCAAGCATTAAGTGAGATCTGCCACACGTGGGAGCAATGCTGTGACCTGTGCTGAGCACCTCACTTATATTGCACTGGAAGAGTCTTTTCTTGTCCATCTTTACTGGGCTAACTGCTTCAAGGATATTGGTCTTTGGCCCCAGAAGCACTGCCACTGGTTGGAGCTTGCCTACGCTGCCCAGCTGTGGGTTTTGAACGTAGCTTAGAATAAGACTGCAGAGGCCATTAAGCACATCTAAACTTTTAGTCTGAGTCCACCAAGCTTTATGTTACACTTCTTGACCTAAATAGAGGCTTGAAATCAGCTCTTAAATGTGCACTAACCACAGGCTGCCCTCACTGCAGAAAATATCAGGCTGGCAAGGGGTGGTGTGAGGGCAGAGATGAGGATGCTCTAACATCACAGCATGCTCAGAAACAGGCCCAGCCCTCAGAGGCAAGGCAATACTCATCCTGCCTGGAGTGTGCCATTGTAAAGGACACTAATAGTAACCTTCCAACTCTTGGTGTTGTAAGCTTGCCTTCCACTTTCTTTTCTCCTCATCCTTTACTCATTCCATGGGTACCAGGTTTAGCTGTTGATTTTTTTTTTAATTTTTTTTTTTCCCTCCAATTTCTGTCTGCTGCTCTTGCTCAGCTAAAAGTAGCAGGCTCTGCCTTGCCAGGGATAGAAATGGCCTGGGATGGGCTTGGAATCTACTGCCACTCCAATGCACCAAGTCGTCAGCAGTGTCTGCTTGGGCTCATTGCATTCAGCCAGGGCAAAGCTCTCTGGGGAAACTCCAAGTCTCTGCCACACTGCTGCTTTTGTTTGCTGTTTGGGGAGGGAATGAAAGCTTCAGTTGTTAGTTGGCCAATAATTCTAATTACTTTTGGCCATGAGGCCTGGCTCTAGTAATGGGGTGTTTTTTATCTTCTTTCCCAAGCCCCAAGGACAACAGACATGTCCTCCTTATTTAATTTTAATCCTCTCCAATGCAGTCAGACTGATGCTCAATGGTTGCAACCTATGGGTTGCAACTGCAATTTACAACCCCCTTTGTGCCCAGCTGTTTCATCATGTGCTGCCATCTCTCCATGCAAGCTGCCCTGCCAGTCACTGCCTGCAGCCTGCCCATGCCCTGTGAAACTTCTCCGTTGTCATATAATGCCCTCCTACAGAATACTCACTTCTGGGCTAAATCCAGGCCATCTTCATGCTATGCCTCCTGTAGCCATGTCCCCCAGTCCTGTCCTACACACCAGGCTACTTCAGAGACCCAAGACAGCTAGACTGAGCTGCAGCTGCCTGCTGGGGAGCACAGGACAATTTTTGCAAAGCTTCCAACAGTCCTGAAGCTTTTTGGCTTACTTGGGAAGGTTGAAGCACCTTTAAAACCAAAATAAAATAGCTGTAACTTCTTTTGAACGATGCTTTTGCACCTTGGCTGGTTTATAGCCACGAGCTCACTGATCTAAACTGCTGGTCTCTGTGGTCACAGCCTACTGCAGTGTGCCATACGAGATGGTAGTGCAACTGGGAATGTCATGAAGAGGGAGTAAGATCCTCAGTCCTGCAAACTAGCACATCACTCCAGGCTGTGGACCAGCAGTTCAGAACTACAAGAGGAAAAAAAAAATCAAATTTCCACCAAAATTGTTGTTTTTTAACAGTAAGTCATAGGATCACAGATCACAGGACATTAGGGGTTGGAGGGGAGCTCCACAGATCATCAAGTCCAACCCCCCCTGCCAGAGCAGGACCACAGAGTCTAGTTCAGGTCACACAGGAACACATCCAGACAGGGCTGGAAAGACTCCAGAGAAGGAGACTCCACAACCTCTCTGGGCAGCCTGTGCCAATGCTCTGGGACCCTTCCAGTAAAGAAGCTCTTCTTTGTTTTGAGGTGGAACTTCCTGTGCTGTAGTTTACATCCATTGCTCCTTGTCCTTGTCCCTGTCCATCACAGGGAGCAACTGAGACCCTCTTGACCCCCAGCCCTCAGATATTTACAAACATTGATCAGATCCTCTCTTAGTCTTCTCTTCACCAGACCAAACATCCCAGGTCCCTCAGCCTCTCATCACAGGGGCAGTGCTCCAGTCCTTTCATCATCTTTGTAGCCTTCTCTTGGACCCTTTCAGGTAGATTTCTGTCCCTCCTGAACTGCACAGCCCAAAACTAAACACAATATTCCAGGTGAAGTCAAATTCAGACACTCAATACCCAAAAGGAAGAAAAGATTAAAATGCAGCAGTTTTACACTGCTACCACTTTTTTATCCCAGCCTAAACTTTGGGAAGAGCAAGATTCTTCCTGCTGTTATTCCCCTTTATTCTACCACACCTGCACAAACGACATCTCTCTTGTGTGCACCTTACTGTCCCTTTGGTTCAGGTGCCAAGCTGCAGCGTGGAGTTCAAGGTAGTCTCAGTGTCACAGAATCACAGAATGTCAGGGGCTGGAAGGGACCTCCAGAGCTCATCCAGTCCAACCCCCCTGCCAGAGCAGGATCTCCTAGACCAGATCACACAGGAACACATCCAGGTGGGTTTGGAATGTCTCCAGAGAAGGAGGCTCCACAACCTCTCTGAGCAGCCTGTTCCAGGGTACTGTCACCCTCACAGGGAAAAAATTCCACCTCGTATTTACATGGAACTTGCTATGTCTCAGTTTCCACCCATTGCCCCTTGTCCTCTCATCACCCAGCAGAGCCTGGCTCCAGCCTCCTGGCACTCACCTTTACATATTTATAACCATGATTGAGGTCACCTCTCAGTCTCCTCCTCTCCCAGCAGCACAGCCCCAGCTCCCTCAGGCTCTCCTCAGACAAGAGCTGTTCCATTCCCTTCAGCATCTTTGTGGCTCTGTGCTGGAACTGGGGGCTCAGAACTGGACACAGTACTCCAGATGCAGCCTCACCAGGGCAGATAGAGGGGGAGAAGAACTCTTAACCTACTAAGCACAGCCCTTCTACTACACCTCAGAATGGCATTGGCCTTCTTCAGCACCAGAGCACATTGCTGAATATTATAGAGAACAACAGTTATAAAGAGTGGCAAGAAAAGGATCCAAATGGACAGGAGCTATTTAAATATCTTAATGCAGAACTTGCTCTGTCTCTCCATAGTTTATCATAGCTGTTACTTACTGAGACTTTCAAAATGCCTATTTCCTCTTTTCAGCTTTGTCTCAGAGAATGTCTTCTAAATGGGACAGCTAGATACAAGAATCTGAGCAACACATTTTTTACTTGTGATTCTGAGAACTCAAACAACACACACCAAGCTGTGTGGCAGTCAACTTGCTAGAGGGCAGGGATGCCATCCAGAGGCATCCAGAGGACCTGAACAGGATGGAGAGGTGTGCCCAGGCTAACCTCATGAAATTCAACAAGGCCAAGTGTAAGGTCCTGCACATGGGTGGGTGAAATCCCAAGCACAAATACAGGCTGGGTGGTGAGTGACTGCAGAGCAGCCCTGAGGAAAAGGACCTGGGGGTCTGGGTGGATGAGAAGCACAACATGAGCCAACAGTGTGCACATGCAGCCCAGACAGCAACTGTGTGCTGGGATGCATTAAGAGAAGCGTTGCCAGCAGGGCAAGGGAGGGGATTCTGCCCCTTTACTCTGCTCTCCTCACACCCCACCTGGAGTACTGTGTGCAGTTCTGGAGCCCCCAGCACAAGAAGGACATGGAACTGCTGGAGAGAGTCCAGAGGAGGCCACAAAGGTGATCAGAGGGCTGGAGCACCTCTGCTATGAGGACAGGCTGAGAGAGTTGGGGCTTTTTAGCCTGGAGAAGAGAAGGCTTCCAGGAGACCTTATAGCAACCTTCCAGTATCTGAAGTGGGATACAGGAGGGCTGGGGAGGGACTATTGACAAGGTCTTGTAATGACAGGAGGAGGAGGAATGGGTTTAAACTGGCAGAGGAGAGATTTGAACAGGATGTTAGGAGGAAGTTCTTCACAGTGAGGTTGGTGAGACACTGGCACAGGCTGCCCAGAGAGGTTGTGGCTCCTCCCTCCCTAGAGGTGTTCAAGGCCAGGCTGGATGAGGTCTTGAGTTACGTTATCTAGTGGGACGTGTCCCTGCCTAAACCATTCTGATTCTATGATTTTGCTTGTTAAGTTGTGCTAAAATTTGGAATAAGAACCCCAAAAAGGGAGATCATCCAGATAACTAAAAAGTGGGGGTTGGCAATGCCTGATGCTCAGTGTGGAAGGCACATGTGCCAAGTTGATTTCTCCTTCGAGAAGAACATTTCCTTTAATCCCTGGGTGGGGGTATTTTAACACACCAGCTATTTGAAGTTAGTATTTCCTAGGAACATATCAGATTTGATTACCTTTTTGTCATGGGTTTTGTCAGGAAACAGCTGCCAGGGGAAGAAGAGATTTTTAAAAATGGATGCAATGTGGAGAATGCAGGGAATTGCACACAGCTCCCCCACCACCTATGTGACCACCACACTAACTCACTGCTCTGGAGCATGTCTGGCCAGGTCACTCCTGCTGAAATGGTTCTGATGCTCAACAGAGCTTCTGGTGTGTGTCTGTGGAATTAATATTCCACTCAGAAGTATTTCCTGCTTGGTTTGCTCTTGCTTGATAAGGCAATACTTCTCCTACTTAGAAGCCTTTTCCTGCTCCCCCTTTCTGAATCGCTGCACTAAGGCAGAACCTTCCCTGCTTTAGCCCTGAGTTGCTATGAGAAGCCTAAGCAATGGCCAATGCCATTATGGCTCTTGGAGCAAGAGGCATCCATCTGGACCTCCTCTGGATTAAATTCTCAAGTGGCAACTCTCTCCCCCTTTTTCTGTGGTCTTTTCTGTATTCACTAGGAACAGCTCTGGGGGCATGCCATGAGCTTTTGTTGTCCTCCATTCACTTGCCAGTCAATGAGCATTTTTGAAGAGATCTAATGCTACGGTGAAGGAGTGAAACCCACCATGCCCTGCATGGAGCAGGCACTGCCTGCCTGCCTGCCAGCCTCATCGGGTGGCCTCTGAGCCCCCATTCTCAAAAAGAAACAGTAAAGAAATGGTGACTGCACGCTTGGAGGTCTTGGCTTCAATACACCACTACTAAATCAAAACTGGCACAGAGAAGACTAAATGCCTTAAAGCAAACCACCCCTCCACCAAGAGGAGGCAAAATATCAGCCAACAGCACACATTGTAAGGGCCACATCCTACCTGCTCAGTGCCTTAATGCTCAGGGGTTCCAGGCACTATCCTGTGGACAAAAGACGTTTACTTCTTTTGTCATCGTGTTCATTACTGTCAGCCTTTCCTTGTGACATCTTGATGTCTTATCCAGCCAAAATTAAGTGACACCATTTGTTTCAGAGTGGCAGTTTCAGTAAAAACGTGCATAAAAATGGTTCAGAAGAGGCTTTTGTCTCCCTTCAGCCAAGAGGCATGTTTACCCAGGGATCATCTGCCACAGAGCTGGTGTGTCACACAATGTTCTTTCAAACCAACAACATCTGATGCTCTCTGTCTGCTACCCCTGAGCCAGCTAAGAGCATTGGCTATGGAATGCTTGGAGAGGCTAAATACAGTGGCACTGCCCAGACCAAAGGCAGGGTTTGGGCTTTTAGTCAGTGATATGAAACAGCAGCTGGTGAAGGGGGCCTGGTGGGACTTGGTAGAGGTCTGAATGCTGTTCCTGGTCACGGGAAGAAGATGACAGACAGGTCCTTCTCCAGTTGATTTTCCACTGAGCATATGTTTTTCTCCCCTGGCTTTGTTCCCCTGAGTTTTGGCAAGGATTTTGGATGCTCCTGTAGGCAGAAGAGCTCAGACCTGCTGTGTTCCCATTGCAGGTTGAGTGCAGCTGAGACCTTCCCTTCTGTGGGTCTCTAATGCACTCCATGGGCTTCTTGTTGTTGTCGCTGTCTCTCCTTTTCAGGCAGAGAACGTGCCCCAAAAGGAGCTCATCCAACGCATGCAGTGACCAGGAGGTTAGTGCCGATGGCTTCAGCAATTTCTCTTTCTCTCTTTCATATTGGCTGTTGCACTGTTTATCTGACGATGTTTACTGGGGCATGTTCTGAGTTGTAGAACGGGATCCAGAACTCTGCCGTGGATATCAATGAGCTGCAGCTGGTGGTGCCAAGTCGGGAGAATGAAAACAACAACCACTCTGTCAGCCGGGGGCAGGCGGGTAAGCGCGGCCAGGGCAGCGGCCAGGGCAGCTCAGGGCACCCCACAGACCCCGGCCACTTAATCACATCGTTTCCTCCTTACAGTCCTCCTTGCTGTCTCACCCACGCACAGCTGGAAAGCCACTTCACAGCAGAGATCCTTTGTTGTGGGAATGTTCCTTGCTGCTCTCCCGCTCGGCTGGTAGGGTAATTCCCCTGGCAAGGAGCAGACGCAGGCACGGCTGGGGGATGCTGCCAACAAAAGCTGTCACAGCTCATGGCTTTGCAGAGACACTGGGTTAGCAGAGCAAAGGCCTTGGGTTCAGGCTGCCACAAGCAACTCGCAAACACCTATCAATTGTGAAAGAGATTCACCTATGCCTAGCCTTGGCTGGAGAGGATGGGGCTCACAGTGCTGACCTTGGCTTTGCACACATCTGACTCCTGGAGCTAACTTTCTCTGAAGAGCTTTATGATTGAGACTGCTTGAGATGATTTTTCACTTCCCAGTGTGTTTTGAGGACCAGAGCCTCACAGCTGAACTGCAGCTACTGTCACTTGCTGCATTTCTGAGTCAAACACATGAATTACATTGGTGCCCTTTTTGGTTGGCAAAGGCCACCAAGGAGCTGCTGTGTTGCTACACCATTTATTTCCCACTAAAGCATCCACCTTGCTCTTGCAAGGGATAGCTTCCTAAAAAGCTAACTCTGTGCTCCAAACCATGGCAGTCTCCCACCTTCTTCTTTGGAAAAGTCATCAAAGAGGTTGTGGCCAGAGGTCTCCATCAGATAGATGGACAGGCCTTGAGGACACTGCATGCACTTACACCTGTGGCAGCCCCTGGAGAGTAAGGCTGGCTGCAGGAGCAGCATCACTAGGGCTTAAGCAGAAGGCACAGCTCCCAGCATTAACAGAGATGAGTCCATACAAACATACAATGGGTTGAGCAAATTTGCAAGTTTCGGATCTGCAGGCACAACCTTCTGTCTTTAGTATGAGGGGTTCAGTTTCGGTCTCTGTTAGAAAGAAGGCCCTAGGGTGTTCCTCCCCTCCTCTTTTGTTTTGTTTTTAAAAGTCTGCAGTTTCAGGAGAGCAAACTCTTGGCTTGGATTTTGTTCTGGCTGGTGCAGCAGAAAGCTGAAGCCTGCTCTGGAGTGTCTGGGGAGAAAGGGAGGAGGGTTTGTCGTGAAGGAGTTGGGAACAGATGTTTCAGACTCTTGCAAGCAGTCTTTGATTTTCTTTTCTTCTCAGTCCCTTCCTGTGGAGGCAGCACAGAACGGTCTCCTCAGGACACTGACCCAGATGTGCCCTCCTCCATATCCGCAGTCACAACTGAGACCGGAAGCGATGAAGTGTTTATTATTTCTGCTGGACCTGGGGCCAGTGGGCTCAGCTTTACCACCTACAGGATACAGGTGAGAGTGCACTTTGGTAGCTCAGCAAGCCATGGCATGTCCTTCTTGGACACCACTTGTCATGTATGTCTCTTTATGCTTCCACTTTGCAACAAAGGTAGCCACAGAGCCAGGCAGTTTCCTAACCCTCAAGTTGAGCTGCCATCAAACGATGTGAGGGTAGTGGCTGGAGGGATCACAGACCACATCTTTGAGAAAAGCAAGTGCAGAAGTCTGCCTTGGATCCAAAGGGTGTTGATGCAGAGGTCTGCCAGCAGGCAGTAGCACCAGCCCTCAGAAACTTAATTGGCAAAGACGATGGTCCATTGAAAACATCGCTTGTAGAAACTGAAGGACCAGGGAGTCAGATCTGCTGCTGCCCACCGGCACTAGGTGGTCAGAGAAGTTGCTCACAGCATCTTAGTTTGCTAGAAAGTCTTTGTAATGTCTCACCAGGCCAACAAGAAAACAAAGGCAGGTGGAAGCACTGAGCTCCTTTCACATCCACACACAGAAACCTGAATCAGTTCAGGTAACCTCTCTCTAGCTCTTTCTGCTGCACTCCTGCTCAGTTACTCGTTTAGAAACAGCTCACAAGTCTCAGGCCTGGCTGCCAGCTCTTCCACCCTGAGTGTAGTGCCTGACAGAGCACATCAACTACAAGTCTCCAGTACCCTCTCCCTTTTTCTCATAAGAAGAGAAACAACCAGTGCAAGAAACTCACATGCCCCAGGAACAGCCTGTCACAATTCACAAGGCCAAAGCATTGTGTGTCCCTGCACTCGACTGGGAAATGAGGCAGGAGCCCAGAGTGGACAGCATTTGCCTGTGCCAGTGCAAGATGTGCTGAGCTTCTCCTGCAGTCAGCCACCCTCACCGACAGGGAGAGGGGAAGAAAGGAGAAGAGCTCTGCTGCCTTCCTTTGCCCAAACATGTCAGCTTCTGTGGAACCAAGGCAAATCTGGGCACCCGGGAACATCAACGCTCCTTGCACCTTCTCTCCAGTGGAGAGAGCTTCACCTGGTGGCAGTCACACACCAATACAGCTCCTAGAGAGGAAGGAAAACTCTTCCTTTTCTCCACAAAGCCCACACTATCCCTCCTGACAGCCCCAGTGTGCCTATCTCAAAGCCAGTGGCTAGTTTTTACACCAGTTTGGAGCTACTCAAAATAATACTAGAATAATAAATTCTAAGACAGCCTGAAGAGGCTTCTGGAGGGCAAGGCAGCTGGCTTATATATCTATAAATAAAGATTGTTACTTAAATCAAATCTGAGACTGGGAGCTTAATACTGAAACAAACTTAGCCAGAGCCTGAAGCCTCTCCCAGCTTCCTACTGAGATCTCTTTTTCTGCTGTAGCAGCTAATTTCTTGCCTCTCTGCCCATCCATTTACAGCATGACATTTCAACTAAATAGTTTCTTTGATTTGCAGAAACTTGAGCGATTCAGTTTCTCAGAAATAACAAATGACAAGTTTCTGGTTCCTCAAGACTTCTAAATCCAGGACACTGTGGGATTTATTTCAGTCCCACTTTAGGAATGTGGATTTTGCATTCTTTTCCTGACAACCATGTTCACACAGCTGAAAATTAAAAATACATGTGGAGTTGTGGAATAGGAGGCTTATATAAATAGCAGGTGAAGCATTAGGAAGAAGGAAAGGAGAGTCATAGGACAGGCTTTAACTTTTCTGGCTCTAAAACCCCCATCAGCATTAAGGACAAAACCTGTGATTTTTAAATGCAACATCAGAACACAAAAATAAGAGCTCTTCAGAAGTCGTTTGTGGTTCATTCCCATGTTAGATCAACTCTGCTTAGACACAGAGCTGGTGACACAGGTTTAATGTGGTCTCATCATCTGATGATGCCAATTTTATACCTGTCTGAACGTCTTGTTCTACTGCTAACACACATTTTTCCACCTGGAATGCATTTCTTCCGTGAAATTAAAATCTCCTTGGCTCCAGCCCGGGTCTTGTGTTTCTTGTTCTGTTAACCACAGACAATGAGAATCACAGAAATGTTCAGGTTGGCAAGGCCTCTCAGGATCACTAAGTTCAACCCAGAACCCTACTCTGCAAAGTGCTCCCTAAACCATATACCCAAGCACCACATCCCAAAAAACCTTTAAACACATCCAGGGTTAGTGACTCCACCACCTCCCTGCCCAGCCCATTCCTGACCACTCCTTCTGTGATTTCTTTTCCCCCTTATATCTAGTCTAAACCTGCCCAGTCACAGCCTGAGAATTACTGAAGCACAGAATGGCACAGATTATTCCTTTTATCTTCTTTTAAAATTCCTTTTATTTGCTTAAATCTTCCCTAACACAGGACAAAGAGCACCACTTACTTCAGATTCCTCTTGAATTGTGCACTTCTGAGACTTCTGATTCTCTTGTTGCCTGCCTCTGGCTTTCCTTGACTGGCCCCATCCCCTTTAAAGTTTTGTTTCCCCAGACAGACACATCTGGAGGCTGCCAAGAGCCCAGCAGAGCAGAAGAATTACGTTTAACACATAAACTGGGGAGGCAAGGTGAAGCTTTCATCCAGGGAAGGCAGCGAGCTTCAGGCAGCATGCTGGAAGAGCGACGAGAAGTTGCCTTCCTGTGTCTTGCTGAGAGAAGGGACCCACTGAAAACATTCTTCTCCTGCACTAACAACGTATTTGTAAAGCGTTTTTCAAGCCTTTCAATGAAAGATGCTGTAAACAACTTGTATCGACTCTTTTCAGGACAAAAACCTCAAAAGAAGCGTGACAAGCCCAGCCTCTGTGTCCGACTGGCTGACTCCTCACCACACGCCTGCAGGAGCAGAGGCTGCGGAGCAGGGCAATGCCCAGCTGGAGAACCACTGTCCCAGGCAGCGCACCTGGAGTGCCCGCACATTCCACGACTTCCTGGCTCCCATCCCACAGCTACAGAAGAAATGGTGTAGCTGGACCACCAACAGCCCCTTCACAAAGCTGGTTGACAACAGTGTAAGTCTTGCGAGGAGGGGAGGGCATGGTTAGTGCCTGTGCCCTGCTAGCACCAGCTGCTCACCCAGGGCAAGGAGCAATGAGTGTCAGCTGCAGCATAGGAGGTTCCAGCTCAACACAAGGGGAAACTTCTTTACTTAAGGGTCCCAGAGCACTGGAAAAGGCTCCCCAAAGAGGCTGTGGAGTCTCCTTCTCTGGAGACTCTCAAGACCTGTCTAGACATGTTCCTGTATGCCCTGAGCTAGATTGTCTGGTCCTGCTCTGGCAGGGAGGTTGGACTTGATGCGCCCTTTGGGTCCCTTCCAACCCCTGACAGTCTGTGAGCCTGGGATCCTGTGAGGGGATGCCCTTTCCCTTATGCCTACTGCTTTGCCTCCCCAGCCTGGAATATAGCTCCAGGCCACCTTGCTTGGTGTTTGGGAAAGTCTTTTGCCTAATTATATTGTAATTTATTCAGGCTTTCCTGAAGTGCTAACAAGCTGTCATTCCCAGCAGTTAGCACCTGATGCAGAAATGATTCCCAGCCCACAAAAGCATTGGAAAACGCCTTCGGACTAATTTATCATTGAATGTTCTGCCATGTACCTCCCTCCCTCACTCCAGTTACACCTTAAATTTATTTTAACTGATGCATTACTATTGCATTGGGAGGAAGCCGTAGGTGTGTGAGGGCTATCTGGGTCTCACTGACTGCAATCGCCAAAGCTCTGGCTTGTTGCAAAGCTAGCTGACAATGTCCCTTTTTTTTTTTTTTTTTTAAGGTAATAACATAGATTTTTGCTGAAGAACATGTCTCACCCCTAACAAACCCAGGAACTTTAACTTCTGCTTCCCCCAGGTTCAAATTTTCCTGAGAGAGCAGCTTTTCATGGCATGTCTACTCATTTAGCATTATTCCTTTGTGCAGGGTTTTCCTACAGCAGCAAGATCCCAAGGTGCCCCAACCAGAAAGGTTATCTCAGCCACTGAGATAGAAGGAGCATCAGAGACAGTGTACTCTGATTCCTCTGTCAGCAATGCCTCATACCCCCTGACTCTGTCTGCACAAAGGCAGCGGAAGCTAAGCTCCTGCAATTTGAAGAAATCCAGGTTTGGTAATCCTTATTTTGGATTTTTAGCCAGTTCCCCTGACAACAAGCACATGAGGTCCTCGGATCCCTCAAGACATCTAGGAGCAGCATCTCCAGTTAACAGCCAAAGCCCTAAAAATCTTCTAGAGAGCTCCAACCCACTGAAAATCAACTTGGTCAATGGATCAAAAACAAAGGAGCTTATGGCAGAACCAGATAAAACCAAGCCAGTTTTTGTTATTTCTGAAGAAGGAGATGATCAGCAGCCTCTGGTCCTAGCAGAACATCTTAGTCAGTGTGGAGATCATCTGCCAGAGCGAAATGCTGCCTATGCTCCAGCTGTGCCAGCTAAGCAACCAGTGGTTGGGACTGTCGAGGGGAGCAGTTCTGCCAATTTCATGTCAAATCTTCCCCTCTGGGCAAAGTCCCCTGATTTATACAAGGGGCACATGAAGGCCTCTAACTCTTCCAGGAACCAGCAGCGCTCCTCAGTTGCAGATGCTACTGGCACTGAGCCCTCACAGAACTGCAATTCCCTAGCTGCTCCCACACCATGCCACGCCTCGATGCAGTGATGCCCACAGAGGCAATGGGGATGTGATCAGAGTGGAAGCTGTGCCAGCAGCTGAGCAGGGCAGCCACAGATGGACAAAACTGTGTAAGAGCAGTCTTTGCTTTCCAGCCTACGAAGATGCACAGCACAGCTCAAATGCCACCTTCATTTATGCTCGCTAGTGCCATCTCTGTTCCTCTGCATGAGATGTTGATGTGGTTTGTACAAGACAACATCCCCTGAAAAGGTACCTCAGACTGCAGAAAACCTTTCCTGGGTGAAGAAATGGAAGTCAACCGAGAAGGCTGCATTGTGGTTTGTCTGAAGCATAAATCAGTCCTCTACCACTGTGGTATCACTGAAGTCTTTCTGTCGAGAGCTAGGAGAGAAATTGTGTTTATAGCTATGCCTGTACAATCCAAGCCTTGCCAAGCCAAGGGTAAGAACTCAACCATGCATGTTTGCATACAGTTTTGTAAACTTCTTTTTAAGCATTTCATAACTTCTGCACTCTAGCACCACTTTAGCATCCCTAGTGTCAAGACCACGATTATCTCATACCCTAACTCTTTAGAGAAGCGCACAGACAATCCCAGCAAACCAATACCGGATCCTAGCTCTAAGAAAGTCTGATGTAGCTTTATTTTAGTTCTACATAGGCTTAGCACACCTCAGTCCACAACATTTTTAAGTGACTCCTCACGGCAACAGGAGCACCTGTACAAAATACTGAAATGCTAGGAATAGTCTTCAGCATCCAACACTTGGATATTTGCAGCTGCTCTGATCCTGTATCCACCAGCTATTTATTGCTGGTAACGCACACTGACCAGAGAACCATTGCCCTTCCTTTAGCAGGCAAGACTTAGAAGACAGAAATAAGTGGAGCAACCCTTGAGTGCTTACTTTCTTTAGAAATGAGCTGCTAGGTGGCTGTGCCTCCCTGATTGCAAATGCAGGGCATTCAATGAACACTGAACCAAAGGGAAGCCTGCTAGCCCTATTGCCTTTAATAACCCCAGCAGGATTTTCATTGCCTCCTGGTGACATTTCCCTATCTGCAAGACACTCTGCAGCCCACAGCTTGAATTTTTTTTTTGCTCTCTTAAATGAAAGCAAGTCCCTGTGAAGCTGTATTTTGCAGCTGACACGGCACATTATTTTAAAGCAGCAGCACATGTCATAAAACAGGTGTCAGAGAGAAACCCTCCATACAAGTCTTCCCCTACCATAGCTACAGTGTGCACTGAGTTTCTCTTAATCCTTCTTCACGAAGGCATTGAAGCCTGACTCCCAAAATATTTAACTCCCAATTTCACCTGCTATTACAGCCTCCATTTGCCACCTATTCATGTCTGAGATATGCAACACAAGATTATAGGTTTTGCCTTAAATTTTGTGTCTGTGTGTGTTTGTGTCTGCACAGACACAGAGGCCTTGTGTCTGGCAGCAGTGGAAGCAAATGCATCTATGCCCTTCAGCAGTCAACTCAAGCATGGACAGCAAACAAATGTCTGCATTTGTTACTACCAGACTACACTGAGTAATTTTGAAGCAGAGAGCTCTGGCGCCAAGTTAGGGTTCTTTTTGTTGCTGTTTTGCTTTGTTTGTTTGGGGTCTTTCGTTTGGTTGTTTTGCTTTGATTAATGGTACAAGATTCAAAGGGAAGAGTTAATATATTTGTGATTTAAGAAAATTTATGACTGAAGAAGCCTTTCATACTCTAAATAACAACTTCCACTCCATTAAATTTATACACATTGTGACTCAGAGTCCACGTTCTGTTATTACATTTCTAAAGAGTGAAGTACTAAAAGCTGTTTTTGAAAAGTACTTGTGTTCAGTTATTGACAGCAGCTACACCTGAAGGGCTGGGGAAAGTGGCTTTTTCAATAAAAATGTGTCTAACTATTCATTTCTACGATGTAATGACACTTCTTTGAGTTTGCTGAAGCAATAAGTTGCATGGGCAGTGCCTCAGAGCACCAGAGACTGGATGATGTATACCAGTGCAGCACTCTACTTAGCAGTTGCTGCAATGAGAAGTGCACAAAAGCTGCTGCATCACTCAACCAGCAAAGAGCCAAGGGTTAGACTCTATTTGCACTGACTTCTTTTACTACCTGGCTATGGAACCAAGAACACATTTGTCTAACCCTGTGAAGGTTGCTGCCAAAAGTTGGTTTCTGCAGGGTTTGGATCTCCTTTCCTGTATTGCTTCTCCACACTATACCTCTTCCATCACTGCCTGCTCTAGGAATTTGGCTTCGCTGAAGTCTGGAGTCTCCTTCTCTGGAGACTTTCAAGACCTGCCTGGATGTGCTCCTGTACGACCTGCACTAGATTCTATGGTCCTGCTCTGGCAGGGGGGTTGGACTCTATGATCTATGGAGCTCCCTTGCAACCCCTAACATCCTGTCAATCAGCTGTCCTATGTTGACCATAGACTAGCTGCATGTCCAAGTTGAGTGAGGCTCTTCTCTTGGACAGTGATGGTGAGCAGATAGGGCTGATGTACCAAGCTACACAAAGTGGTTGTCTTTGACGCACTGCATTTTCAGGGGCCCTATGTCTCCATCTCAGTTCCCCACCAAGATGCGATAGCTGCAGACCCTGTAAGTGTGGCCAAACAGACTTTAGTAACTTGAGACATTCAGAAAGGGGAGATTTAGACTGGAGATGAGGAAGAAATTATTTTCAGTGAGGGTGGTGAGACACTGGAACAGGCTGCCCAGGAAGACAGTGTTCAACGCCAGGTCAGATGAAGCCTTGAGCAACCTGGTCTAGTGGAAGGTGGGTTGGAATTGGATGATCTTTGAGATCCCTTTCAACCCAAACCATTCTATGAATCTCTAAGATACTGAAGCCTAACACCTAACTGGTGTGTGAACACCTCCTTGTTCTCTGCCAGTCCTGAAGGGCCAGCAGTACAACACATGGGAGGCTCCATCTTCATTTCCTGACTTGCCTTTTGAAGTTTTAGTTTTGTTTTTTTTTTTTTTCAGACAGATCCCTAAAATTAACTGCTAAAGAGCAATTTGTGTTCCATTTTGTACCTTCAAAGAACTGACGAACTATTTTCTTCCTCTTGCAGCTAAGAGAGCCGTTTTGAAATTCTCCTTTCTTTCCCCCCCCAACCCCAACCCCAGGAACAGAGACAGCTTCCACTCATACTTAAAGTCCTAGTAAGAAATTCTGAGGGCTCCAGGAGGAAGAGAGTGCTCTAAAAGCCTCAGCTGCAAATATTGACTAGAATTCACTTTTAAATAGTATTACTTACGGCATTTATTTTGTTCTTCACAGCTCTGCTACTTCTGAGACTGCCACATCCTAATGTCAGAAAACTTGTGCATGGGCTCAGGATCCAGTGTCACCTTCGTGGTAATGCAGTTGCTTCACTGAGCTATTTTGCATACTGTAACTAAGCAGCAAATGGCATAAATATGCTAAACACTTGAAGAGGAGGAAAATAATTTCATTCACAATTGCACAGGGAAGGAAAAAAAAAAAAAAGTCCAAAACTGTTATGGAGCTAAGAAAGAGAAGGAGCATTCTGTTCAGAAAAAATGCATTTGAATATTCTCACTTTAAAAAAAAAAAAAACACCACATAATTATTCTGGAATATATTAGACACTCCCTCCAGCCAGTGTGTCAGGCAGATTGGCTAGGACAAAAATACACAGGCATTCTCTACGTCTTCATTGCTGAAATGGATTCAAGATAAAAGCTTGAAGCTATGCAAGCTGACAAGAATCCTGTGTGCTAGGTTTCTTACTGTCAGGTAGTTAAAATGGTTGAGGAGAGAGGCTCTGTGGGAAAACAATTTAACATGCAGCTAACACATGTTAACTTGGAGGATTCAGAGTAGCATTCAGCAAGAAAAATCCATTTATAACTTCTTAGCAGAAACATGAACTGAAGTTTCCTTTCAGATATCTTTTCTTTAGGAGCAGTTGGTCACAAAGCATCCTACTCATAGCTGTTAGGGGCTTTTATTTTCCCCGCCATGAGCCACAACAAAGCACATTTGTCTCAAACAGTCTGGTCAGTTATCAGATTTTATTCTAAACAATTAAATTTTAAGTTGAATTGCAAGGAAAATAAATTTAAAAAAAAAACAACACAAAAAACCAAACTAATCCAAAACCAAAAGACAAATCCTAAGCCAACACTTACCTAAGGAAAGCAAGCAACTGAAACTCAGCAGCACTGAAAAGAATACCCAACAGAGACCAAATATAGCGTCAACATATATCCATGCTCTGTCTAGAAATGTCTTTGATGTTAAACCTCCTATGGCAGTCTTAGCATTTTTTATAATTCATTTCTTACGGAAACTAATGAGCTTAAGGGTGAAATTACCTCATTGAAAGGCAAAATGGTGAAGTGTGAAGAAAAGAAGGATGACCTGAAAAGCAGATTTAGAAGCAATCTTTGCATATTAAGCATTGCTGTGGGAAATAGTATAATTAGTTTTCTTCAGAAGTTATTCCTGGGAATTGTGCAAGTGGTATTTTGCCTTCCCCAACCTCATGCAGAAAGAATGTTAGGTAGGGAAAATGCAAATACCCCCCTCATTCTTCTTAAAAATCAAGAGGTCCTTTTCCTAATTTCTAGTAACAGTGACTGCAGGTTTGATTTTTAGAGGGCAGACTGTATATAAGGTCCCCTTCCAGCAGGAATTTCGAAGAGGCCACAAGAAACCAGATTTTCAAAGCATAAGTTAGAACTGAGCATTCTCTTCTCAAATGCCTACCTCCTTTGACTTGAATCATTTTGTTTCTCTAAGCTCTTGCTGTAGGCTAAGCCATCTGCACTACGCGGTTCTGCTGATACAAAATGGATGCATTTTGTTTGCAGAATGAATGGGCTGATGGTGGATCTCCAACTGCAGACTCCAACTTAAAGACCATCCAGTTCCAATCCCCCTGCCATGGGCAGAGACACCTTCCACTGGACTAGGCTCCTCAAGGCCCCATCCGACCTGGCCTTGAACACTTTAAGGGAGGGAGCAGCCATGACCTCCCTGGACAACCTGTTCATTTATATGTCACAGAAGAAAACAGAAACAGACAACTTCAATTAATATATTTTTTCTTTTTTTAATTAATAACTTCTTAGTTCAAGAAAAAAAATAAATCACAAAAGAGAACTGGAAGAACTACTCTCCACCTTCTTTATAAAAGAAACTTTCTCAAAGAGAGAGACTACAGACCTCGTTCACCACTATGTCAAGCCCTATCATAATCACCTTGGTTTCCACAACACCTATTCTACCACATGCTTAGCTTCCAAATATCTCTTATAAAGGAGGTGGGGATGTGCTTTAGACAGGTTAAAAATATGCTGCACCTTTACAGTATTTAAACAACACCAAGCATAGTTCATACATTTATCACATTAACTATCACCTGGCAACCATACATTTAAAAAGGTCTAATGTATAGAGTATGTAATACCCATGACAGATACTCTTATTTACTTAAGAGCATATAAAGATCAGGATTTATTCACCCTCCCCATCTGCAAGTTCATTTCTCATCTCTTCCTGGTACAATATAAATGGCCCAAAAAAA
>VWZI01018148.1:585539-615002 GCA_013396835.1 Psilopogon haemacephalus | reverse complement strand
AAAAAAAAAAAATTCCCTTCATTGCATTGCACTACCACAACCCTATATGCATAGAAAGGCAGATTAAGTATCTGTGGCAGGGAAAAGGAAGAGGGCTTTACAAAAGGAATTCAAAGATCCTCTAATGCACAGGTAGTTTAGATGTTAAGTACATGAGTTTTGTTGTCGGGGGTGGTTTTCTTCCCCCCCCACCCAAAACCTCCCTTAAAGTCACATAACACATTCCTCCACAACCATAACTTGAGTAAGTGCAGGGGAGGTTGTACATAGGACTGTAGACATGTTATTCCTGACCAACAACAACAACAAAAAAATCTTCAGCACAAGAGGCTTGAACACTAACACAGTGACAAGTCTAAGCTGAAAGCCCATCTGGGGTGTGGGAAGTGGTGAATGAGAATGCAAAGCACATTTCTGCATATAATGTGCAAAGGCTTGATCTCCACAACTGCACTCGATTTGCTACATGCACAGCCAGAGATGAAAGCAAGATCAAAAACAGCTGGGAATGGTTGTCCTGAGAAGATACAATAACCATTGAAATTAAAAAAAAAATAAAATCCTAGCATAAAATACAAATACAGAAGCAACAGAACATTGTTAATAATAATAATAATAATACTAAAAGACAGAAACACACTGATGTTGCTAAAAGAAGTTTTCAAGTATTATTCCAGATCCAATTTCAATCCTACTCACAGGAGAAAATGCCCAGAGATAAGGAAGAGAAGTCCACACGGAAGTGTATTTTTAATAGCATATGGGCATGGTCAACAGACCCATCCTTGCACCAGCTATTTTCAAAAAATAAAACCCAACAGCAATGGATCATTCTACTTAGCACTTGGAGTAAGATGTGCGTTACTAGAGGTGGTTGTTTCATTCCTTGACGCCAGTAGCCACAATGTGCTGCATCGTTTGTGCTCCATTACATCTATCACGAGATATTGTGTCTACAACTTCTGGACATCAACGTCTAAGTCCTGCTCATAACATAAGGCATAATTAAAAACAACATGAGATCTCCAGAGGTAATGCTTTCTTCTTGTTCTGTTTCATTCTTCTAAGGTCTGAGAATAATAAAACCCAAAAAAGTGGTCCCAGTTGAGGTTTGTCAACATCAGCTACCAGATTATGACCATGTAGATCAGATCATGCCAGTTTGGTGGCAGTGGGTGGGTGGCTTGAGGTGGGGTTTTTTTTTTGTTTGTTTTGTTTTTTAATGATACTTGAGACTCATTCAGGAGACTTCTCCTAAATTAGCTCTGCAGAAGGTGTGAAAATAAACCCCACATTTTTCCTATCAGTGACACCAGTGTTCCACTTCAGCATCCCTACCCAGAAATACCTCCATATTGCTACAAATTGTCCAAACAATTATTTCCTTTAAGATTGCTCCTTCCAGTAAAGCTGCTATGTTCTGGTTTAAACTACAGCTTTTTCTACATGTTCAGCAGTGTATGCATGCTAGAGAACAGCTGCACGGCAGAGGTACCTATTTAGCATACAGCATCAAACAAAGAACCCAAAAGAAATACCAATAAACCAGTGTGTCCTACTGGCTGCTCTACATCCAAAGCACTGTTTGGTCTTCTGATATAAAACACTACAGAAGTAACATTAGCAGAAGTCCGTTCTGCTTCAAGTATCACCCCAACTTTAAATGTGATTCCTCAAATTTTTGTGCAATTAGTCTTTTTGTAATTTCACGTGAATAAAAGCATCAATACCACTAAAACGAAGAAGAGAAACTCCACTGCTTCCACTCTTAACACTGCACAGGTGGCAGAAGCTTTCGTTCGAAAGAGCTGTTCAATGGATGGAACTTGAAGTGGATTATTGACATGATTCCTAGCCCAAAATGCAATGGGGGCAGCAACAAAATAATCAGACTACCAGTCTGAAGTTACAAATATACACCGACAACTTCCTTCTTAAATATTAATGGCTCTTGAAATATCCATCAGACACTTTCAACAACAACAATAACAACAAAAAAGAAAACATTTCTATTTTAAGTCTAATGATTTTTAAGTTTCTTCACAAGTAGTGCAAATACACTCCTTATTCTTAGGTCTTCCCAAGATATGGCTGGTTTGTGTGTGTTTGATTTCTGTTTGTGTTCTTCACGGGAGTGATTCAGGAACAGTGTAGTCGAGAGGATGGAATGCAATGTTTGCTGGACTTTCTTGACAAAAAAAAAAAACAAAACTCAAGCCAATAAAAATCTACCTTCTTCGTGTACAGCTGTAAAATTCTACAAATTAAAAACTTCACACCAGATTACCTGGTGCAAAAGTTATTGATTCCCTGCTATGTGGGGGGGGGGAACTGAGAAGATCCCCTGAAAACTTAGAACTGTACAAGCAGTGTAACAGGTTTTTGTCCCCTCTCTACAGACTACAAGTATTCAGTTCTTGAATCGTGTTTGTTCACAAATGTGATTGAATTTCCTGGGGATAAAAAAAAAAAAGAGAAAAAAAAAAGTTAAAATGTAAGGGAGCTCTCAGAAGTCAGGCAACAAAAGAGTCAGCATCTTTCACAGGATGTTTTCAATGTTAAACAGTTTAAAGCAGAACATCTACACACTCAGATCTCTGTTTTTCAGAACCTGCTTGGACGCTACTCTACCACCGTGTTATCTGTAACAGGATTTTCAACGTCTCTCCTCCTAATCCTTGTTAATTTTATTATGCATACAGAAAACCAGTTATTTAAAACATTCCTCTGCATACTTCAAACCCAGAAGGCAATTAAAACAGGAATCAGCAAATTAATTTTGCCCTGCGAGACATTAGTAATTTTTAGTAGACAGCATTACACAAGTCATTAAGGACAAGAATTAACCAGGCTAATAATGCATTTCAACATAAACATGTTCTTTCACTGGCTTTGAATCTTCTTCTGCAAAAGAGAAAGATGTTTTTCTCCTGGTGTATTATTTAGGCATTATGGGAATGGCAAGCCTCTCTGGGAATCGACAACACAATTTTGTACAAAGCAATTCTTGCCAAATCTCTAAGACATCTCACTACCCATTTAGAATCATAGAATCAGTCAGGGTTGGAAGAGACCACAAGGATTACCTAGTTCCAACCCACCTGCAATGGGCAGGGACATCCTACCCTAGAGCAGGCTGCCCACAGCCTCTGCCAGCCTGGATGCAAACACCTGCAGGGAAGTGGCCCCAACCACCCCCCTGAGCAACCTGTTCCAGGGCCTTACCACTCTCATGCTGAAGAACTTCCTCTTCACATCCAATCTGAATCTTCCCACCTCCAGCTTTGCTCCATTCCCCCTAGTCCTGTCACTATCTGATAGCCTAAAAAGTCCCTCCCCAGCTTTTCTGTAGGCCCCCTTCAGATACTGGAAGACCACAAGAAGGTCACTTGGGAGCCTCCTCTTCTCCAGCCTGCACAGCCCCAACTCTTTCAGTCTGTTCTCATAGCAGAGGTGCTGCAGCCCTCTGAGCATCCTCGTGGCCCTTCTCTGGACACGTTCCAGGATGTCCACATCCATCTTGTAATAGGGACTACAGAACTGGATGCAGTACTCCAGATGGGGTCTCACCAGGGCAGAGTAGAGGGGGAGAATCATCTCCCTCGACCTGCTGGCCACACTTCTCCTGCTGCAGCCCAGGATCTGGTTGGCTTTCTGGGCTGCAAGTGCACACTGCTGGCTCATGTTGAGCTTCTCTTCCACCAGCACCCCCAAGTCCCTCTCCTCAGGGCTACTCTCCAGCCAGTCACTGCCCAGCCTGGATTGGTGCTTTGGATTGCCTCGACCCAGATGCAGGACCTTGCACTTGGCCTTGTTGAACCTCATGAGGTTGGCTTGTGCCCACCTCTCCAGCCTGTCCAGGTCCCTCTGTGTTCTCTTACTTAGGTTGTACAGTCCCTAATACATAACTGAAACAAGGGTGTTGAGTGTGAATAAAGAAATACGTGTGGAAGAGAGGATGCAAGACCAGAAATTTTCTCCCTGTTGCTGAGTTAGATCACAGAGTAGAAGGGAAAGAAGCCTCACTTACATAACCAAAGTACTTAGCAAAGTTTAGCTCCAGAAGAAAACCAAACCCAAACTTAACTGGCCTTCTATGAATGGTATGGCAGGATTGTTTGCTTTTAGGGATTTTAAGAACAAAAAGCAGCAGCCAGTAGAGTTCCAGGAACAGCTCATGATTAAAAACGGGGGTGGAAAAAAAAGAAGAAAACAAGGAAAACAGGCAAAAACCCTGAGCCACTGCTATTCTAGATGGAATTATGCACCACGACACAAACAAAGGCAAGTGTTGAGTACTTCGACACTGGATTAAGTCTCAAACACATCAATCCAAAAATTCCTCTGGGAACACAGTCAGTCCTATAATGCAAAGTTAGAGACAGCAGTGGTGCTTTGAATTACACCTGCAGCTTAAATCCCACATTATTTTGGAAAGTGATTTGGTACAAGCCCCTGAATCTGGAAGAGATTGGGGATGAATATTTTACAAGTCTTTCTTATCTGCTTGCTTGAGCTGTGCAGACTGCTGATTTTCAATCTATACTACCTGAAATATTAAACGAATTATGCTAAGTGTATGTTCATGCAGCATGAGGAAGATACTGCAGAGCCTACTATTCATTAAAACAATTTCACAATAAGGGGGTAATAGCTCTTCTATTTGAAATTGCACTGAGAATTTAGAGAATTATTCATAAACCAAGTAGGATTTTTCTATGTTACTCAGAACCAGTTCACTCTGATGTAAGTAATTTGTATTTTGTATCACAAGTCTTTAATATTTCTCTTACCACATGTACCTCTGTTTATAAGAATGAAAAAATATTGATTAAAAGCAGCCTTGAATTTCATTAATCAAGGACCTTGATTTATTTGGGATGGATATTTCTCAGGAATGATCAGACACCAGGAGTCCAATCCCTTAAACATATAAATACACTCAAAGAGTAGAAGGATAATTTCTTTTCAGGCTCAGTATTTCATTTTCACTATATCCCAGATTGCTTGGGTCTGAGGCATACGGCCCCAAAACACTTCCAAAACCAGGGCTGCCAAGCCACACCAGGCTCCTAATGCTACACATCTCAGGTTTGTCTTGTTGCAGATTATTGCCATCAACTTATCCCTTCAACCTATGCTGCACTTCACTAGCAGAGTCTCTCATAGTTTCCAATAGAAACTGCACAGGGATAACTACTGCATATACAGTGTTTTTAAGAAGCATCCAGACATGAGAAAATGAGATGCTGCTTCAGTGGGAGAACAGGAATGAAGGGGGAGCTGTGGGTGGACAAGACTCAAGAAGTGTCAGCAATGGGTTACATCAATTTCCCAGTGCTGGCAGTGTCCTTCTGACCGGCACAGAATTGTTTTAAAAAGAAAAACGATCAAAACATCCCCCAGAGCTCACACACACTTTGCTTATGCTGCAGCAGTGTTACTCATGCAGTTTCTGACACTTCCAAGGTTGTGCTTTGTTGTTGTTTTTTTAAGAGGAGACAAACTCCCAAACCTCCTCCCAAACAAACTTACATGGCATGATGTGCTTTGACCTGAGTCCGACAGTTGCGCCCCCAGTAGCAATCAGGACGTGATGTGACAGCCACTACAAAAAGAGCAAACGAAAAGCTGCATTTATTACCAAAGGTATTAAATAAGGTGATGCAGATTATTGAGCCACTGCTTACTCAAAGCAGACTTTGTAGAGAAACAAAGCATAACTGGCCAGAAATGACTGCAAGCTACAGCAACTTTCTAGAAATAAAGCAAAGAGTGGAGGACAAAAATTGACCCTGAATATTAGGCTCACACAGACTTCACCATGAAATTATTTGGTTCTCAGAGCTGCCAAGTGACATTTTACCATTTGGTTTAACAGAGATGGGCTTCACAGTTTAAGACATTGGGCATGTCTAGGTATTTACATACAAAAGGAAGATGTATTCACTTTGGGTAGTTTGTTGGGTTTCCTCCACTATTACATACATTGTAACTCAGCCATCCCACAGGCCATTACACCAAAATTAAAACCAATGTTAAGAAGAAAAAAATGCAGACTGCCTTGCCTCTTGTTAGGCACAGCAGCGGAGTTCTCAGCAGTTAAAAACAGGGAAGCTGCTGCTGACAACAGGAACTAGATGGAAAAGGAGTAACATTTAAAAGCAGACTGTTGGAAGAGCTTCTGTTGCCAACAGATTTAGGGATTGAAAGAGGCACAGTTGCTTGCATGCTGTTTGATACTAAAACCGTAACTGTAAACAGATTTAGAATGAATGCTTGAAGACATTCTTGTTCCGAGTTGAGAGTTGGTAAAATGTGAAACTGTTCAGGAAGGGCAGCATTTTATATATTTAAACAGAAAAAATAAATCAAGTGATAGCAACTAGTTCCTGTTGGCTATATTTTACTGAATTCCTCTTTTCACTGTGAGGATATTTATTCTACAGATGAGAAATCACACAGAAAGAAAAGATTCTGTTAGGGAGTCTGACAGTAATTATATGCAAACTTAGCAGCTGACAAAGCAATCAGCATTAAGATGTTAGCCCTGGGCTACAGGAAGGTGCGAAAACCCCAAGGATACAAGGCAAAAGCTGACTTTAACTCTTTAAATGACTTTTCTCCCTCGCTGTGCAAAGCAATCCCCACCTGGCAATTCGGCAACAGGAATATTCTGCCTGTACTGGTAGGCAAGTTCTCGAAAGCTGCGAAGGCCACAACAGTAGCAAAGCACTGTGTTCCCAGTAACTCTGTAATCTGGGGAGGAAACCAGTTCGTACATCATGTCAGTGTGAGGCTTAAGACAACAGATGTCACAAAACTGTTGCTCTGACACTGGCTATGCACACAGAACTTCCAACCTCTGGATAAGGTTGCTGAGTTACACGTGTGAAAAAGTCAGCATAACACATACCTGACAACATAAAGACTCCTCTTTGAAGAGCTAAGAGACTTTCATTTAACATATTTTTCCATGTCAAACCCCTGGATGCCAGGTAATCCTGTAAAGAACAATTTAGGTGTTTAATCTAGAAAAGCCTCCAATATGAAAGAGTGACCAAGCCATTTACTCCCTCACTATTTCCAAATCTAGATCTGTGCTGGTTTGAACTAATTGGAGGATCTAAATTAGAAATGAGATGATAGGCTGAGAGGAAAGCACTGACAGTACTACTTCACTCACAGCATTACTGAGAAAGGAAAATAAAAATTTAAGAGTTGCAGCTCAAATATAGGTAAGTCAGAGGGTTTCAGAACTCTCTGGGCTGTGGCTGGCTCCTTGCATGGCTCCTTTTCCCTGCCTTTTGTAGCTGATTCTGAATAATTTCACTAACTTTTTTTCCTACTGTTAACCCCCTGGCTGATCTACCTTCACCTATCTGCTGCATTAACAGATGGTGAGATAAGACTGGGGAAGGAGGGAAGGTGGTACGGGTGGTTGGTGACCTCTTCTTAGGGATTTTGATCTCTGGGATGGGTGTGGAGTTTCTGTATTACCTTTTTTACTGTATATACCTGTAAATATCTGTTATACATTGTAAATATCTGCTTGTATATTGTGCATTGCTGTAAATATAAAGCTTCATTCCCTAACTTCCAGCTGACTGAGTCCTAGCCTGGGCTATTTCACAGTGCAGGGGGCAGGCAATTGCCAAACCACCACAAGATCTAATCACGTTTTCAAAATGGATTGATGCTGATTACAAGTAAAACTTCAGTATCTTTAATTTAATTAGCACAAAACTTTCAGATCACCAATAAAACCTTCCACTCAGTAGCTTTATTTTTCTTCATAGCAGATCCCCACTTATGTCAAAAAAGACATAAAAAGACAGCTTCATTTCAGTCACTCATTTACCTTAAATCAAGATTTAATCCAGTTTACTTAACTTAGATAACTCAGTTGTGGTATGGGCAAAATATTTTCCATGCAACTTAGTATGAAATTTAACTTGTCTGGGAAAAAGAAAAACCAAACATTTAATAAGCCTTGTTTTCCTAGTACACTTTTAGCATTTTCTTTTCCCCCTTAATTAATACTTTCTATGTTTAGACTGTAGGAACTGGCTTCCCTAAGTGCTTCATACAAGTAAAATTCTTTTATGATTTAACAACCAAACATATCTGATGCTACAGTCTGTCAGTCATTTCACCTCAAATTCAGAAGCTACGTCTAGAATTTTGGCCTTCTTGGCACCTGTCAGACATACAGATGGGAGAAACTGAACACTGAGATTGCATGAAAGTGTTTCCTTGTTGTGTATTTGGGTGGTACAGGAAGAGCTGATGCTAAATAGAAAAATATGTCTAGTATACAATACTCTTTTACACAGAAAGAGCCAGATGCCTCCCCAGAATGCTTCCAGTCTAGACACAGTTATAACTTTGGTCCAGCTGAATGTTTAGGGCTCATTAAATTTGCCTTTTAGTGACTCAATGCCGCCACCATAACAGTTAAGCAGCACTACTGTTTCACAGAGGAGTAAATCTTAAACCTTGTACATTTATTATTATACATAATGATTTTTAAACATACCTTCAGGATATCTGACTCGTAGTGGTTGTTATTTAGGACTCCATCTAAACACTTATCACCAAGATTTATTTCTAATCAGAAGAAGAAGAAAAGAAATGTTACTATCTCTTCCTCCAATCCCATGTTTCCTGAAATAATGTCCACTGACTCACGTGACACTCAAGGGAATCACAGAATGTTAGGGGTTGGAAGGGACCTCCAGAGTCCAACTCCACTGCCTGCCAAAGCAGGATCACTTAGGGCAGGCTGCACAGGAACACATTCAGGTGGGCTTTGAGAGTCTCCAGAAAAGGACTCTCAAACCTCTCTGGGCAGCCTCTTCCAGTGCTCTGTCACCATCACCACAAAGAAATGTCTCCTCACACTGAGGTGGAAACCTGTTGTGTTCTAGCTTGTACCCACTGTTCCTTGTCCTATCACTGGGCACCTCCAAAATGTGCCTGGCACCTTCATCTCGACACCCACCCCTCAGACAGACTTATAGACATTGGCAAGATCCCTCCTCAGCTTTCTCTTCTCAGGACTAAATAGGCCCAGGTCTCTCAGTCTTTCTTCAGAGAAGAGATGTTCAAGTCCCTCAACCATCCTTGTAGCTCTCTGTTGGACTCTCTCCAGCAGATCCCTGTCTCTCAAACTGCAGAGCCCAAAACCAGACACATTACTCTAGGTGTGGGTCTCACTGGGGCAGAGTAGAAGGGCAATAGAACTTCTGTAGACCTGCTGGACACAGGTCTGCATTCACCATATGCTAAAGCATGTGATATATAATGTCTATCAGCAATAAAAGCCAAGACATTGAGCTTTTACAACTCCACCTTTAGCCCACAAACACTCCTATCGATCTGCACAAATTAACAGTGCTATTAAAGCATATTTCATTAGCTTCAAACTGCAGCCAGTTCATTTCAACTGTTCTAAGGTATTTTTACAAAATATCTACAACCTTGAGTTTCAGAAGGCTGCATGCTTAAGAGGGCAATGTCCTTTTCTAATCACAGAATGCATTGGGTTGGAAGGGACCTTAAGTATCAACTAGTTCCAACCCCCCTGCCATAGGCAGGGAAACCTCCTACTAGACCAGATCGTTCAAGGTCTGGCCTTGAACATTGCCAGGTTTGGAGCCTCCACAACTTCTCTGGGCAGCCTGTTCCAGTGCCTCACCTCTCCTCACAGGGAAGAGTTTCTTCCTAATGTCTAATCTAAACAGAGCTTCTTCAAGTCTGAAGCCATTACTCATCAAGTTAACATCAGCTGTTCAGTGCTCTTGCCTTGATTTGTAAGATTCTCTTACTAGCTGAAATACAACATAGTACTTCTCACATGGGAAAACATCGTGCTCAACAAATGTAGTTTTCAAGCCTAATACGGTATGAAGACAAGAAGTTAAACCTCTCAAAGTGAAGACACATACCACTTGATCTTTTGTTTGTGATGCAAGGACACAGCATTTGTTTCCTTTAGCATGACTGTGCTACAAACTCAACTATTTTCTCTCTTAAATTACCTAATGTTTAAGACAGACAGACATTATTGCAAAGTGAGCAGGCTCATAAGAAATAGATTATTCCACAATACCACAGAATGGTGCCAAGCAGCCAAAGCATGCCATCCGAGTGCAGCCCCAGTACAAGTGACAGAAGGGCTGCAAACAAACTGTACCTGTAAAACAATAAAGACCACATCTGTAAGGACCTGAACACAGCAAAACTCAACAGTTATTGTTCTTATCAATCAATAACAACAGAGCCCTGATAAACTTGGTTAAAAGTACTATGTCTTCATTTAAAATGCATTCTAGAAGAGTAACAAGTTTTAAAACGGAAGATTCTTCCATGCTGTCACTGCAAGAGCCCAGATTAAAAAATATGGAAGGTATGAACACTCTTCAAAGTAAACTTCAGTTTAACTAGAAATAATGGCAGATTTAGTACTGTAGGCATGATTAAATAGATAAATACATTAAAAATGCACGCACATTGCTGAGGAGCAACATGAGGATTCTGTTCACGCTCTGCTCTTCGGTCAGGCATTGGCTGAAAGCAGCAGGTGCATATTACATGACTTCCTTGAGCAGGACACACGTATTCCTGGACAGCTAGATGGTTAAAAACAGGGGTGGAGAGAGAAAAGATAAACTGAACAATTTGCAATCTGAATCAGGAATTTTAGTGAATATTAGCAATATAAAATCCGGAGTAACAAGCAAGCAAAATACTTTTTATGAAGATCCTATCAAAAGGCGGAATAAATGGCATTTAGACTTCTAAACTAAGCAGGTGTGTAAAACGTTGCAATGTGTAGGACAGTCTAAGAACTATTCATTACTAGCAATCTATTTTGGACAGCCACAGAAAACCAGTGGTCAAACCTCAAAACACCAGCGAAGACACCTGTGTGAAGTGTGTTACACTCACACTGCTAGGAGAGTGAGATTGATTAGTTCACAAGAGGTGTGTGAGTTGTAGTGTTTTAACATCGCACTACTAATAATTCACCACGCTGACCTGCAGGGAAGTTGGCAGATGTAGATGGTGCATCTCCCAGTGCTTGCATTCCTCCTGCTTCTGTCTCTTGGCCTGTGCCAGGCAGAGTTGGAACAGAATGTCTTCGATACCCAGGGCACTGTCTGCACACTATATAGGGTTGGCTGAAAGGATAAAATCAGGTCACAGGAAATCCAACCCAACAAATGCAAAGAAATTTGTATCTCTATGCTAAACAGGGTTGGTCTAAACTTCCAAAGTTTAAATTTGGAATTTCTTTATCCATAACATAAGAAAGTAAGTAGCTCACAGCTGTGAGGTCTGCTGTAGTTGTACCAAACAAGAACATTGGATTATTTTGTAGCATTCTCCAAGCACTAAAAAAAAAGTAGAGTGATTGAAAGTGAGATGAACAAGAAAGACAGGAACAAAGCTGAAATAAATGTCTTCACAAAGAGTTCTGTTTCCTTTTAGACCTACAACAAAAAAAACATTTGCTGCTGAAAATAAAGAGGAGACATTTAGGTCAAAGAGGAGCCCTAGGTCAAGTATCAGCTACTTCAGTAGCACACACCTGGTGGAAGCAGCATCCAGACACATATGAAAGCGCACTCATTGCAAGGTCACCAACTGCTTTACTTCCACCAAAATCTTAGCCAGAAAACTATTTTCTCTGAAGCAACAGCCAATTTGTAACAGGAAAATCCAATTTTACACATCTCACATGAAGCTGTTGCACATTTCAGGGTAGGACTGTTGCTCATAAATTGAATCTCAGAGCATTTCTAGGAAATTCTAATTTAAATTGTTTTTTTCTATTGACTGCTCAGAGTTCAGTAGGATGGTCCTTAGAATTGCAAAGATAATTGCCAGCGAGAACAAACTTACTGCTGACTGATTTTGGTTTCAGGTAACAGTTTGTGAAACTAGCACCATCTGTGGGCTTGTGAATTGAAACGTAAGTAAATCCAATTTAGCACAAAACTTAACCATACCTGATATCTGAAGATTCACTATCTACATCTGACAATTCCAATAAGTCTTCAGAACTTCCTTCCTCATCTGAAAAAGATCTGCGCACCTTAGGCTGCAACATGTCTTGAGTAATTTTGTTTCTAGCATCCATGCTGCGGACATCATCTTCGTTACGACATTTATCTGACAGGAGAAGCAAGTTCAAATTACAAGAGAAAAGAACACTCGCATCCCTTATCCCTGTGTGTTTCCATATAAATTATTTTTGGTAATGGAAGATCTCATTTAAATTAACATCTCTTGTTAATGGAGACGTATCAGGCAACTTAGCTTTGAGCATGGTCCTCTTGAAAGCAAACCTTATTTAAATCTCCACTAAAGTACGTTTTTCAAAAGTATCTGAGCTGAGGTGGCCCAATCAGTCAGTGTGACATTAATAATCATGAGGAGAGTTCAGTTTTAAGTAGCAAAATGAAATGAAGAATTTTTAGCGTATCCAATTATGGTTTCAAATAATTTTCATTTCTCACTATTTGAAATATTCCATCAGGTGACGATGTCACATTAAATGCACTTGTTTTCTTGTAGCCATGTCAGAGAAAACAGCAGAGCAGTAAAACATATATAGGAATTAAGAGACAAGAGTCTATGCAGCTAAGTAAAGGGTAATTAGACACTGGAATGGTCTGCCCAGGCAGGTGGTGGAGTCACCGTCCCTGAAGCTGCTTAAGGAAAGACTGCATGTGGCACTTAGTGACATGGTCTAGGTGATGTGGTGGTGTTAGGTCCTGGGCTGCACTTGATGATCTCAGAGGTCTATTCCAGCTTTAATGGTTCTGTGATTCTGCAATATGGAAAATACACCAGACTGTGTTCTACAGGCTGCACGACTTACCTGGGTGCTGAATCAGATAAGCTTCGACCAAGTTGTTCAATATGTGATTTTTACAAATGCGTTCTACTGGACAACGACAAGTGGGACATAGAGAAGATCTTTCCATCCATCCTGAGTAGCAGGCAGCACAAAAAGTATGCATACAAGGCTGCAGGCTGGAAAACACAAACACGAGGACAATGAGAGAAATGCAGCCAAAAGTATAAATCTTTCATTTTTTCAGACAGGTTCATAATGCTCAAAATATTGCTCAGCATTGACTTGGCTTTGTTGATTGAGAGAGAAGGAAGGAGCCTCAGAAGGTTTTATGAAAACCCTCAATATCCTGGCCCCAAACAGTTGCCAGTGAACTCCTTTCTGTTTATGACAACACAATCACAGCCTTTTGTCAGCCCTACATACCTTACACAGTCATGCAGCAGTTCCTGGCAGATAATGCAAGTTAATGTTTCTTCCATCTTATCTGGTTTCACATTCGATGTTTTTGCATCTTCAGAGCTCATTTTAATTATACATTCACTTGGAGTTGCTGGCGAAAGATTTGGACAAGCATCTTCATCTACAGAAACAGAAAATCCCACAGTATGTAGTTTTTGAAGTGGTTTTACATTTTAAGTGTTTTGGGTTTTTTTAGAAAAAGAGCTGAAAGATACGAACTGAGTCACTGTTCACTGGCAATGGTTCCACTACAAGTTCTTGCTTACTGCTACTGAATGCATCATTTTCATTGGACAATAAGTCAATAAGAAGCAAGAAACAAATGGAAGGACTGATGACTCTGGAATGAGAAGGGAATTTTGCTTTTCTAATTTAATACAACACTAAACAATAAAGTAACACTGTGAGGAAGAAGAGAGTTACCTATTCCCTAATAACGGAACCTTTTGAGACCCTTTAGGTGTGATGTGTACATTTTACATTTATTTCACAATAATAAAGAAAACTAAGCACAGATCCTCATGTTTCTGTTAATCCCACTACGCCCCTATGAAAAACAGACATGACTTCAATTTCCTAATTATGTTTTTGACATGAACTTTCAACAATATGCAGAACATGCTGTACAACACTGTAGTATACTAGCCTCCTTTCAGTTTCTTCTTTGCAGGTTCCAAATCTTCCTCCTCCCCTGTCCTTTGAGAATCTGATTCTGTTTTTATTTTTCCAGGGATTTCTGAAGTGATTGCAGAAGTTTCAGCATTCATATCCAGCTTTTCCCGTTCATCATGCAGCACTCTCAGACACGCAGACTCTAAGATGGGGAAAGCAGGCACAGGAGGGAAAACTGAGGGTTGTGAGCCTGCAAAATAAAGCCAGAAATATAAACACAGCTGCATACAAAATGGGACATGTGAAAACAAAGGTTACTTTAACGCTGCTGATGCATAGAAAGAAATTCAAACATCTGAACAGAAAAAGATAGAGCAAAAAAGCAATGCCTATATAACTGTACAAAATGTATTCTAAGCCAGTCTGACTAATTGGAAGACCTGGGGAAAAATGAGCTATTAATTGTGTAAACCTACTTAAAATCCCCATTCCTCTTTAAATTGTATTTATTCATAAGACCATTATCCACCCCAGGTCTTCCTGATAAAGATGCCAGGAAGAGGACTTATGCAATATTGATCATGAATAACAGGTCAGGCTCACAGAGGGCAAAGCTTTGTTTTCTTAGGAGCATATTTTAAAGTCCCCATGAACTGCTGACAGATGCCACTTTATACAGAGCTGTTCCTGCTCCAGTTCTACGTTAAGAGTTAAACAGCACTGAGATGTTACATCCATCAATATAATGCAAGATACTAGACTAGAGATCTATGTGGGATGTTTTGGCCTTAGAGCAAGGGAAAGGGGACTGGTGAATGGCAGCAGTAACAGGGCCGGCAGTTTCTTGGAGTGACTGCATGAGGACTCCTATCTTCTTGCTTTGTTGCATAAACCACAGAGATTTGCTAAGTTTTCACCAATGCTGCACTACAAAAGTGCAATGCAAAGATTGGGTTGGGGTTTATGTGCATTTTCTGACTGAGCGATTCTCACAATTGCCTTCAGTCCTCCACCAGGATTTATTCTGCCTATTCATAAAGGAAAAGTTAAAATGTGTAACTTTATAAAGCTAAAGACCCAGATAGGGGTAAGAGATTAATGTATTCAAATTCAGAAGTGGAATAACTGTTGATGGGATATCGAACTTTAAACATCTGACAATTCTTACCAGATGTAGAAGGATTATCCTGCTGAACAGATGCAGACTCAATAAGAGAGGTAGAAGCAGCATTAAAGAGGTTAGATGTAGAAGTAGATGGCTGTGGTTCCTCATAGCAAGACTGAGTAGCTGACAGTGATGAGGTAATTTGGGTCTCATCATTATTTTTTCCAGTACTTGAGGTATCTTTGGTCACATGGCATTGGTTTTCTACATTAACTTCTACATTTGGAAAGAGGGAAAAGGAAAGAAAAAGATCTGTGTGATGGTCATCACATCATGGCATCAAAATTCAAAGGAATCAAACTCAAGAGGGTTACATTAATAAGCAGTGGAGCTTAGCTCCTCTTCATGGATCTTGAATTACTTCCTTACCTACTGGTTCTTGAGTTGCATCATGTTTTGTGTTTAAGGATTCATAAAGATAAGCAACATCTGAAAGAGATTTTAAAATATTAATCAGAAACTTTAGACACATACACTAATCTTACTGTCACATAAGCAACTTCAATTGACAAGTGGTTGCTTCCTCAAAGTGTCAGGCAACGGAAGAGGCAAATGAGGGTCACCACTGCAGCACAGGTCCTGTTTAGAAGGCAATTAGGAACAGCACAGCAAGAACTCTTCCCAGGAAACCAGGCAGAGGAGCTTTTAGTGATGCTTAACTTGGCACCAGAGGCTTAATCTTTCTTTAAACCTAAAATCTGCTCTGTGTCAGAACAAACTGGTTTTTGCTGATACTTGAATGAAAGTTCTTTGAAGTTATCTTTTCTGTGCTCACTGCTCAACTTCTTCAATTAATTTTATTTCCATTTTTCTTGAGACACATGAACAGATTAAACACACCATAAGTTTCATGCCTAAACTAATTTAGTGTCTATTAATAAAACCAACTGGATTATATCCCCTTTCTTTTCCATCTTCAACTGAACACTTTTCCAGAGATTCGCCTACCTTCCTACTTTTTTACCCCCTCCATTCACCTAGAAGAAAATAAGATTCTGTTGGTTTGTACCAATACTGTTTCTGATCAGTAGATGTGGTCTCTCCTTCACACCTACTCAGAACAGCCAAATACACATATCAAATCTAAATTTGCTTTGTTTTCGAAGATGGAGAAGCTGAAAAAGCAAAACTGAAGGCTTGGTAATTCCAGTATTTGTTAACCCAAGTAAAAATCAGTGAGTCACAGAATCACAGAAACATTCAAGTCAGCAAAGCCCCTCAGGATTACCAAGTCAGCCCATTCCAACTCCTGACCACTCTTCCTGGGAAAAAGATTTTCCTAATGTGCAGTCTAAACCTACCCAGTCTCAGCTTGAGGCCATTCCCTCTTGTTCTATCACTGTTTACCTGTGAGAAGAGACCAGCACCAACCCTTCTATAATGTCCCTTCAGGTAACTGTAGGCAGCCATGAGGTCTCCCCTCAGTCTCCTCTTTTTCAGACTAACTATCCCCAGCTCCCTCAGTCACTCCTCATCAGATTTATTCTCCAATCCCTTCACCAGCTTTGTTGCCCTGCCCTGGCTCCAGCACCTCCATATCCCTCTTGTAATAAGGTGCCCAAAACTGAACACAATACTTGAGGTGTGGTCTCACCAGAGCTGAGTACAAGGGGACAAAGATTCAGCTTACTACGAGGTACCCAGAAAATTTGTGTGAGTTCTTCCAAGTAGCATGAACTGCAATAGTGCCATCTTAGAAAGGATTTGTCAGATAAGCAAGCCATAAAGACATCTGATCTAGCTTATCACTGCTTCCTCTAACATTTACATCAGATAGCATAAGCCTGTCTCAAGCCAGCATATAAACTAACACCAGCCTTATGACAAATTGCAGTAGTGAGTATACATCTAGAATTTTTTAGGTAAGCAGTTCATCTATCTATTACTATAATAAAAGAGGTAAATACAGTCTTGTGGTTTATATTAAATATCATGCTGTAAATTGTACCTAATACTACACCCTCCCATCTCCCAGTATATGCAATTAGCTTCACAATAATAGGGGAGCTCATGACCATACAAAGGCTGTTTGCCTTAAAAGTTGCACTTCAGAGCTAAGAATATACAGTAAATGAGAATCAATATTTCTTTCATCTAAAATCTTTCCCAGAAAGCCAGTGCTTTCTACTAAAATTTAAATATTACCCACTTCACACTTAAAAGCAGAACTGCACACTAATGGACACAGCAGTCAGCTGTGGCACAATAATACATATGTAAAAACCTGAGCTTGCCCACTCCCTCTCTCCCCCCTCTTTATCAAAGTTGAACCCCATCTGTTATTTCATAGTAATGAGCAATTAAATTCTTTCTGTGAATCTTTTCAGTCACTGTTGGATTTAATTATCCTATACCACTGCACTGAAGTGGTATGAACTGAAAAGGTAGGAAATTAAAATTCTGCTGCCTCCATAGTTATCCTTTCCCAAATAATTTACTAACACCTTTAAGACAGATGACAACACAGATGATTCATTAAATCTCTTATGAATCCATTCCACTGCAATACCCGAGCAGTTACACCTAACACCTTGGTCCCTGACTTCTACCCAGTTAACATGAAAGAATATTACTTCCCGCCCAGCAACATCTTGGCTTATTTAAAAACCTTTGAGGGAGGACCCCCATTAATTTTATTTTCTGGAAAAAACCCAAAGAAACCCCCAAAGCCCACACTAATTATGTTATTTCAATTACATCACCCTGAAAACAACTGCAGGTATATGAGGCATCATTGTTCCTTAAGTCCACACATAGATTCTTCCAGGTTTACCAACTCTACTTTTACTATAGGGCTTTTCCACCTGTGCTGGTTTGAACTAATTAGAGGATCTGAATGAGAAATTAGGCTATAGGCTGAGAAATGAAAACACATGATGCTACTTCACTCACAGCTTTACTGAGAAAGGAAAAAAAATTGTTAAGAGTTGTAACTGAAATATAGGTAAAGGAGACGATTTCAGACCTCTCTGGGCTGTGACTGCTTCTTGCATGGCTCCTTTCTCCATGCTTTTTGTAGCTGATTCTGAATAATTTCACTAAGTTCTTTTCCTACTGCTAACCCCCCTTGGCCAATCTACCTTCACCTATCTGCTGCACTAACAGATGGTGAGATAAGAATTGGGGAAGGGGGGAAGGTGGTAGGGGTGGTTGGTGACCCCTCTTAGGGATTTTGATCTCTGGGAGGGCTGTGGTGTTTCTGTATTACCTTTTTACTGTATATATCTGTAAATATCTATTACACATTGTAAATATCTGCTTGTATATTGTGCACTGCTGTAAATATAAAGCTTCATTTCTTAACTTCCAGCCAACTGAGTCCTAGACTGGGTTATTTCAAAGGGGGTGGGGTGGGGCAGGTAACTGGGTAGAAGTCAGGGACCAAGGTGTTAGGTGTAACTGCTCAGGTATTGCAGTGGAATGGATTCATAAAAGACTTAATGAATCATCTGTGTTGTCATCTGTCTTAAAGGCGTTAGTAAATTATTTGGGAAAGGATAACTATGGAGGCAGCAGAATTTTAATTTCCTGCTAAACCACCACACCACCTCCCTCCTGTTTTGCCTCTTCCCTTTTTAAAACAGAAAAGCTTAACCCATAACAAAACAAAAAAGTTTTGAAGCCTTTCCTGCCAGTGCCTAAAACTGCTTCAGTGTGATTAAGTAACACTAACTACACTACCCCAGCAATTTGCATTCTGAAGAAAGTATTGGGCATGCAATAAGGACCTCATTACTTACCATTCTGTCCATTAGTTCTTCCAAAACTACTTCTAGGCACAGTTCAATTTCAGACAGGTGCTCACACTTGTCTGAAAATGGGCATGCTCTCTGAAAATGGGCATGTCCATGACCTCTTCCATAGAGGCTTGTCTTTAAACATTAGCAAATTGTCTTAAAATTGAATAATTCTATTTTAGTTGTACTGATGTTTATATTCTCTCATGACACAAACAAACAAAAAAAAAAAGATTTACTTACTGTTCTCTGGCTCATTTTTTCTGTAAACAACATAGATGACGTCTCCAGTCTGTAAAGGATATGTCTGCTTCTTAACTACTTTCAGTTTGTTAATTACTGTTCCATTTGTACTGTAAAGGGAAGAAAACATAACTTGGCATAAGTGGCATAATTATTTTCATAAGTACATAGGAGAAGGAAAGGAGAACACAAGATATTTTAAATAAAGAAAAGCCATTGGCTCTCAAAAAAAGAGA
The DNA here is from genome assembly GCA_013396835.1 of Psilopogon haemacephalus. NCBI lineage: Eukaryota > Metazoa > Chordata > Aves > Piciformes > Megalaimidae > Psilopogon > Psilopogon haemacephalus. The sequence goes on along the minus strand of VWZI01018148.1, from coordinate 595,679 downwards.
GTAAACCAGTTTTCTGGGTTTTTTTTTTAATTAAAGAAAGAAAAAAAATCCAGAAATAAAAAATTTCTCCCAAATACAAATGCAGAGAGTTACTAGGGCTGTAAAGCTCATTTGTAGCTACTGGTAAAAATATGGTAGCTGACAAAGACCCTTAATATTTGGCCAATACGTCAAAATAATTAAATTATTTTCTCTGTACAACAATCTTCACCCTTCAAATATAAAGCAGGGAAGAACAATAGCACTTCTATTATTTTAATAGGTCCTAGGTTATGTTTTCCTATTAACACTGGGAATCTCCTAAGGCATTCTCATAGAATCACAGAATGGTTTAGGTTGGAAGAGACCTCAAAGATCATCCAGTTCCAACCCCCCTGTGCCACAGGCAGGGACACCTCCCACTAGATCAGGACGCTCAAGACCTCATCCAGCCTGGCCTTGAACACCTCCAGGGAAGGAGCAGCAACAACAGAACTTTTTTTCTGTATAGCCAAGAAGCCATGTAGCATTATTTTTTCCTCCCCTCTTGCTTCATATAGTGGGAAAAAACATTCAGGGTTGCTTAGATTGTTTGCAACCCACACCCAAGAAAATAGCAAGATGGAAACCCAGTTATGCATAATTTAAAAATTAGTTGGAATTATTTTGATACTGAGAACAACTCCAAAATTCACGAAAGAAATTCAACTGAGGAACAGGAAAACGCAAAGCATTGCTGATTAAAGGAAGTGATGTTTTATACACAAGCTATTAGTGTTCTATAACCAAGTCAAGGCATTCGAGTACAGAATTATTCCAGCTCAGTTGCAGTAAAGTCTCTGTCAGGGCTGTAGCAATCAGACTTCTGCCATTCAAAATCTCAGCAATCAGCATCAAACACAAAGGAAAAGAAAACGTGCTTTCAGGTGAACAAGCAACAGCCAACCTCTGCTGCCACCTCCTGGAGAGCACCACTTGTGCCCGGGACACAGCAGCCTTCTTCAGACCACTTTGGGTGGGTTATTTAGAAAGGAGCAACTTCCCGTCTCATGATTTCTCTTTCAAAAAGCAAACTTTTAATTTAGAAACATGCACAGGGAAAGAAAACGAGGACTTCATACTGCTGACCTTTTTGGACACCAAGTTCAAAGAACTAAATTAAGTCAAAAGGAAAAGCAAGTCCTTATGAATCACTACAGCAAGTCTTAATAAAGGTATCAGTTCTTGCTCTTACCTCTGCAACTGCTTTCACTCTCTATGTGGCCAAACCAACATATTCAACATAAATAGTGATATACCAAAAAAATTAAATGTTACTTTAAACAAAATCTTTGGGTCACACTGATATTTGGTCTATTAAAGAATCTTCAAGCTTCTTCTACCAGCCAGAAACCTATTTTAGGCTTCCATTTTTATCTCAGATGTTGACTAGCCTGAAAGACCAAGCACCAAGGGACCAAAAGAACAAAGACATCACTAAGAGAAAGTTTAGCAATTAAGAGGGAAAAAACCCCATATTTTAGTTGGTCTGTTAAAAACTATTCTCATTTTTAACACTGATGTTAGTGGTAATAAAAAGGTTCCATTGAAGCAAAAACTGGAACTCCTTCAGCTGTCAAACAAACAGTAAAGAGCAAGCCCAAGCATTTTAACCTTTACTTCTCAATCCCAACTGATGTAAGTAGCTACATTTCAGTCACACCAGGCTTACTTTTGAAGGTGAAGAAACTATGTATTGCAAGATACTTTGGTATCCTTCTGAGATCAGTGCCAGTCTGCTAATTTTCAGTAACTACAAGCATCCATTCAGGAAAATAATGTATTTTATGGTAAAGGTTCTGGATGAATAGTCTTAGTAGTTATCTGCTATTTAAACGCAGGTTACCCTGAACACATTGTAAATTGAAATGAGTTTTGAATTTTACCAAGTTACAGAATCCCTTCTGTGCCATGTCATTCTTCATCTTTTCAGAGTTCACAGAAGTATTTCTGACTGGTTGGGTAAGGAGAATTTAGTTGCAGAAAGGACACCAACACCAGCTGAAGATCAACCTCCTATTTACCCACAGAAAGGGAGTATCTGTTTGCCTCTCATATGAGTATCAGCCTCATGTAAAGAGTTTTGTGGTCTAAGACATCACTCAGTACTTAGAATCTTTACTGAAAAAAAAAATCCTAGAAGAAAATAAGATGAAGTCTCTGAAAAAAATTGCCTCAGCTGTGTTTAAAATTTCTTCTTTAAAATGGAGACTCTTACAATTGCTCTTACTTAGGGCAAGCCAACTGCCTCCCAACTGTGTGAGGTCAGCTTGTATAATTTATTTTCTCCCAAGCAGTCTAAAGGAACTACTGCATGGTTTGGAAAACAAAGCAGAAACATATCCCCAAAGAGGGCGAGCCTGTGAATATTTTATTGTACTATTTGCTAACTCTTAGTTTTTCTTACATGCAAACTTCAATTAACTCAACAACTTTGAGTTGTCTCCACATTTTTCCACCTGAAAATTTATGGTAATTCTTTCCAAGAACTCAGTGTGTTATCAGGAAGATAAAAAAACACTGTGGGCTGTCTACATGCATTTAGTGATACTCTTTGGTTTAGCTGCAGCACAGAAACACAGTCCACTCAGTTTGACTATCCTACACCAGCTACCTCCTTCAGCACATTGCTCTCCAACAGAGAAATCTCAGCTTGACCACAGCAATGTTTCCTAAGTATTTTCCACTTTGGAGAAGAAAAAGCTGACACTGCAGTATTTTGCTGGGACTCTGGGCATCTGCACTGCCAATTCAAACACTTAAAAATCATCTTTCAGCCTGCTTGATTTTTTTTGGAGTTTGTCTGATGCTCGGCACAAACACTGGAAGACCCAGAAGAGAGTCTGCAGCAAGTTCAGGCTCTTGATTCAGCAAATGCCAGCCACACCACACAGCAACTCACAAACAAGCAGCACACAACACACCTTAGTCCTTTTTACTGCATACACACAAGTCTAACGTGCATAAGCACATGCATAGCACTCCATAGGTGCAGCTTTTCTGTTACACTAACATTATAACAACCTTTTCATGAATGTATCATACACAAAATCAACTTCACTTTGACTTGGTTAATTTTCTGCTGGCTGCATATTCTGCCTCAGGGGAGGGTGTGTGTCTGTGTGTAGGAAAAACATTTTCTTTAGCTTGTATTATCATGACATTAGTCTAATTCTACCAGCCTCATGCAACCAAAACTAGGGATGGTTTTTCAGGCTTAGTATTACAGCTATGCTCTAAGAATGTCATGACAAGCAAACACTGCCCAATTTGTTGTTTGAAACATCTTGAAAGTTGGGTTAACATTGGAGAATGACAATCACAAGCCATTTCCTAGCTATCCTGGTATTTTTCCCTAAAATGTGGCATTGTATTCCACAGCATCTGGGAACACAAGCCCTTTCACAGACCTATGAGGGGTTTTTTTCCTCTGGCTACACCCTCACCTAAGCAGGGTTGAGGAATGGGCTGGTAGGAATGTCCTGATGTTCAGGGAGGTCAAGCCCTAAGTCCTGCATTTGGGACCTGCAACAGTAAAATCTAGAGATCAACCACAATGGGTTCTTGGTGGATCTTATGACTAAGTGTAAAATTACAGACCCTGGACTTACAGCTTCAGTCAGCAGCATGCCCTGGCAGTGGTGAAGGCCTCCAGCATGCTTGCTTCTGTTAACAGGGATGTAGGCAGCAACTCAAGCAAAGTGATTATTTTTCCCCTCTACTCATAAGTCTACATCTAAAATAATACATCTAGTTTTGGGTCACCTCTTGAAAGGAAGGTCTTGATAAACTTGAGCAAGCCCAGAGACAGCCACCGAAATGCACTGGAGCACAGGAGCTGTGAGCTAAGGGAACTGAGCTCGTTTAGCCTAGGAGAAGGCCTGGCGAGCAGGGGTTCTAACAGCAGCCTTCTGGTTACCAAGAAGACAGAGGCAGGTTCCTTACTGAGGTGACAACAACCATAAAACAAAACAAAGAAGATTCAAATGGATGCAAGGTTTAAAAAAAAAAAAAAAGCCTAAATCACAGTGAAGAAAATTAAGGTCTGGAATGAAGGTCCCAAGAAGCTACAGCACCCCTACTTGGAGGTTTTCGAGACCTGACTAGAGAAAGACTAAAAAACCTAAACCACAACCAATGGTGGCCCAACATTGACAGAGTTTCAACTAAGTGACTTCCTGAGGTCTCTTTCAACCTGTTCCATTTCACTTGAGGAAATACTTTTCTAAAAAATGAATAATAAGAAAAAGAAATGTAAATACCTGGAAGAGAGTTCCTCACCCTAAAAGAGACTCATTTGAAAATCACAGCTACTAACTCATCAAGAGACAGAAAAGGAGCAGAGGTGCAAAAATTCTGCTGAAAGAAAAATGTCATCTAAAGCTCGTATATGCTGACAGTGCCCCCCCAAAAATGTGCATGCCATCCAGTTACACAGTTCAAAGGTTTTTCAGGATATTCTTGGAGGGATTTTCATCAAAAGCTCAGCAGGAACAGGGTAGTAACCCTGAGCTACCAGAACAATAAAATTAATTGCATTCTGGTATGTTGGAACAGGGATTCAGCATGATACCCTTCAAAACATCAAACATGAAATTTCCTCTTTATGTATGTACATCAATATGCTTTGAAGTGTCATCTTCATCTTAGGGTAAAATGCCTTGCAGACATGAAAAGTGAGGGGAGCTGGCAAAAAAAGTATTATTTGTTTCTTTACTGACTGCAATAACCTGGCAGAAAATTAATATGGTTGAAAGAAGCATTTTAAAATGTCAGAGTTCTTGAAATGTAATAAACCAGAAGCTTTTGGCAATCTTAGACAAAACATCCTGTCGAAAATGAAGCAGATGAAAACGTGAAGAGGGTTACAATCTCCTCCTATGAAATACCCTTCCATTCAAATTTCTATCTCAAATTTTGTAAAGGAAAATAGAAAGTCAACTAAAACCCACTGGAAACCACCCACAACCCTGGCAGTGCTATTTGTACTCCCATAGCAGCCTTAGAACTCTACAGGAAACAGCTTCCACTAGTACAGCAAGTCCACTGGCCTTCAGTATGTGAAGAAGTGTGTAATTAACTTTATATATTAAAGGTAGTTCCATTAATTAGTTTATCTTTAACAGTAGTTCCAGTGAAGTATGTGCTTATGTCTTTCTACATTGAGGGCTTTAGTTCTCACAGCTCTAGCATAAGAGAAACACATAGAAAATAATAATTCTGCTTAAACAAAAGTGAAATGTTGATAGCAGAAATCTAGGAAATGTATTTTATTACTAAATTAGAATAGTCTCTAATCTCCATCTGACATGCCCACCACAACTGCCAGACTACTACAGTACTTATCTAGGCTATGGATATTTTTCATATCAGAAAGAACTATAACAAATACAGATTTTCACTCCACATCTATTTTATGCTTTGAGATCATCACTGAGTATTTTCGTCACCAAAGTGCCTAAAATGAGACACACCTGTGCTTGGTTGGGGCTTTTAAGAATGCTGCCATTGCTTTTTTCAGAAGTCTAACAAAATACTCTACAGGACTATTACATCAACTAGCAGATTACAAATTCCTTTGTACGGGCGGAAAAAAGTATTCAGGAAGAGCCAAAACCTCCTCCAAACCTATATGTAAAAGTGGGGGGGAAAATAAAAAAACAAAAGAGAGAAGCATTTACTACTGATGCCTCAAGCAGTAAACAAAATTTTACTTCACAAACCAAAAAGAAGATAAAAGTAGGAGTTCACAGAAGAACCAACCTCGTATCTTCCAGTGACACTTGACCAGATTCTTCATTCACTATGATCTTACAGTGATCTCCAGACACCAACTTGTTGCCAGGGAAAGATAAGTCACAGCCTTAAAAAGAAAGCAGATTTTCCAGTGTGCTTAAAAATACACATTACACAGACAGATCAGCATTCTATGTGGCTATAAACGCACCACAACCTAACTTGTACATCTGCAGTAGTTCAAAACTTCTACTGACATATAGGCAGCAACACAGTCTGCTATGTGATACACAATAGCAGTGGAGACATAGCACCATGTGCTGATACAAGCTCATTTCAACCATTTCAAGATTGTTTAGTTGCCTTTTTTCCTCCTAATCCTAGCCTTTACAGATGGAAATCACAGCACAATCGCTCTTTTCTAGAGTGGTACAGAGGCACAGTCACACATAGTTGAAGTGTTCAATCTAAATTCTAGAGGCATACATCACAGAGCACCCAGCTCTTTACCCAGATCTCTGCAACACTTATATTGCATTTAAATTCTGGTATATTGGAGGGAAGCAGTGGAAACCGAGAGCTGGCAACTAAGAGTACCAGCGTTCTGTGCTTAATTACTTTTCTTCTGTTTGGTTTTAAATAGGAAAGTTTTCTTTATCTCTGCTGACAGTATTGCTACATTAATGAAGCTGAAGGGAAATAAAAAATCTACAAGTGTAATGACAACGCTGACATGACAGAAACCTCCCTACCTCCAGCTCCAGGACTCGGAGCCAATCTAGTATTTTTACTTCACTTTAATCCTGAATGTTCAAGGCAATGCTCAAGGTGCCCTACTCATCTCTCAAAACAGACTGAAATGTACTTGCTTACACAGAAGTTATAATTAACAAATGTGATTCACTTCCACCTACTCACACTGTGGGTGCACTGCAAGAACAACACATCCAGAAGGGAAGTAGCAGCCACTAAGCACACTGGTGACAGCTTATCATCAGTCTAGTTCTAATATTTGAAGAACAATCAACAGCCACCAAGGTTAAGTGTTTACCATACAACTTCCAGTGCTAAGAGGCCTACTGAATGTGAGCGGACTACATTTTTCTCAGGAGTGTTTCCATTCAGTTCTACAGTTGGACTTTTAGATGGGGGAAGGCAAGACAAAATGCTCTAAAAAAAAAAACCTTTCTAATGCTTCAGAGGATTTTCTAAGAAATTTTCTCACATTACACTTTCTAAATAATACTTAGAAAATACCCAAAGCTTGGTTTTCTTCTAACTGCATATTGTATGACTCTTTTAGCAAACAGTTATGGAAATGCAAGAATTTATTTTCTTTTCAGCTAGATCTCAGTTTGAAGCATCTTAGACAATAAGTAGCCTAAATGTGTACTACTAAAATGTAAACGGGCAAAACATTTTTCCTCCAACACATTAACTGAATTCCTCATAAAACTACAGCACCTAGCTACAGTGTTTGTTCAAGACTTTACAGAACATGACTGATCAAATAGCTTCAACTGTTGAACAAGAAACTGAAAATTAGAGCTGCCAGGGCAGAATAACAAAAAACACTAAAACACTGCAATCACTGTTGTGAACACAGTAAGCACGAAATGCTTTAAAATAAAGGAAAATTATAAAAGCCCTAAACTCTGGGAACAAAGCTTTCAAGTGCGCTCTCAGGGAAACTTTCAGTACTTGTTGGCAATCTTTATGTGGCCAGAAGAATTAAGGGCTTTTATGTGGGTGTTTTCTTTCCTGTGAAGTACAAGCGTTTTGCAGCGCTGTTCCAACTTATTTTGACCACAGAAACAAAATGAGAACGTAAACAGGTCTGATACACAGAAACTCTGCTCAACCAGCGACCGTTTCTTCCTCACTTGTACGAACTGACACAGACACCCTGAGACGTGGATTTGCTTTTAACCGCGCACATTTCACAAGTCGGTTAAAAAAAAAAAAAAATAAAAAAAAAAGGTCAGTGAGAAACTTCCAAAAGGTGAACTACTAAAAAAAAACGAGACCACCTGGTGAGCACCTCCAAGCGGTTGAAAGCACCAAACCCAACTGGTCTAAGCCCACCTTCCAGTGGTACAAAGGCTGCGAGGGGACGGCTGCTGTCCCCGAACACCGCGCCCTAGGCCGGCGCAGCCTGTCCCTGTCCCACCTTTCTTACGACCAATTGTCCATTCTCTTTTCAGCAGCAGGACGTGCGGCTCTGCCTCTTCAGCACCCAGCCGGATCAGCTTCCCCCAGGGCTGCTGCTGCTGCTGTCCCTGCTCGCCTCCTTCCGAGTGCTCCATTTGGATTCACATCTGACAAAAGCGAACAAAGCCAACCCAAACCCCACCGTCACACAGCACCCGGGGAAGGAAAGGGGCTCTCGCTCGGGGCCGTCAGCCGCTCCTGAAGGCCAAGCCCAGCGCGCCGCAGCCCCTCACAGCCCCGGGGGCTCTCCCGGCCCCTGCCCTGCCCGGTTCCTTTTGTGTGGAGGTGGAAAGCCCTCCCGCCTAGGCCACTCGGCCCCCCGCAGCCAGCCAGCCAGCCCAGCCCCTTCCCTTCGCCCCCACCCCACAGGGCCGCTCCCCGCCTGAGGGGGAGCGGAATNCGCCTCCGCCCGCCCCTCCGGCCCCGGGCCCCCTCCCCGCGGCGCCGGCCCTTACGCCCAGTCCCGCAGCCGAGGCGGCTCCTGTCAACAGACATTGCCACCATCAGCTGATCAGGGCTGGGCAGGGCCAAGCCTGCCATTGGCGGCGGCCATAGAGAACGCACCGGAGGGAGCGGCAGAGGCGGATCTTCCGGCGCCCACCACCGAGACGTGTGGGCCAGAGAGTCCCGTTTTCCGCCGAGGCCGCGGGGCGCCGCAGTACGGCGGGAAGAGAAGAGCGGGAGCGAGGCTCCACCACCGGAGACGCCTCAGAGGACATCTTGAGCGAGGGCCTGCTGGCGAGCCGGACAAGGCGCTCGCCGCCATCTTTGCTACGGGCGGAGCTGGCGCCTCACGGTGAGTTGTGTGTGCCGGCAGCCGCCGAGCTCCTGGAATCGGCCACATGCAGTCAAGAATAATGGAACTTTACTCTTCGGAGTTCGAGAGTTACTCGTTTTCCCGCAGGAACTTGCTGTTCCAGGGACATGCTGTAGAAAGAAAGTCCAGGCTGAGTGCCTGTTGGTGAGGGTTCATGCCGAGATAGGGTGACCCCAGTTACGCTGCAGTTACCGAGGCCGAGAGCAGGCAGCGGAGCTTTCTGCAGCGTAAGGATTTTCACCTTGCTCTTTGTTGCCCCACCAAGCACCTTATTTCAACGTCATCTATCTAAAGTAGGTAGAAACTGGCTTAAAAAAAGACCCAAAATGACAACCTCCGCTTGGAAATACAGCAAATGGAAGATCTTACCAGTTCCCCAAGGGCAGACCCTTCTGTGGGGGCCGAGTTACTGGTCCCACTGCACAACTCAGCCTTTGTAGGCCGTTTCCCCGGGTTTGTGCTTTGTTTTCCTACCTTTGCACCACTGGGAGCCACCTCGGAGAACTAAACCGAGCAAAACCAAATCATCCCCATGCTCATTTACATCCTGCTCCTGCCTTAGGCCTGTCTGAAGCCCCTTGGAGCAGCACCACCTCCTCACATCACATGCTCCATGATGCCTTCACCCACCAGCCTCACGTTCTGGTTACCTCATGCAGTTTCTCCTCGCACCTGCCTGCTTGGCTGGGCCCTACAGATTTCCAGCCAGCAGCTGCCTTTCCTCTGCCAGATGTCTACAGAAAGACTCTCCTGAAAGACTTTGAATCCATCAATCTTTCTTCCCTTGAGCTGATTGAGGATTCCACAGCGTAACCCAAACCAGGTAACAGAACCAGGGTGCTGAGAAAGCCAGTACCTGAAATGTGATGCTCCTTTCCCCCTTTCACGGGCTCACAGTATGTCAGGGGTTGGAAGGAACCCAAAGAGCTCGTCGAGTCCAACCCCCCTGCCAGAGCAGGGGCACAGGCTGCCCAGAGAGGTTGTGGAGTCTCCTTCTCTGGAGACTTTCAAGGCCTGTCTGGATGTGTTCCTGTGTGACCTGAGCTAGATTGGATAGTCCTGCTCTGGCACGGGGGTTGGACTTGATGCCTTGGGTCCCTTCCAACCCCTAACATGCTGTGAACCCTGGGGCTGGTGTTATGCTGCACTTCTCCCCAGCTTGGGCAGCTGAGCTGGATTGCTGTGGACCACCTTAAATGTTTTCCATGCCAGGCGAGCACAGACAGGTCTTGAAAGTCTCCAGAGAAGGAGACTCCACAGCCTCTCTGGGGAGCCTGTTCCAGTGCTCTGGAACCCTTACAGTCAAGAAGTTCCACCCTGTGTTGAGCTGGAACCTCCTGTGCTGCAGCTTCCATCCA
>VWZI01018148.1:549130-585289 GCA_013396835.1 Psilopogon haemacephalus | reverse complement strand
TGTGTTGAAGTGGAACCTCCTGTGCTGCAGCTTCCATCCATTGCTCCTTGGCTTATCCCAGGGAGCAAGTGAGCAGAGCCTGTCCCCTCAATCCTGACCCCCAGCCCTCAGAACTTTATAAACATTGATTAAAGCCCCTCTGTGTGAAGCACTATCACTACTACCCACTCGTTGACCTTTTCATCAAAACAGAGAAGAAGCTGAGCTATTCTGGATCTCCCTAATGATTAGTTTCTTAAATTAGTCATAGAACATGCATAGAGATAGTGAACCTCTTTTTCCCTACTCCACATCACTCATGATTTTGAAGTTGGGATTAAATTAGAAGGCATGAAACCAGAAACAAAACATTGAAAACAAAAACATTTTCAGTTACTTGCTTTGATACTCCTACCTGGTTCACAGGATTGAGCTCTCAGATTTTTGCCTTTATCTTGATCTTTTCCTGGAAATCACCTAGATGCCCTTGGCCACATGAATCCCAAATCGTTACCAGCCTGTGCAAGAGAGCTGCACGAAACTACTGGTACAAGCAAAATGATTCAAATATTAAAGTGTTTTGGATCTGCAGTTTTAACTGATAACCTAATGCACAGTATTGCTTCTCAGTTCTCAATGGCATTGCCCCAGCTCAGGCAGGACTGGAAGCACATAAGTAAATCAAAATTAATGCACCTACTTAAGAGCTTTGCTTTATTTACCTTAGTCTATAACTCTTCCCTTTGTAATATCACTATCAAAAAATGGTTCTTTGAGGCCTGTCTTCACTCCTTCAAAAGGATTTGCCTGTAACAATACCCTGCTTGCTTTCAACTTTGTCTTCACTGAGAACTAGTGCCTTTTATATATTTGAAGTGAAGTTACAATTGCTCAAAAGCATTGCCATGGTGCTTCATTTTTGTTACTGTTCACAGCAACTAGTAATTGTTATCTCTGAGCGGCAGAGGAAAATACCAGCACATGGGAGATACAACTAAAAGCCCAACAACCGAATCTTTTGTGTAAACCGTAGCATTAGCTGAGGGAAGAAGTTGTTTTATTATATTGTGGCATTGAGAAAACATATTTTCCAAATATTTCTGCCAAGAGATCCCTCTGCAATCACATCAAGGAATTACTGCACCTTGGTGATAGCACAGTGCAAGCAAATGATTGGTTCTGCTCTTGCAGCTCTCCCCTAGTATCCATGTAAGAAGACAGCAAGTGAAACATACAGCTAGCTTAACGAGTCCTGTGTGGATAGCAGACTCAATTAAAATTAAATTATACAACAAATTAGGTTCTAAATGCTGCGCTGCTTAGCCAGCCAGACAAATAATAATTAGAGATGTACTGATCTGCTGCTATGTGCAGTCGAACAGCAGACTGCTGTAACCACTTTCAGTGTACACTGATGACACTTCCCTCCCAGCTTAGGGTGGTTTTCGATGACATTCCAAATAAACCATCCCTCTCAACAGGGCCAGTTTGTACTTGTCACCCTTCAGAGCTGCGCAGAATGGACAGGATCTTTTTCTAGAGTCCATCCTTCCCATCTGTTCCATCAGTTAATATTTCTATAGTAATATACCTCCTGCTCTTTCTATCTAGAATCGAAGTCATTCTAGGTGGAATTAGTTTCCAGACTCTGCATTGTGTAGGTGTATATAGATTAGATTCANTAAATATATATATATATATATTTCTCTCTACCAATAGCAATACATGGACCTGGATTTTCAAAATACTGCACAATGGCTAGAAGGACATAAGCCAGAAACTGTTACCTCAGATGCTGATTCTAGCAAAAGAAATTTAGAAGCTGATACAGAGAAACATAAAAATCAGTCTAGTGGAAAAGAACTCGAAGGCAGCTACTCAAATCCTACTGCAACATTTGAAATGTATTTGTATTGCACTGCTGTCTGGAGCTCTCTATCACCTCGTGATAGGTAGCATTCAGAAAGACTGATGCTATTTAATTTTCTCTGGTGAAAGTAATATTAAATCCTTAACATCAGATCTGGCATGTGCAACATGAAAAACGTGTTTCGTGGTTAAACTAATAATTATGAGTGCTGCATGGAAAATAAAATATTTAAAGATCATCCTAAGCCAGCAAGAGTAATGTTATCACACAGCCGTCTTCAGCTGTGGTTTCCTACTGCTGACTGCTTGTCTGTGGGTAAGGAAAAACAACTTTGTAGTGCAAAAGGTAACATACCAAGGACAGCTTTTTAGTCAGGCATTTTTCCAAATACTGATAGCCCAGTCCTGCAGATAATCTATGTTCCTGCCATGCTGTAAATGAGGCTGCACTATTAACATTGAGGGTCTTCTGAGTCAGGCATCCAGCTCCAGGTAGAGAAAGGAAGGCAGATGGAGACGTAAGAGGAAACAGGAAGAGGATCATTTGTGTCCTTTTTCTTGTATTGTTTATCCAGACATCCATTACTGACCACTGCTAGTGTTTGGGAAACTTTTAATCTAGGGGAAGATAGCATGGCAGTTCCTGTATTGTGACACTCTCTCTGCTTATTAGTCCACTGCAAAGCCTTTGAGTTACCTACAAGGTTAAACAGTGATGAGGTTAAGTATGTCCAAAGGAGGGACTTCAGGGAAATTTAGAGGACCTCCTGAGAAAACTAACCAACCCAGCACACTAAAGTCACATAGGCAGAAGCTAATGAAACAATACAGTTCCCAGGAAGAAGGTCCTGTCAGCAGGAACCATGCCCGAGCTTTGTTACTGGGGCAGGAGGAGCAATAGACTTCTTTGTGCCCAGCTGACAAATGCAGATCAGAAATTATGCCATTATTAATCACACTTCACCTTCACTGGATGGAACACTGGTAGACAACACTCCCAGATCTTTCTGAAACCCCTTTGTAAATGCAGCCAGATGTTTCCCAAAGAGAGCTAACAAACAATACCAATTTTTAAATCTCGGTGCCTTTTTTTCTGTTGTTGTTTTTTTTTTGTTTTTTTAGGTCTTGTAATGACAGGACGAGGGGTAATGGGTTCAAACTGGCAGAGAGGAGATTTAAATGGGATGTTAGGAGAAAGTTCTTCACAGTGAGGGTGGCGAGACACTTGGACAGGTTGCCCGGGGAGGTTGTGGCTGCTCCCTGCCTGGAGGTGTTCAAGGCCAGGCTGGATGAGGTCTTGAGCATTCTGATCTAGTGGGAGGTGTCCCTGCCTATGGCACAGGGGGGTTGGAACTGGCTGATCTTTGAGGTCTCTTCCAACCTAAACCATTCTATGATTCTATGAAATCACATCTGATTATTTTGTTACATTCAAATAGAATTTTAAAGCCATGCAAATACATATCTTGGCATTATTTATGTTATTTACCTCCTTCTATTCTTGCAGCCTTCTGGAGCCAAGCACTTCAATTTTTTTCCCTTTGCCTATAAGTTTGTGAGCATCAAACTGGGTAGCTTGCTTGCAAGCCCATCACGTGGTCCTTTCTGTCTAACAAGGAAAGCAATTCCACTTGGCTAGCACAATGGAAGTATTTCTAATAGCCTTAGACTTTCTCAGATGTGGTTTTGGTTTGGTTTCTAAACCCAGGCACAGCCCTACAGTAAGGTCTTCCCCTCATTTTGCCTGGTGTAAGCACACCTTAGCTGTGGGAGTCAGTATGTGTAGTGATTCTTACATATCTTGGACCAGATTCAAGCAGACCCCTTTGATGGCTCTTCTTGACATTTAGAGGTGACATTCCAAGTTCTCCATTTAACTTTTTATTCGTGATGTTAGAGACATACTCCAACACTTCCCCAGTCACAATCTTAGATTGACATGTTTAGTCTGAGAAAAAAAAAAAAAAAGTCATGTATTATCTCAGGATGAAAAATTGCCTACAGAAAAATTACATGAATATTTCTGCAAAGTCTCCCTCTCCAGAGATAATTGGGAAATTTACAGTCTACTTAAAGAATCAATTGCTTCAAAGAGGATATTTTAAATATTTCTTTCCTTTCAGTGTTTTCAAATGTATTTCCTCCAGGGGGTGCCAAATTAACACCACTGGAAAGTAAAAACGTGTCTATTATTGCCAGCAAGGACATAACTCTCCAAACTGTACCTGGTGAGTGATGCACCCCTCCAGCCTGAGCCAAAGGCACCAGTGTTTAGAGTGAAATTTCTCAGCTGTTCACTTGTGAGCCTCTCTCAAAGTCAGAGTGCTGACTGGTCCTACAATTAGCATCTTGTACATTCTCTGCTGAGTTCAGATAGGACACGTCTCTTGGAAAAGAGCTTTAAGAGTGGCTGAGTGGAGAAATAAATCCGTCTTGGTCTTGAAAGAAGGAGACCCTGGGGAGGGAATAAATTACAAACACAGTGGCAGCTGTAGGTTGCTTCAATCAGCTTATGAATAAGGGCAGAAACCTGGCCAGAGGAACTAAAATTAAGCAGAAAAGCTGAAGTAAAGATGGTTAGGAGCATCATCAGGTTTTCTACAGGTCTGCAGAGAACATCAACCCCAAGTAGGATGTCTGCAAATGTAATATAGCAGAGGAGAAGTTTCACTGCCTCAGAAAATAGACATCTATCACAGAAACCTTGATTTGAACAAGCGACTACTTTACTCTTAGGGAAGTCTATTTACTACATGAGAAAAATCAATCTAATCACTGTTACCAGACAAAGGAGCAAGAGCAAAAGAAAATTGCTGAGAAGTAATATAACAATACATATATATATATAACTATATATTTTCCACATTTCACTGCAGCCATTAAAATAATCACAGAGTCCAGCTATTGTGTAGCCTTCACCCACTGCATTAGAAATGTTACTGAAAGAAAGAGTACCTGGGCATCTTCTGCTTGACAGTAAAATTTCTGCTAGGTAATTATTTAAGTAGAAAACTTCTATAAGGTTCCAAAAATAAAACCCCAATTCCACAGTATGTACTTACGTTGTCCCTTCATTTCAAAACACAAGTTTACTTGTCTTGCTTTGAGATTGGCAACAAAAGCCAACTCTGGTAGTAAAAACCAAGACAACATCAGTGAATGTTGTCAGAATGAAAAAAACACTTTATTTATTGGTTATTTGGGCTGTCAATTAACATGGCACTGAGATGCAGAAGAGATGCTTTTTATTCCAGAAAACCACCTCACTAAATTCTCTGTGTACACTAGTGGAGTACCTCTGTAGTCACTGATTAGAGACTTTGGATTGGTTGTAGATACAATCCTGTCTAGACCAGGCAAAACTTGGAATTGCCCTGGAAGCACAATAATTAATGAGCCAAGCACTTGAATGCAGGAAGTTGTAGCAATGGACTCTAGAGGGGAGGCTTCTCTAGTTGTCCTTCTGGAAAGCAGGTGCTGAAAGTATTCAGCTCTTGGCAGGGGGGGAGGAGAGCACACTTCTGGTGGATGTCAAAGGGAAGCAACTCACCCATCCATGTAGTCTGTCTTGCAGATCCCATCACAGCTGAGCACTTTTGCAGCAGGTTGTAGGTGTGCTATACAACAAGCCTAGGAAATACTGTCCCTGGTACAAGGGGAATGAATCCCGTTCCAACATATCCCATTTTCAAGCTAGATATGGAGAAAGGGTATGCAGAAAAGGTAACTGAAAGAAACAAGAATGATGAGCTGAGTACAGTTCTTCCTCCCTCGCTGGTGAAGCAGGTCCTTAAATCACAATCTGATAGAGCAGGCTAAGCAACATACAGTCAAGATGCTTAATGAGATTTATTTTTATTTTCCATATCGTATGGTGTAATGATCTGTGAATTGACTGGTGTAGGCACTGAATCAGAGCTGAGTAGATAAGGATTAGGTATCACCTGCAGCACATACCTGGAAGTTTGGTCATTGTTTTTGTAAATGGTAGCATGCCCTAAACGGCATCATCTTCAGACTAAATAGTGGGATTAGTGGAATATTCAAACTTGCTTCTTGCTTTCTACACTGTTATTTTTGCTTTGCATTACCTTTGGAGATGTAGGCTTACACACTAACCTGGTTTATACAGAATTGCCTCCTAAGAAAGAGACAATTCTGTCTTTGACATCCTGTACAAAAAACCAAAAGGTCCCATAGCATCTTGTCTGGCATATTACTGGCAGGGAGTCAGATCCATCAGGCTTTGGGGGATGGGGCAGCAATTTTTAATATTTTGTATTTGATTTATTAAAAATCCCTGCTGTGGATATTAAGAGGAAATCGGTCATAATTCAGGAGCAGTATTTCTAATGGACAGTGAGATGGAAGGTTTCATATAAAAGCCTTAGGAGGCCAAAAAGAAAATTGAAAATCTGTAAGTATCAGCTGATGGGCACTATAGTTTCATTATAGAGAACACCAAGCTCTATAAACCTCTTGGCAGGAGGCATAAGAGTAGAATCAAAACAGTGACCTTGAGATCAGTCTCAGGCTAGGTAACAGCAGGTTTGCAACGGGTGCCAAGTCAAGGAGAAGAAGAGGAAATGCAAGTCAGATGTCATATTCACCTTGGACCTCATTCTGGGCCCTCTTGGTCAAAAAATGTCCATATTTATAGTTTCTTCCTGCCTAATAGAACAGATACATAATCTTTTCTCTCTGTCTATGCAGCTAGAACTCCTCACTAGGTTCTCTTTGCTTTGCATTTTCACTGCTTCATCATTCTCTCCTGGTTTTGTCATTTGATATGTTGCTTTGTTCTTTTTCCTAGCCAGTGCCTGCTTTGACCAGACCACTTTCTATTTACATCCCTCATTTGATTCACCTTTCTCTGCTGCAGCAAGGAAAAATCTATTTCATTCATTTCCAAGACCTATGTCCATTCAGCCTATCACCTGAAATTCACTTGTGAGAGTCAGTGCTCAGTGCTGTCAGTCTCTAGCACCTCTTTGTTACATTTTCTGACAACTGCCATAGGCTTTTTTCTCCTCCAAGTGCCATTCCTCCATTACAGGAGTGTTCTGTTACAGCTGTGGAAATCAGTTCATCGTCATCCTTCCAAGCTGCTTTTCCTGTGATATCTACCAAAGCACCTATCACCAGGTGACTAGATGGCAAGGATAACACACTAACTTTATGTTAGTTTTTGCTTCTTCTGCTCCATCTGCCTTTCCCCGGTGCACACTTGTTACTTCTTGTCACGTGCTTGGCTTGGCTGATCTTTAGGGTATAAACCCTCTTCCTGTTTTCACACATACCCTGAGCCTCATATAGTAGAGACCTGGTCAACACTTAAGAATGTGCAAGGGCTACAGCAGTGCAAGTAATCAACACCAGTCTTTCCTCACTTGTAAGCCGAAAGATGCTGTTGTCCTCCAGTCCACCAATAGCAAAGTGGCGAGTGGGAGAAGGTGCAGTCCTGTTGTATAAATGATGGGGCTGGAAAGGCTACAGAGCTCAGCCTGCTGTGGAGGGGATGGTGTTGCTTACTGTCAGCAGTCTCTCAGCCAGGAGAGAGAGTTTCATGGCTTTGAAAAAGGTAGCAGTTCTCATGGTATGGTGCATAAATCAATGCTCCTGAGTCTGATCTCAACCTAATGAATTCATGTTGTAGACCCTTATTTGGGCAAGGCTTAGGGAAGCCAAAAAGCATACATCATTTGACAGCTAAAGCTCTGGAGGTTATGATTTATGAAGGTGTTGGAACACCCACAGCTCAGCATGCACAGCTGCTGAAAGAGGACAATGTGGAGGGTGTTGGGACACCATCTCCATGTGTTTTTCCATATGTGTGAATGCTGGTTGGTTTAGCACCCTGCATTCAGCTTTGACACACTGAAGTACTGAAAGTCACAAAAAGCCCCACAACATTGGCCTTGATGTTACTCATTTTATGGCATTCTCATGCTTTGCAGCAGTGTGTACATGGAGGAATCATCCTCAAGAACTCACCTAAATCATTGCTTTCCAGTTTATGGTCTGCAGAGCCTGGCAAGCCCATGGAAAACTTCTAAGGAGTCTGCAGAAAGTGATTGAGAAAAAGCAAATTCATGTGCCAGACAGCAAGCTACACATGGGAAATTCCTAAAGGAGGCTGTACTACTGCTGGAAATGTTTTCAGGGGTTCACAAATCAAAAAAGGTTGAAAACCCACTGACCTAAATCTTCTCTTACAACAGCAAATGGCCTAGAACTGCAGCAATATGAGACCTTGGCACTAAGAAACAGCATGGCAGCTAAATGGCCCAAAATCTCTGCAGCTTCTCACAGATGGAAGTAGACACAAGGAGGAGAGAGATTTATCTGTTTAGCTTTTTTACATATTTGTTCAGGGATTAGTGTTAAAACAGACTGGGAACAAAAAGGGCAGCCCATCTCAATGCTAACTAAAGTAATCTTGACTACAGATTACACCATGCAACAAATCTGGAGATGGATGTGTTCCTTATACAGATTAGTCATTTCAAAACCTGAATTGACACACACACACGTAAAGCAAATATCACTAACACAACAACAAAACCAGACAGACAAGGACAATGCCTATTAAGGCATCATGTAGTTATTTGAGTAGATTCTCTGGAAATAAGGTTGTTTCTGTGCTAATTTTTCTTCTGGCAGAACCAATTCATTCTTGGCCTTTACAAGCTGGTCTTTTACATTTGATTCAAAATTGGATTTGGGCCTCTGGGGATATCTGATGTCAGCCTTTCTGAAGCAGTGTCAACATGAAGACACAAAGAGATAAAAAGTCAGTTTCACTTAGAGTTTCTTTCTTCCTGGGTCTAATCTGGATTTTTCATTCTCTTTCACTTTTGCACTCTGGATCATTGCATCTTCTTGTGTTGAGTCAAATTAAACAGAAGGGCAAGAGTGTGCTTAGCCAACCTTCTTGGTTTATAGGCAAGGTCACTAACACAGCTGGAACACATACTTGTGCTTCATGATATCACCTCATAAAACGATCACATCACAGTCAAATTTTAAGTGCATATTTGAAAAGCAGAAACTCTAGGGTCAGGGTGGCATAGATTGGAGGAAGGGTGCATGGAGGCTCAAGGAGAAATAATGAAACTGGCTTTGCAGGAGGAAATGGTCAAACATTAGCATTTCAATAGAAGAGGTCAAACCATTTAATCCAAACAGGATGTAGTTTCCTGCAGACCAAGCTAATACAACCCATAATGTCTGCACTTTTGTACCACATTTTTTGAGTATGATGTCCAAACTGTAGGCTACTTCCCACAAAGACTTACAGCATCCTCCTGCCTTCCTTCCTGGCCCATCATGCAGTCTGTGCTCATCTGGAACATATGAGGTAACCAACTGAAAATGAGATGCAAAGGGAAAAGAGGAAGAACGCAGACTCTCTCAAAGCAGTTAAGAAAAACAGTACATAGACACATAGCTCAGAGCTTCCCTAACACACACAGAGGAACACTGAATTGTGATTCCTTGGACAACTTTAGTTGTGGGCTGTGTGCAACAATCAAAAGTGTATAACTCCTTAGGACAACAATATACATTATTTTTTTAGACTATGAGTTGATAATTTTCTCAACCAAAACAAGCACTAATAATGTATTTTTTGCATTTGCCTGTGAGAGACCTAAAGTTTATATTCTGCAGAGGACGACTGGGAATCAAAGTGCTTTTCTCTTATTCTTCTTAAGTGACACAGCCTATGTGTAGAGCTGACTTAGGGCATAGCACTAATGCAAATATCGTGACAGTGAGTAAATGCATGGTACAGCAAGTAGAACAAATTGATAAATAAAATGAAGATTTCCCATCCAGGCAGACTCCTATACTCTTTTCTTGGAAGAGGAAAAAAATCCTATACCACACACCACCAACAACAAAATGGAGTTTGCATTTCCCAGCCTGTAGCACTTTCATGGTCCAAATACCTACAGACTCAAACTCTTGTTCCCAGTAGCACTGCAGAGCAGAAAGTGCAGCTGCTTTCTGCAGTGGTTTACTCCTGTCTTGCTTAGCACATTAGACTCCACCAAAGCAGTAAAAGTTTTGTTCCAGATCTAATACATGGTAATTGAGATGGGATTCTATGCCACAGGTAGAACATAACCTTTTTGCCATCTTACCCAGCTCCTTAAAGTGGTGAGGAAAATCCTGACACTCATGAGCTGCACAGCTGCTCAGTTCTGCAAAGACCTGCAAGTTGTACCTTATGTTGTTGTCTCCTTTGCCTAGACTTAGGTCTAATTTAACATCTTCCATTCAACTATATTTTCAGCAGTTGCTACCCAACAGCACATCCTCCCCAGCAACTTAGCAGGCTTCACCAGCCACAACCACCTTAAGTAGCTGATTTGTTTTAGCTGGATCTCTCTGCATTTGAATAGAGTTTCTGAGAGCTAGTCTGGATATCCAGGATCAATTGCTCACTAGAAAGAGAAAAAGCAACATCACATTTTTCATAGTGCTTTCCTTCAATGACATTTCCATCCTTCCACTAAGCAAACATCCAGGGGAGATAAATGAATGGCTTTGTCTTGGATCCTTGATCCAGGCTAAGTGTGCAAGAATGAGAAAAATAACAGGGAACTGAATGGAGTAAGGAGATTTAAACACATGAACTCTCAGACTGCAAAAAAATTATTAAAGAGCTAGGAAATGGAGGCATGGCAGAAGAAAACAGCTAAGACATAGGGATACTCCAAAATAATCCAGCTGCTAGAGCAGGAAAAAAAACCCCAACACATGCAGTAAAGGAGGAGCTGATGTTCAGCGATGCTCAGAAATTTTAATACTGATGTGTAAAATTAAACCATGACAGCAGAACAGGCTTATCTGCAAGCGTCACGTTACCTCCCCTGGGATCACTATACCTTCCCACTGCTGCTTCTGTCATCTTCTCCAACACTCCCCCCTCCCCCAAATCTCACTTGACCTGAATTCTCATGATTTGACTCCATAATCCTCTGGTTTCCACTGTATGCACACAAAAGATTATTGTACAAAAGCAAATTCCCAGGGCCTTGGGCTTTGCTTTCCATTTAGTTAAAGAATTATCCTACAGTAGTTTAGGTGCTGGGAAACTTGTCCTGTAGATTATTGCCTACAGGGCAAATGCTGAGGAGGTTGCTAACGAGAGAACAGATGTTCAGTGGCTTATGAGCCTTGCTGAATGTAAATATCTTCAGCACAGTGCTTGTCAATAAGCCTCTGCCTGAGAATCACAAACCTTATGGACAAAATTCACACCCAGTGTAAATGCACGGGCTTAAGGAGAATTACACTGAGGAAGAAACTAGTCCTTCAGTTGCTTCAGAGAGCCAGAGTTTAAAACCTTGTGCAGAAATTGAGACTAAATGTCATGAAAATGTTGAATTTAAAAGCTATACCTTGCCTCTTTCCAAGACAAAATGGGGATCTTGGATCTGTTATGACACAGTGGTCCTAAAAGAGATTTCACTGAGATATTAGTAGTAGTAGTGACTGTCTAAAATGTTGGTTACCTCTCTAAAAGGATGTCCTGCTTACAAGCCTTAGTTTCATCCAGTGGATGTTGTTTTGCCAGGCAGCAGCAGTTTCAGGGGCTGTAGATGAAATGTTTTTCCCATCCTTTGAAGACATGCAAGCTTTAAGCTACCAAAGCAGCACATTTGCTGCCCACTGCCCGATGAGTGAACTTCAGAGCATGTACGTTTGAGTGAGGCTTGAGGAGCTAGTCACAGACAGGTGGTCCCTTCCAAGTGGCTTTCTCTTTATGAGGTCTCTTGACAGAAGACTGAGATAGGCATGCAGGACATTTGCCCTCAAGCTTTACCCCTTCCAGCCACCTTTTCTGTAGCAAGAGCAGACTGACCTTACTCTGCACTTCATCTCTGCTATGGCAAAGGTCAGTTGAACCTACAGTGCTAGAAAGCCACCATCTCTTGCAGGTCATAGTTTGCCACTTCCGTGTCAAAGTTTAATAATTGCCCTCTGTCATCGAGTTGCTCAGTATAGTTTTCAGGATCCACTAATGAATTGTTTGAGGCGAGCGTGCCAGCTCTCTGCATCTTTGCCAAGTGGTGCTCAAAATTCCCACTCATGGCATGAGAAGGGAAGGCAAATGAGCAGGGTTTCTCTTTTATCAATGAGCCCATGAAACCATGAAGGGGCTGTTTTTTCTGGAAGTCCTTTGTTACAAGGGCATAACCACAGTCTTGAAAAATAAACAAACTCCACCATGTAGAACAGTTAATTGAAAAGAATGGCTGGCAAGCCAGAACTTGGGAGACCTGGGTCAGCTACTGAACTGCTTTGTGATGTGGAGCAAATCATTTTGCTTGCTCACTTCTCTGTCCTGTCCCCGTTAGATTGCCAGCCCTGTGCAGACAAGGCTGTTTTATTAAACATGTATACTCTAGTGAGCACAGGCAAGCCTGGGTGTTCTTGCAGCACACACAACACTTAACAGTTCAATCTTATGGTGGGGAGTCCCATCAAAGATATTCAATACCTGCCTTTCTTTGTGTATATAAAAGTGCTTGGCATGAAAAGATGCCACAGAAAATACTGTAATTATGAGCTATTCTTTCAAAGGTAGACATCTACTACTGTAATGTGAGCATCTTTGGGTGGAAAGCAACAACTGTTCCAGACCACACAGGAACAGTAGCATGCTGCCAGGACCAACATGCAGCATCTACAGCAAGAATGAGGGCAGGACCCAACCTGCTTGGCATTGCTCCTTCCCCTTGCCCTTTCCTTGTAGGAAAACCACAGCTGGCAGAGCTGAGCTACCCTAGCCAGATCCTGGCGAGAACAAGAAAGCTGACACCCCTGTTCTCATTAATACCTGACCAAAGCCCCTTTGGAGCATTGCAGTGCTCTGGTGGGCAGTAAGTCTGCACCCCACCCAGTCTTGCCCAGCCTGTTCTGAAGGTTAAGTACATGGGAAGTGTATCAGCATGGGAATATATAAATATCATATACCAGTAACTGCTGAACCTTTCTTTAGCTACATCATTTATAGAATGAGATCATTCATGAGTTATACTTTCCTGAGCCTAAGCAAAACTATTTGCATGTTTCTTAGGCCCTCCAGCATAGAATCATAGAATTGTCTCAGGTGGGAAAGACCTTTAAGTCCATTGTCTAACTCTACCAAGTCTGGTACTAATCTGCATCCTTTAGCACCACATCTCTGCATCTTGTAAATGCCCTCAAGGCTGGGGATTTAACCACCTCCCTAGGGAGCCCATTCCAGTGTTAGAGAACCCTTTCAGTGAAGAAGTTTCTTCTAATATCCAAGGTAAAGCTCACCTGGTATGACCTGAGGCCATTTCCTCTTGTCCTATATCGCTTGTTACTAGGAGGAAGAGACCAACACTCACCTCACTACTATCTCCTTTCAGGGTAGAGAGTGAGAACGTTTCCCTCGAGCTGCCTCACCAGACCTGTTCTTCAGACCCTTCACCAGCTTCGTTGCTCTTCTCTGGACCAGCTCCAGCGCCTCCATGTCTTTCTTGTAGTGCCGTGGGGCAAAGCAGGATCTATGGCAGGGTTAAACATGACTCGCTGGGTTTTGCCAGATTTACTGCCTTGTCCTAGGCCTCCGCCTTGCAAGGAGTTAGTTGCCGCTTCCAGGGCGAGCAGGGCACTGCCACCTGCCCGGGAGCCTCTCGGCTCAGAGCCTGCGGCCGGTGCTGGAGCCTGCCGGAGGGGCGATGCCTGCCGGCTGTCCTTGTGCTCCTCTGGCACTAGATGGCAATGTGGGTCTTCAGCAGCTGTGAAAAGGCAGCTTTGGGGGAACCCGCGAGGGTAGGTACCCCTGAGCATCACTTTACATCCCTATACACCCCTCTTCATCCCTCCCTGGAAGCCTCAAAAGACCTCAGGCAGCCTGCTAAACAAAATATGGAAAGAAAGGCTCCTCAGTAGCTGTCAGTGTCCTGTGCCTTCCACAACTGCTTCTTTCCAAATTGGATTTGATCTATCTCTGGAAATAAAGCAAGCAGCAAGGCTGGTTAGTGCTGGCCATAACATATAGTCTTGTGGATGGGGAGTAACATGGCTGCCCAATATGACCTTCTCATTGCTGGACCCCACGGGATCTGTGGGAGACAACGCGTGGGGCAGGAAACCTTATCCTCAGGCAAAGAAACAACTGCATTGTGTTTGTGCCCAAGCCGTTGTGAGGCCACAGGCCTCTGCAGCTCTGCCTACAGCACTGGTGGGAAAGCACCAGCCTTGTCACCACCGACACTGCCTGTCTGCTGTGGACCGTTTGCCCGGAAAAGGCTAACATCTCCTTTTCTGAGTACAGAATAACTCTTCTGAGAGTTTATATCTCGACATTTCATTAATTACCCTTAATCCAGTGATGTTTTCTTAAGAAGAGAGCAGTTTTCTTAAGAAAAAGTCACAGACTGAGCCTTTTCTGTTACTGCCTTTGGATAGATCTGTCAGTCATGGGCGGGTTTTTAAGAAGTAACTTGAAGAAGAACACAAAAATGAAGAAGCACACCTTGAACTTTGTGACACAGACAAGATCTGCAGATAGGTTTCTACTTTTCTGTTTGGTTTTGGAACTTGCCGTGCGATAGAACATTAAACATTTCAGTTTCAGTATTAATGAGCTTATTGCTTATCTTACCCCTTAGCCAGTGGTGGTGTGCCTTATACGAGTTGCTTCCTCTGAGCTTGTCATGGCTCTGTTTTAGCTTCTTTGAGTTGCCTCCAGTTTGTGTTATCTCTGTGCTGATCGCACCGCTAGAGTTAGCGTTTGCAAGCCAGGGATTGGCGCAGCGCTCAGCGGGGTGAGCAGTGGCTAACAGTAGGCTGTCAGCGCACGCAAGCAGGCTCCCCAGCCTGATTTGTGCTGCCTCTTGCACCAGGGACTTACCATTAACTCTGTTGTCATTCCTTGTCTGCTTTAACATGATCGCTTTTAAGATTTCTCTCTCCAGGAGAACATCTGTGTTTTGGATTAGCTTTCCCTAGACAGATTTACTTACAGTTTTTCCACATTAAATCTCTGTATTTTGTTGTTTTCTAGTCTCTACCTAGGTCCTTCTCTTGGTAGTATTCCTCCAGGTGCCTTCTAAATCTCCCCATTTAGTGAAGTAAGATAAGTGCTCTGGTATCCCAATTTACTCTTTGTATTACACTAAGAAAGAATTACACATTCCTGGATGCCCTTCTGTAGCCATGCATTCACTTCTTTCAGCCTTTTGTTTACAGTTCATGCTTTTGTCATCTGCATGATTGTGCCAATATCCAAAAGGATTTAAATTACTGTTTCCATCAGGCACACATGAAAAAACTATAGAACCAAAATAACTCCTCCAATTGTTCTGCTTATCAGTCACAGTTGTATTAACTCCTGAATGTTACAAGAGTTTCCTCTTTGCATCCGTTTTATTTTAGTAACTATAAGCTTACAGTAACTTCTAGACCTCTACTGATTCCTGTTTGAGAATCCTTTGGATATTTAATTTTCACCCTATTTTCTGCCTGTATAATAGAAATTTTCCATTGCTTAGTTGTAACTGGTGGAAAATATCTCTTGACCTTAATTCATGGACATAACACTATAACTATGCCCATAAAAGGAACATTAAAAAACCCTCAATGTGAACAATGACAACAGAATGAAATGAGATGGTAAAAGAATTTAAAGAGCTTAGTTTTCTGCCCTGTTTTATCCATATACTGGATTCAGGGTGAAACCATATGAAGACTCGCTCCCTTTTCAGCATTCTTATATCTCATCCGTACATGCTTTAAAAAAAATTATTATTATTTGACTTTGATGCTTTGAGGGCAAACACTACACAACCTGTCTTGAAAAACAGCAGAGTTGGAGGCTGTGTCTGTACCAGTAGCTTAGGCTACCACAGCCCTAAAGCTCACCTTCTTTAAAGCACATGAGAAAGCTGACACTGAAGGACATGCAGATGGCAAAACCGCCCAGGGTGCCTAGCCAGTGCATCCCAGTGACTGCTGGAGAGGTGATCTTTCTGGGCTGTACAGCTTCACTTGGCTGAGGAATGAGGAGAGGAAGGAGGCTTAGGGCTGCCTCGCTGTGCTCCATGCTGGTAAAGCCATGATAGATACACAGCTCACTTGTGTTACTTTCTACTTCATGTCCCATCATTGCTTCCAGCAAGAGCTACTTCCATTTCCCCCTGCTCTTCCTCTTTTTTTTTTTTTTTTTTTTTAATAGGGAAACAGATCCTACATCTTCCATTCACCCTTATTCCTGGTAGGTTTGCAATTTGAGCACTGCAGTGTGATTTACTCCAAGGTCTTGTTCTCCCAAGGCATTTTATTGCCTTTTTTCTTTTAAATGCACTGGAGAACCAGGACCCAGGTAGTGTATCCCCCTGATGAGTCACAGTAAGAGGATTTTAATCTACAACTAGCCTGTTGACCAATTAAGCCCTCATGGCAATCACAACAGAGCTTATCCAGGTTGCAGTACCCCAAACTCAAGCACTCCCTTGCTTCACTATCTCTGTGATGGGACTCACCTGCCCCAGCTGCTCTGTGGTGGAAAGTGATATTCAAGTATTCCTAAGATTCCTTGGTCCATTACTCTTGTAAAGCTGAGCAGGGGATCAGGCAGCTCAGTTCCCAGTGGGCTTTTTGGATGATGTGGCTAAGGCAGTGGTCAAACTAGCACCTTCCGCTGACTGCCACAGGCCTTGGATACAGCCTTCATGTGGGGGAGGATGGAAACGTGCATCTGAAGACCTTGCTTAGCCTGATACTGATCTTTGAGACCATTCTGCTTTGGCTTACACCCATTCTCTAGATCTTCCCACCCCTGCCTCCTTTATCTTTGCTGAAGATGATAGCAAAGGGGGCACAGTGGGAGCTAAAGATTTGCTGTGATCATTTGCAATAGCAATTAGCGAATGCCTGTGATCACCTGAAGGCTCTGTGGCGTGACAGAGTGCAACAAATGTCCCATTTCTGCTCCAGGCTGTGAAAAGTCCTGCAGGATCAGAGCTCCCAGCTTCGCACTGCTGACGAGCAGACAAAGGCAAAGACAGGCAGCCCTGCTCCCTCACCCTTATTCAGCTGTCCCTCCTCCTCCTCCTCCCACCTGTGAGGTTTTTGCTATGCTAGAGCTTAGTGCATTCAGCTGTCTTCCTCCTCCATCATTGCTTTGATAAGTGATAGCAGGGAAGGTATTACTTAAAGAATCCGGGTGAGTGTTAGCAAAATAAACAGGAGATGAAAGATAAGGCAGTCTCCTTGGTGCATAATTACCTTAAATGAAGGTCTGCTCACTAATACTGTTGTTTTGATGTGCTAAATAGCTTGGTCTTGACGCCCCAGCAGATACTGAAACTAACGTAATTTCTGATTATGTCACACCACGATTATGGAGGCTGTGTGGAGGCACAGGTAGGGGAGGAGTATCCACAAAGCAGTTATGTGTAGGAAGAGCTCCTAAATCACCTGGTGTGGCAGGCAGCAGACTCACCTTCACTGGCAGCTCCGTTGTCAGTGTAAGCTTGCAAAATGCCATGAAGTGATGCTTTCAGGCAGGTGAATGGCTCTCTCAGAGGGAACCTACTCCCTGCCAGCCAGCTTGGTCTTGAGGAGAGTCTCTCTGGCAAGGAGAGTTCTTTGCATTCACGCTGCCGTGCTCTGCATGGCAGCACTTGCTCCCCTCTTCTTCCTGTAGGAGGAGAGACTCTCCCTTTGCTCTGAATTGGGCTGAGAAAAGCTGCAGCTGGCTTACCTGCTTTTATACATAATGTGAGCTGCATGTGCTTGCAGGGCTCCTCTCCTTTATTTAATTGTCTGCCTGGAAGCATCTCCTGACCTAATTATGCCTGCAGTTGTGTCACTTACCTTGTCCTGTGTGCCAAGTGGCATAGCACTAGCAGGGAGCTCTGTGCACACACTCTCTCACAACTGAGCTAATAGAGACTGACAGGGGGTATCGGTTTTTTTAAGACTAAGAAGTCTCCTGGGGTGTTACTAATCCCCTAGAGGTGCCATTAGCTTATGATAACCGCACCTTTGAAATTGTTTTATTGCTTTAATAATGTGGTGGTGATGGAAAATGGGGAACACGCCACATTTATTATTTATGCTGGTAAAAGATGAAAGTTAGCAATTAGAAGCTTTAAACCACAGGTTCAGCAGAGCTACACGAGTTACATTTATTCATTTTTGGACTATCCAGCCCAGCACTGGAATGCCCTTGCAGTCCAGGTTTGTTAAGTTGGGCTGCCTACATAAACCACAGCAAAGTGGCAGGCCAGCACAATTAACACTGCAAGACAGATACACATCTGAACTGCAGGGATGGGTGGAGATTTCCTGGTGGGGAGCTGTTGGAAGTGGAACAGTGCTTTATGATATCTGAACTAATCTTGTGCTATGATAATTCTGTCTTGCTTAAGTGCTCGCAGCCTCTCTGTGCTGCGCAGTCCTGCTGTGGCAGCTGCTGTGTGCATCTGATCCAAACTCGCTGCTTCCCCACACACTTAATTGCTAAAATTGCTGCCTATTGTTTGTAAAAAAGCGTGGAAAGAGCGAGCAGAATCTTGGTCCCCAGGACAGTAGAGCAGTGGCTGTGCTGCCACACTGCTGGGAATCACACTCTGTCGGCTCAAGGCAACACAGGGAGGATGCGTGTTGTACCATATGTGTCATGACATCTACATCTGGAGTAGAGCAGCTCTAGTGAAATAAAAGAAGCTGGGGCAGCTCATGGTAGAGTGCAGTAGCAGCTTCCCCAAGGCTGTCGAGCTTCCAAAGTGTGGGGCTTTATCCTGAGCAGCTGCAGGGAGGGACATCAACACTACCACAAAACTGAAGGAGAAGGAAGCAAAGTTATGCTTGTTGTAAAAGAAAGTTGCCAGCACAGCATATGTCCATGCTTGGAGCCCTAATGGAAGCGATTTCACTAATCTGCCTGGCAGCCCACTTGCTCATTCTCTGTGATCCCTCAGTCAGGTTGCAGGCTTGTTTGATCCCTGCACCTCAGGATCAAATAAGCAGAGGGCTGACTGGGTGTTTTATCTACAGTTGGCAGGAAATGGAGGTGAGAGAGAGAGCAAGCAAGGGAGTTTCTGTTAAGAATAGAGAGATTAATACATCTAAATTTAATTGGAATTGCACACGCAGGCAAGAGGTGTCAAACTTTGAGCTCCTGCATAGATTATGTGGGTGTCCTATGCACTACATTTCAAACATGTGCAGTGTGACTGTCTCAGCCTTGTACTTTGGTCCTTTTGATGAGCTTTCATAGAATGGTTTAGGTTGGAAGGGACCTCAAAGGTCATCTAGTTCCAACTCCCCATCACAGGCAGGGACACCTCCCACTAGAACAGGTCACTCAAGGCCTCATCCAACCTGGCCTTGAACACTTCCAGGGAGGGAGCAGCCACAACAGCCAGTATCTTACCACCCTCACTGCTCATGTTGGTTACCAGTATGGTACATCCCTATTTCTGTTCTACATCCTTCTGCCCTTTACCTCATTGCACCCCACCATTCCTGTTGAAAGGCTGTGCACAGACAGGAGTGCTGCAGGGACCTTGTCTGTGACTTGCTTTCCCTTGGCTCCAACATACTCACTGTTAGCAGTGTCACACCTGTGCCCTCACCACAGCCTGCAGAGAAGTCCGTGTCATGAAGTAAATACTGAAGCAAGCTTAGGTGAGCAGCTGGCCATGCAGGGCAGGGTGGGACCCCCGAGGTCACTAGCATGTGTCTAATGAGCACAGGCACTCTTTCATCAGTTGTTAATTGGAATCCATGTTGTTCCTCTGGAAGGGTGACTGAGTGGCTTAACACAGGAAGGTTCCATCAACATCAGGCACTGACATCCACGTTATTTAGGCAAGAAGATACCACATATGCAACCTCTATCCCACATCTGACAAGCTTTCACTTTGTAGGACCTGATTCACTTTGTGGGTGTCTCATTTTCTCCAAGCAAAGGCCTGCAGGCTGCACACCCCTTCCTGAAGACATTACACACAATTCCAGGCAGGCTGCTGAAGGGTTGAAGCTGGTCCAAGTCAGCACTGCAAGTGTTGGCTGCTACCACTTAGAGCCAGTCAGCGATTTTAAGCCCATTCTTGGCCTTCTCACACAGAATACCAGAACCATTCAGGTTGGGAAAGCCCCTCAGGATCAGCAAGTCCAACCATATCCCTACTCCACAAGGTTCACCCTAAACCATATCCCCCAAGCATCACAGCTTTTAAACACATCCAGGGTTGGTGACTGCACTACCTCCCTGGGCAGCCCATTCCAATGCCTGACCACTATTTTAGTGAAAATTTCTCCTGATACCTGGTCTAAGCCTAGCCAGTCGCAGCTTGAATCACCCTTTTGACAAAGGCCCATGCCTTTGGTTCAGGTTATTCCTGTAAGGCTGGAGTTTAGCAACGGCCATGGGCAAAGCTCAGCTTAGAAATGGGTTTTGTTTCTTTTCCTCAAGGTGCTGGAAGCCTTGGCCAGACTCAGGGTCCTTCCTCAGCAGCACAAGCTGGCCAAGGAGCCCACCCTCACTCAGAGGATTGTGCTGTGTTAGGAAAAAATGCTTCTGGCTCTTCTCATGTGTATTTGGGGCAGAAAGAAGGTGTAGTTTAGATTAGAGCACTGTGGCTTTATCAGTGTTTATCAGTGTAGGAGTTCTGCTCCGTCTAGCATAACAGCCTCAAGTCCTTTTAAACCCTGACATCAATATGTGGTGATAAGATAACACTGGTTATCCTGTACCGGTTGCTCTAGATAAGATAAACCCTTTTATTCTTTAAAACAGGACTCAAAGTTTCTGCTATGCTTTCTTTTCCTTTTAATGTAGCAAACTCCAGAAACATTATATTTCTAAGGGAGTGGTTATTTATAAGAGCAGATAAAATAGTACATATCAAAAATGAGAGTTTCCAAACTTGCCCAAGGAGCATGAAACATTTTCTTTCAAAGTCTAAACAGAAATGGGCTAGGAGGAGGTAGCTCTCAATGTCTTAGGAAATTGTGGGATTAATTAGAAGCTAAAATTATTCCAAGTAGAAGTGGTTGTGCCTACATTTGTCAGAAGCCTGTCCACGCAGTGATATTTCAGCAGCAATGGATGCTAATTTTAAGGTGGTTAGCTTTAATCAACATGAAATAACTTTTGTAGAGGTATTGCCTGAGACAGCAGTATGGGGGCATTTCCACTTTGATTTAAAGCTGGGGCTGAATCTCTCTGTACAAGCCAGGATATCCATAAATCTACAGCACTGACTCCTCAAGCAGAGACTACATCTTTGGAGAGTTTAGAGACACATCCATTCATTAGTGAGTTAAAATTAATAACTAGGTCCTTTATGAAATTTAGCACTTCAGTCTTGTTTGTCCCAAATGATTTTAACAATGGAGTAACAGACTCTTCACATTTTCTGTATAATTAAAATTAATTGAAATGCTGTGCATTAGTTGTAATTAAGCGATGCGGCTAAGAGCGGTTGTGTCTAATTGCTATGATTATATAGGCTACAAACAAGCTCAAGGAACCAAAGTGGAGTTATTGTGACACAAGGACTCAGCTGCCCGCCACCTTCTCGTGCCTGATGGTCTGCAGAGAGGGAAGGATGATCTCTGGGATGAGGCAGGGCAATACCAGCAGGAGATGCCTTGGTAGCTGAGCTGGCCCAGCTGCCTCTGTCTTTATCTTCATGCTTGTGCCCAAAGCTTGAATAGCAAAGCCTGCCACTCTGCCTTTGCTCAGGTTTGAGCTAACACTAGTGAGGCAGAAACTGAGGCAGGAATGCAGCTCTTGTAGAAGCCTTGGGTGCAAAGTCTGGCATAGCATATAAATCACTGAATTAGCTTCAGATTTAGCCAGGTGAGGGCTGGTCTCTTCTCTCAGGCAGCCAGGGACAGAACAAGAGGAGTTAATTGGAAGGGTTAGGTGATAGATTGGACTCGATGATCCTAGAGCTCTTTTCCAGTCTGGTTAATTCTGTGATTCTGTGCATGTTCACCAGTACATCCCAGTTACATCAGGAAACTCCTCAACCCAGGAGCTGTGCAGTGAGTAGAAGGTGACCCTGTAAAACAGTGGTAGTGAACTCCTGTTTCCTATGGGAACGTTCTGCAGCTGCAAAGCACCTCCAGGCTGCCTTGCACAGCCTCTTCTCACTGAAACTGCCCACAGCAGTGCTGCAAAGGGAGAAGGAAGCAAAACAAAAGATCTCCACCACCACTCCATTAGCTCTTTGAAGTTCAATTTAAAGTAATCAGGGCTAAAGCACAAATTTGTGGTAATTATGTAGGTCACTGCAGGATTAGGTCGAGGTTGCTTTGGATGTCGGTACCTGTGCAATCGTCTCTTTTTTTTTTTTTTGTGTGTGTGCATGTGCCCTGCTTAGGCTTTTCTGAGCAGTGTCTTGAAAGTGCAGCTCTAATTGTGGCTTTCTTCCATTCATAATGGATGGTTTGGGGAATAAGTAGTCACTTATATTTTTTTCTCCCTACTTTTTTGCTTTTCAATGCCTTGTGAATATTGAGCTTCTTTTCATGAAACACCCAGAGGAGAACTGTTTGTAGGCTTTTTAGCATGGGAATACAGACAACGATTTGAACTGATGCTCTTATAATCTGCCCTCTTGCTACCTGCAGCTGACTTGTGCCTGACAGACCCCAGAGCACAGGACTGTGTCATGTTTTGCAGGACATTGGAGAAATTAATTCAGCAAGCTTTCAGCCTCTGCTGTACATGGGAGCAGGAGGGATGTGGCTTAATTCTTGCCTGCTGTTCACGTGCCCACATCACAAAGCAGAACGGCCCCGCTAAAGCCTTTGTCTGGTACATGAGCAGCAGGGCACATGTATAAGTCTGTGCTCAATACACAGCAGCAGGCAACAAAGAGCTATAAACTGCCCAAATTGCCCTTCTTAGAGTGCACTGGGAATGATTGACAGGGCTGCCGAGCAAAGCCTCTTGGAATGTATAGCACATGGAAACCTTCCTGTTAATTAAGGGAGATTGTGCTTTGGGCAAGTGACTCCTGAAGCCTTTCTCCCACCCTCTGTCTACCTCTTACTCAGGGCTGGTCTCTGCTCAGGAAGCTCTGTTTTTTCCCCTTACTCAGACACTCCAGATGAAGCTGGAACCTTCAGGCATCCAGACTTGGGGAAAAAAAAAAACCTCTTGGCCTGCCTCAGCCTGCTCCCCTATAAATCCCAGGAATACATCTCTTGCAGTACTATTCTGTAGCCCAACCTTGCAGTATCAGTTTTACTCCATTCAATCTCCAGTGCAGCCACCAGAACAGGTAATAGAAAATTACTACGAGTTAGGAAATAATCAGAACTGAAGTAAAGGAGTGAAATAATGCTCAGAATCATTAAGTTATATTCACTAGCAACAATTATCCAAGACACCAGAGAAACTGGGAGACAAGTAAGTCAGGACTAAACCAGATCTTCCTACCCTGCTGTGCATTTCCACTTAGCAGCACTGCAGAGCAGCACTGGATCTGTGTACTCAAGATTCCATCAGTAAGCTCCTAGGCTTGCAGACTCAGTAACTTCTGGTCTCCAGCTATTGCTGCTGGAGAGTTCAAGTCACAAACTCAGCAACGAGCCATCAGGCTGTTTCAAAGGTACAACTCTTGCCATCGCCCTTTCTTACTTAAAAGGAAAACGTCCATTTCAGATTCTGCATCAGTGAACCAAAAATCTTAGCAGGAGCAAAGAGACTCGGATATCTCATTTATTCTGTTTAAAATAAATACCCCCTCCAGGAGCAGAACTTTTCTCCTCCACTTGCATGAAGTGGTGCAGTTGCCTAGCCACTGGTATTGCCACCCTGTCCTCTGCCCAAAATAGAACTTCATTAAAAGGAAAGGCAGATGGTACATGAGCTCTAAATGGAGCTGTGTGCCTGTGATGGGCCCAGGGCCACAACGCTGATAGATTCATGAGGAATGGTACAAAACAGGTTGAGCCTTCAACCGTTTTAGGAGGAGAAGTGAAGAAAAACATTGTATCAAAGCATTCAGTGGGGATTCAGGTTGGCTGAACACAGACACGCTGCTGGAGCCTGGCCAGGAAGGGGGAGTTTAGCACAGGAGGGCTGCAGAGGGAGCAGGCAGGGGCTGGCAGGAGCCCAGCAGCTGTCCTGCGGCACTGCCGCAAGGAGAACGAAGCCACCAGCGATCCTGCTGCTGGTGAGTCCAAAGAGAGAGAAGGTAGAAGTGTACTGATATTAAAGTGACCTTGTGAGCAAGCCAGAGAGACCAGGACAAGGAGCTGGTCTGCTTATGACTGGCAGCCCTCCCACTGCCTGATAAACCTTGTCCACCTGTGCTGTGGGCAGGGCTGCGCAGGGGGCAAATGGACCAAAGCGACCAAAGCCAAGCCAGGCCTGACTTGGAAGAGCCAGCTCTGCAGACTGAGGTCAGCCACCCTGCTGCTTGGCAGGCAGGCTTGAAAGGATTTGCTGCAGTGAGGGCATTTTCTCCAGGCTTTGCAAGATATTTTAAAACCCCCTCTGCACTGCAGGTGTGCAGGCAAGCAGGATTACCTTCCTAACTCAGAGATTTTTTAATGTCTGCTCTGGTGTGAACTGAAATAAACACAGTTTTGGACATTTCCCTATCCAAACCAAAGGAAGAAAGTGCCTCATGTATAAAAATCAGTGACGTAAATAGAGAGGGTATCTTCAGATACAAAAAGATGTAGATTCCTGGAGCATACATGCCTCCTGACTGATCCTGCTTTGTACTTGGCTAGCAGTTGGTAGCCAACTTTTCTTTAAAGGCTACATTGTGTCCCTTTTCCTGTAAGGATTTCAGCTGACCTATGTAGTTTTTCAGCATATCCTAGTTAAGAAGTCTGGGCCTTTGGTATCTTGACTTTCTACAAACAAATGTTTTCTATCTTCCTCATGGACACTCCCTTATCCTCCCCAAAACATTTAATACATCTTAAGAGTAATTGAGAAGCTATGGCAACCGCTCCTGGCAGCAAGCTTCTGAGTTGTGATCCAGAAACCTGAGCAGCATTATTTGGAACAGATGCTCTTTCAGCTTTGTAATTTTCAGCCAAAACCAATGGCAGTAAGCAAGAGTAAAGCTGTAGGTCAAAGGAAGGCTAAACTGTGTGAGAATCATGTGAAAATATTTTTTATTTCACACATCCTCTCACTTACTTCTGAAGTGGTCTGTGAACCCTAACATGCAGCTGCAGGTTTGGCCTCCTGGATTTGCTACCAGTCAAGACTCATGGGGAGAAGCCAAGTGCAGGGTCACCATCCTGCTGAGTCCTGACAAAGACTGCTGCATGAAGAAACCCATGAGATATGGGCCAGACCCAGGGATCTGCTGCTATCTGTACCACATCAGTCCATTGGAAGGGCATTAGATAACATTAGTGGGCAAATAGGGGGAGGCTGCAGCCAGCCAGCACCTAGCTGTGTAGAATTTTTCAGCCTACCTGTGAGCCAAGAGCAGTTAGCAATGCAGAAAAAGGGCGGCAGCTTGCTTGCACCCAGGAGTTTTCATGGCTTTGGAGAAGCAGTTCCCATGCTTGGTTGATTCTAGGGACAAAGGCTGCAAAGCAGAATGAAGATTTCATTATGAGGGCCAGGCAAGCAAATTTTGATCTCTCCAGATGGATGAAGGGTCCTCTGGGCTCATTGCTCTCCCCTCCCTTTGCTAGGCATGTTCAGTTTGACAGAGCTCAAGAAACGAGCAAGTCTCAGGAAATAAATGTTTTCAGTCTCTCTTTTTTATTGCCTGTAAAATAGCAGGAGGCTTTCAAAGCAACAGCAAATCCTGTTAAAAAAAAGGCAGAGAAAATTAAAGAAATGTTTCTTGTCTCAGATCCAGCCCTTTTCACCTTAACTTTCCATCATGGTACATAAAACTTTTGTATATTTTGGCAGGGCAGAGGAATGGCTTTTCCCCCTTCTCTTCCTTGCTCAGGCCAGGAGCTCTGAGTGAGCTTTAAAACAGAGTTTTGCACAAACACAGAGTGGCCAAATAATAGAGCAAGAAAACGGCATTAAAGTTTGTAGACAATCAGCTTTATTCTGTGCACAGCAGCTAGTTTCTCCCTGCTCTCAGCAGAAATAAAAATTTACAGGTATTCTGGGAAAGCATTAAAACCCAAACACGTCCAGACAAAGTCTAGTGTAAACTACTTGGAAATAGATCTGTGCAGCACCTTCTGAAAGGCTTATTCCAGCTGTGCTGCTGCAGCCAAGCTGACGGCATCCAAACCAAATACACCCTGAGAGTTCAGGATGGGATTTGAGCAGTGGAATTTTGATGCCAGTCATCCCTGTATCCCAGAGAGGCAGTCACAATTCTCTGCTGTTGTGAGTCTTCTGATCAAAGACTTTTTCTGTATCATTGCTTGCTCAGTGACACAGAAGACAGATGCCTAGGTGTCTGGGAGAAGGTGGGACCTCCCAGCTCTCAGAGAAATACCCTGCTCCCAAAGAGGGCAGGATGCATTCATAGGCACACACCCCAGCCCTTTCCATAGGGAGCATATTAGGTTTGCTGTACACTCTTACTGTACCGAATGTTATCTTCCAAGCATAGCAAATAACATTTTCATAAAGCACTGCTTTTAATCAAGCACAACCTTTACATCCCCAGAGGAGCTATCTGGAGTCTATCCCTTTTCTCCACTGGTCTTTTTCTGCCCCCTTTTAACTCCCTCCCTTAGAGGCTTGTGCCTCCAGCAAGGAGGGCTCCGTGTGGTTCCCTTCGGAGCTCATTAGCACAGGTCCATCCATCAGGCCAGGAGGCTGTGAGTGGGATGCACTGTGCCCAGGGTCTCCCAAGAGCCAGTGGGCAGGCTGTGTGCAGGGCTTGGCTGTCACCTAGCGATGCATTAATAACCCTGGTGCTTACATGGGACTTGATTATACAGCCCTCTGCACCCATGCAAGATGGCAGTCTTGATGGAGCACTGGGATCCAGTAAGCCTTGTACTTACACAGTACATTAAAAACACTAATTACACTTCAGTGACATCTGGAGCAGGTTATTTGCACACCCAGTCACTGTTGCAGCTGGGGTCAGGGGATGGGGTGCATGGAGTGAAACCTGCCTAAAATGCATTTAGAATATTAATCCAAAACAATAGTCCTATAGCTGCAATGATGCAGACTAGGAGCTTTCCAAGAACCAATTCCATGGCTTTATGCATAATCACCAGTGAGCCTGCTGACTGGTGAGCAGCTTGTGTGGTTGAGAGCAAGAGCAGCTTCCCAAAGAGACAGGAGGTTATGTCCAACATGGCCAACACAAGGCGAAAAGCCTTCCAAAGGCTGTTTATTTCTTTTGCAAGTACTAATGCTTGGGGAAAGGGTTTGAAACCCTTTTCCATGCACAGTCTGCAGTCTGTAACTGCTCCTGAACAGAAGAGCAGAGCCACTATCAGCTGAACAGCTGACAGGACTGATGGCCAGGGAGCATTGTTACAAGCACCTTCTCAGCTATACATAGTGCTGCTGGTTGAATTTACCTGTTTTCATGTCTACCTCTGGTCAGAGCCTATCGTGTCTGAATCTCAGCACAAGAACTGATCAGACATGTAGTCAGCTGAAGGCTTTTGCTCTCAGGTGCAAATGGTTCATTATGGCTTTTCTCAGACTGTGCTTATGAGAAGAATCATTCTTTGCTGATGAGAAGTCGTGCTTTGTTCCCTTCCCCCATTTAATAATGCACAATTTATCAGGCTAAATTGGTGAGCCTGGTAGCAAGTGATTCAAATCAACTTCAGCAGCTATGAGCAATCACATATACTTGAAGAAGGCCACTTATAGCACTTTCTGCCAAACCTGAGGAAAGCAGGCTATGAATGCACCACTGCAGCCTATTAATGCTCAAGAAATCCCATTTAAATGAACCTCTAATGGCTGATTGAGACTTCTATAATGAAACTCCTAAAGAGTCAGCTCCCTCCTTCAGGCTGGGCAGGCCAAGTGCCTCCCCTTCCTTTCTTGTTAGGTGTGGGTAGGAAAAGGAAAGGGATGTAAGGACAGCTGTGCTATGAGAAGAAAGCAGGGAAGCTTCTTGGTTTTCCAAGGGTTGACACTCTCAGATAGCCTCATCAAGAAGGTCACAAAGAGCTGTATCTTTCCTGTGTCTCCTGACTACAGGAAGCAGTTTATGGGGCTGCAGTCATCACTGTGCACAGAGAAGCTGGCTCACACCATCCTTTACATAAAGCATTAAGGTGTCTCAAGATGCAGAGAAGAAAGTCTGAAGTCTCACACAATTTTGCAGTCTAAGCTGTGTCCTTGTTTCCATAGGAGACCTGCCAGGCTACATTGACAGCTCAGCTGATGGAGCCCTTCCTCTAATTTGCCACCGAGTCAGTGACCCAGCAAAGGGCAGTGAACCCTTGAGGGTCCTGATGATGAGCAGCACAGCCTCCAGCACACGGTTGCTGTGATGGCACAGAGGAGGCTTAATCCTTGGTGACTGCTCTGCATTTCACCTTGAGGTCAAGACTGCCCTACCCAGCTCATTTATGCTTTTGCCTTCCGCTGAGGGCTGAGCATTTTCTTACCTCAAAACAAATCCTGTTAACAAAACAATGCTGTAAAGAAAAATGCACTGTCTCATAGCCCATCCAAGGTGTAATCAGCACCTGCACAGCAGGAGCCCACCTAAGAAACACCCCTCTGGTCTAGAGAGAAAGGCCAATTTCCCTCTTCCTCTCTATATACCCTTCAGGCTCCTGATGCCTCCCAGGTGCCCCGTTTGGGGCAGATTGACCCTTGCCAGCAGCTGGGGAGTGTTTGCCAGGCACTTTGTCAGCAGGCATCTGGCCACAGGATCCTGTAAAGCCTGGGTTGAGGCGTGAGCCTCCTCCCATGATCAGCCCTCCTGTGCACCAGCCTTGGTGGTCCCTGAGGACTCGAGTCACCCCACTTGAGATGTGTGTGGTCGTCAGGCTGGAGATGGGACTCTGCAATCAGCACGCCCGGGCCCTTGAGCCCGGAAAGGCTGTGGGTGCCTCCGGAAAATGAGGACTAGCCTCCTATTGCCGCTTTTGTAGTAGCAACTGCTGCGCGGAGATAAAAGCTTTTGTTTGCCTTTTCTCTCCTACATTCCTAATCTCCCTCCGTGCTGGTCTCCCCTATAGTCCATCAAGCGCTTTTAATCTCTAATTGCATATGACTGATGAGCCTGAACTCCATCCCCGGCGTTGCCAAGAACCACTTTTTCCAGAGCCTGCTTTAGCTCTTTAGGCCAGTCATAACACACTGCAGGACCATTAAGAGTTTATAGTTTGTATACATAACACCCTCGGAGTACCAGAGGGTGGTTTAGCCAAACAGAAAAGAATTGAGATGAATGAATGCAGAAATGACTTTTGGCCAGGAAATACTTTAATTTTAATTAGGGGGGAAGGGGGCGAGAGAGGAATGAAGAGGCTTTCTTCTCTCACAAAAGACAAGACTAATGAGTTTACAGCTGCAGGCGCTGACCTTGGAGCATCCAGTATAGTGCTAGTGCTGAAATGTTTGGATGTGATGCTAGACCCGATAACCTTGCTTCTAAAAGGAAGAAATAAAGGGAAATGGCTGAATGGGGAGAGATTAATTTCATGGGGATGCACGGACGTATTTATTTATTCCCCTCCCCACGTTCCCATTCAGCTGCCTTTGGCGACGCAGCCGTTCGCCCAGCTGCTCAGCTTCCTATGGGCCTCATCTGTTTTTCAGCAGAAATAGCCATTTGCAGCAGCTTTCCTGCATTTAGGACCCTTCCTCGGCACAATGGCCCTCTTGCAAGCCCCCACCTCTCTGAGGCCCACGGCTGGAGGGAGCAGGGTGCCAGAGGTCCGGGAGCCCCAGTGCTGGGCAGCCTGTGCAGGAGGGAAGATGCAGCCGAGGCTCCTGATGCAGCAGCTCGGAACAGGCTGAAAGCCTGAAATTTTCCAAGCTGGGCACAGCCATCACCTCCTGCTTTGCTCGGTCACTGGCTGGCGGCGTTTGAGCCTGTGTCAGCACTCCCAGCACTGGGCTCACAGTCGGCCCTGGCCTCGGAGGCTCCTTCTTCTGCCCTGTCACTGTCGTGGCATGAGGACCCCAGTCCAGGCACGATGCAGAGATGGAGCTGCCTGCCCACAGGACAGGAGCTGATCAGAGCTGTCAGCAGGGTCTTCTTGGGGCATGTGCTGGAGCAGAAGTGACCTGGTGCTGTGCAGTCCTGCCCGTGCTGGGCTCTCGCTGCTCCTAGGTGGCACAGCTGCTGGTGAGGCATGTGGCTCCTGCACCTCCATCCCTTGGCACTGTGCTGTCTTCACGAAGGGCACAGCCAGCTAATCTTCCAAAAACTGCAGCACTGCTGGTCCCACCTCCCTCTCCACTCTGCTGTCTCTGGGCTGGGGACATTGCCCATAAAGTCTCCCAGCAGCTTCTGGGCACCCTGGCCTCTCCATCCTCCCCCAGAGCCCCGCAACACATCATCTGGCCCTGCAGACCCTCCCACAGATGCCGCTGCGCTGCAACCGTGGCAATTATTAAAGTCCTGTGCCGCAGCATGAAGCTGCTGTGAGCTATTGTGGCTGTGAAGCTGGTTTTGCCTCCGGAGAATCAACACCCCCTGCCCTGCTGAGTCAGCAGCCAGATGGGCTGTGAAACAATAGTGCAAGTTAATGGAGCAAAACAACCATCGGTGTTTCCTATTAAAAGTATTTTGATGATGATGATGATGATGATGATTAATATTATATAGGGGCTGTAATTTTCTCCTGACTCACTCCAACATCTCACAAAATAAACAGTTGCTGTATTATCCCCTTGTAAATGAGACCACAGGATTGTAAACTTTAATTTGTTACTTTTGGCTGCTCTCAGGTTTGGCAGACAATTAAACCAATTCATTAGTTCACAGAGGCACATTTTTGGCCGTGTCTGGCTGCGTGAAGTCATCCAGTGAACACATTGGAGGCAGGGTGGAGAAAAAACACACAGTGTCCTTGCACAGGATCCATCAGCAATGGTCCAGATAGGCTGGCTTGGATTTTGCAGACCCAGGTGGGAGGAGATCTGCTTAGTCCCGCTGCTCTGCGATGCCCAGGGCATGTGCCATTAGCTTCCCAGAGCCCTGACTTGTGGCAAGGGTATTGATCCTGTATCTGACTGGAAGGCAGCCGGGTTGTGCCTGAGGCTTAACCTTTGAGTTCTGCAGAGTTTGATCAGTGAAACTCCATAGGACATGGCAGAAAATGCTGAGCTCTTGGAAAGGCTAATCTGACCATGTGTGACCTCCAGAGCCATCTCCACCAGCTAAATTAATTCCAAGCTGGACTGCTTTCCATCCCTGCTTGCTCAGCTGCAGACACATGGTTACCCTGTACGGCCCCATGACAGCAGAGCAAGGCTTTCAGTCTTTCCAGGGCTACCAGCCATATGTGCTGAGAATTCAGGTGTGGGTGTTTGGTTTAGATGTAAGCCATTCCAGTATAATTTGTGGTACTATCACCTCCACTGTCCAAAGAGGAGTGCACACCACTGACCCAATAAGGCCTTCTTCTCAGACCTTTTTCACATGATGTAGTTTCCTAGATGTCCACTAACAAACCAAAAATCCTGAACCATCTTAGTTTAGCTCCCTTCTAAACCATAAAAATCCCTCCCTTTTTCTTTGTTGACTCTTCAGCAGACATAGAAGCCTCAGTGCCTGTGGCCAAGTACAATCAGCCTTAATCAGGTCAGTGGAAAGGCAGCTGATATTCACAGTGGCCTTGATGGTGGTGTGTATTGCTATTTGTTACTGAGATATGGCAGGAAATTTGCTCCCTTATTTTCTCTCTTTCTGCTAGCCCTTTGTTGGCTGATAGACAAGGTATGGCTGCCTGCATCCTAATGGGTTTTGTGGGAATCTGCACACAAGGGGCTGAATGCGTCCTTAAAAGCAGGCAGGAGGTTTTCAGCTTGCAGCTTGTATCAGTGAAATACAAAGAATAACACACATTCCAGCAGAGAACTCAAAGTGCTTTAGGTCAGTTTTCTTCCAGCTTTTCCATTCAACAAGCCATTAAGGAGACACTCTCAAATCCTCTCTCCTCCTTCCTAACACATTGCATTGGCCCCGTGTCAGTGACAATAATTCAGCAAGCCCCCAGGAAGGATTTTACAAGTGATGGTGGATCCTGTGTTTCTGTTTAAGAGCCTGAATGAAAGGATTTTCCAAGCCACAGAGGTACATGAGACAGAAAACAATCTTTTCCTCATNAATACAATGGGGAAAAAAAAAAAAAAAAAAAGAAAAAAAGAAAATTCCAGCATCTCCAGTCTGCTGGTACCATTAAGCCAATATGGAAGAGATCCCAACCTCATCAGGCTTGGTGTCAGCACAAGGTTGGGCTCATTCCCTCTCAGGTTAAAATTATTAATTCCTCTATTTCAACAAGCAGCCTTTCTGTCAAAAATCACCCCTGTCTCAGGGTTTTTGTAATTTTTTTTTTTTTTTTGAGTGCTACTTTATAGCACTCAAAATGAAAAGAAAGCTTTTTGAATAATGCAACCTAAAAGCTTCCCCAAACTAATTCCCATCACTGTTGTTCTCTGGCCAGCACTTTCAGTTTGGATTTGCACAGAGTTCTCTTCTGCGATTTTCTCCTGAGTGATCCCACTGCTGCTGGTGAGCCTGGGAGCGTCACTGTCGCTGGACACTGGCTCCTGGCTCTCCATCAGCTGGCAGTGTGGGAGAGGAGAGGCTGTGACAGGCAGCAGAGCATCTATGAAGAGCTGGTCACTTCCCTCACTGTCTAACTGAGTTTTCCTTTCCCTGAAACGGTAATATTTATTAACAAAAGTGTTTTGATAGACCAGTGAGCAAGCACTGCAGAAGAGCTCCTTGTCTTGTGACAGCTCTTCTGCAAAACAGCCGCAGAAATGCTGTCTTGCAGAGCTCCTCCTGCCTCTGGAAAGGATGTGCGGTGTGTGGCTGAGGCTGATGCAGGTGTCCAGCTGGATCGTGGTCTCCTTTAGGTGTCTGGTACATCCTCTGCTCCTCAGACTCCTCAGTCCCTGGAGGTGGTAAGAAACATGGAGATGTGGCATTCTGGAACGTGGTTTAATAGCCATGGTGGTTTTAGGTTGCTGGTTGGACTCCAATGGAACCAATTCTATGATTCTGTGACTACTTTTGGAGTGCAGACGAAAGGCTTCACCCTGCTGTGGGCAGCTGGAGTCACGCGATGAATTCATATCAGGGGTTGGAGGAGGAGGAGGATGAAACGGGTTGGGTTTTGAATCAAAACCCCAAGTCCTCTATTTCCCTCCTTTCAGCTATTTATCAAGGCTCAGAGTGAATGGCCTGACAGCCGTCCAGTGCGGCCCGGCCGCTGTCATCTGTGTGACACACAACCGCCATCGAGCCGCTAATGAGAGACCTTCTGCTCAACGGCCAATTGAGCAGCCGCTGCCTGCCCAACAGCTCCATCGGCGGAGGGCTGGCTGGGTATATCTCTATTTTGACACATCCCTGCTGAATGAAGAAGAGAACGAGCAGAAAACGGCTGATGATAAATGCGGCAATTAGGGAAGCTTAATGGAGCAGAAGGTTTTTTTGTGAGAAGACAAAGGAATTGCCGTGCTGACACCTGCAAGGAGGTCCCAGCCGCTGCCTAGGGACGCCTCCAGCTGTGCTGCAGCAGCAGGGGCCGGGGCAAGGGGAGACCACCCCTTCCCTTCCCCCAAAGGCCTTGCCAAAATGCTTTCCGAGTTAAGCTTCCAAAGGCCGTTTGGTTGTTCTTTCCCCCCATTATATTCAGGGCTGGTAGCCTGTCAGAGGCCTGTCGCAGCCCTGCCCTGCTCCCCACTTTTTCTCTGGTTTCACATAGCTCATAGTACATAGCTGCTGGGAAAGGCTTCTCCTGACAGTATCAACCTGGTGGCACGGAGGAGCTGTGGCACCAGCACAGGGAGGCCGTTGTGCAGCCTGTGGCTGGACATGATGGAGCTTTTTTGGCCGCTGCTGCTGTGCCCACAGTGATGCCCTGTACAAGGCTGAGCCCAGGACCTGCTGCACCCTCGTGTTTCTGAGCTGAGCCCTGGGCTGCCAGTTCCCCAACACTGGAGTGAAAATGCTAGATTTGTTTGCTAAACTCTCATTTCTATTTTTTTTCCCTTGGCCAGACTCTTCCCAAAGTGCTTGTGCACAGAGACATCAGAACACACTGGGGAAGCTTTGTAGGGGGTGTGCAGGGACAGACTCAGCACTGGGAAATCCAGTTTACAGCGGTGGGAAATGACTTTGGTCTCTTGCAAGACCATCACCAAAATCTTCCCTAGAACTGCAGCACAGCTTTCTTCCTAAGACTG
Organism: Psilopogon haemacephalus; assembly: GCA_013396835.1. Taxonomy (NCBI): domain Eukaryota; kingdom Metazoa; phylum Chordata; class Aves; order Piciformes; family Megalaimidae; genus Psilopogon; species Psilopogon haemacephalus. The sequence continues at coordinate 551,109 of VWZI01018148.1, read as the reverse complement.
GCAAAAAGGAATTTCCTGGAGGAGGTAATGGAAAGGTTCCCTTCTTTGGTATGAGCCAAACAAAACACAAACTCTGTTTTACCTGCTTGTTGAGGGCTTTCAGCTCCAGCCCGAGCTGTGCACCGATTTACCTCTTCTCTGGTTCTGGCACTTGGTAGGCTGCCCAAGGCAAAGCTGGTGTCTCTCGCTCCTGCCTAAGCTCTCAGGATACTGAATTTCTAACTAATTGGCTCCTTGTATTTTCCCTTTTCTGGACCTGGGTGATGCTGCTGTTGCAGGTCTGACAGAGTCCTTCGGTTCCTCTGCATCAAACTCTTTATTCATCTAACTTGGGGTCACCCATAAGTAAGTCTATGTATTATAGTATCTATAAAGACTGGAACAGACAATTCCCACACGTTGATTTTAGGCAATAAATATTTTTTTTTAGGGAAGTACTAATTAGATTTTTTTTTTTTTGCCAGAACCCAGTATTTTTTACAAGCAACCTGAGGATTCATTGCAGCTTTACAGATAGTTTTTTCCCTCCACAATCTCCTGGCTATTTGTCTATTTCAGTGACCAGTCCAAGACTGGCCCACATGAAGTGAGTGCACGCTAAATCTTGTTCCACCAAGCTGTAGTGGCGTGTGGCATCGCATTGCAGACATAACACAAACGCAAGAACCACTCCATAGTCTCTCCTGAGCAGCTTTTTACAATTAAGGTGCCTCAGGCAAGCAACAAGCCTTACAAATCCCATCCTCTTCCTCCCGCCCACTGCCATTTGTTTGCCATATCCCACCCTTTGTCAGCGACTGAGGGAAGTCTCTAAGGAGATGGCCAAAAGTAGAATAAAAATGGTAAAACCAGCACAAAATGAAAGATCGGCAGCGGCAGAAACGCAGGAAAACCCCAGGAAGCCCTTCGGAAGCCATTCTTTTTAGCAGAAGGAGGCTCAGCTGGGGTGGCTTACAGGAATAAGGCTGAATTAATTAGTTTCTCTGTCTAGGTAATAAAGCCATTAATCACGACCAACCATTTTGTGAGGAGGCTGATACTCGGCCCCGTGCAGCTCTGCTGGAATCCTGCTGCAGCGCAGCCTTATTGATGGGTCATCCTCTGGAGGGGTAAGAGCACTGCCTCCCAACACAGGCAACGGCACACCGCGGATTTTCCTTTAATATTCAGACTGCCACGACGTCAGTCTTGATGAATTCTTCTGGCACCAGTGTGGCTGCAAGAAGCAATCCTTCAGGAATGCCAGGGGAGCATGGCATTGATTTAATGCTCACTTCTTAAACCATACACGGATCAACTGTGTCCAAAGGGTACGGTCTGATTTTGTGGCTGCTTAAAAGTGTGCAGTAACAACTCTCTTGCTTGCACTGGGAAGATGCATCTGTGAACTCTTTCTAACAGAGACTGGGGAGGTTCGTTTATGCAGGTCTGTTAGAGGTGGCATCAAGCAAGGTGGCATGCTGGACAATGGTGTTAGGAGAGAATTACAATCCCCCTGAGCCAGCATTACAGCTATCTTTATGCTGAGTCCAACACACTTTTCACTTCCACCATGTGTTCTATGCTCCTCTGATTTCAGCTGGGAAAGCAGGTGCTGATTTTTAATGCCTATTTTGTTTTAAGCTTTCTTTCATCAGATTAAGGACCCTGCTATTTTATTTCCTTTTTTTCTTTCTTTAATGGTTGGCAATTTAGTCACATGCAAACTTAAAACCAGAAGCTGTAACATGCTGTTAAAGCACAGTCGCCCACTGTTAAATCAGTTACTGAGAGTGAGTGGGCTTGGAGCACTTTTCCATCCCCCTGCAGATGTCTGCTTTCAGCCTACAGGAAAAGCTGGGGAAGCAAATGAAAAAACACGTGGAGAACAGTGCTTGAGGCAAAAACCTTCCCGTAGTGATGCCGGCAGCACAGTCCCTTCAAGTAAGCTGCTGCAGAGAGGTTCTGCTTCCTTTTCTTTCCTTCCACCCACCCCCCCC
>VWZI01018148.1:440630-548900 GCA_013396835.1 Psilopogon haemacephalus | reverse complement strand
GGAGGGGGGGGGAAACGAGTTACAGAGCCAAGAAAATAGTAGCGGATGGCTGAATTAACTAGAGAGAAAAAGCCCAGGATATATAAAACATGGACACTGAAAAATAAAATAAGGGAGGGGGATGGTACAGCAAGTAAAACATGGCAAAATTTACATATGGATGAAAAGTAAAATTGGAAATAAAAAATAAATCATGCCAAAAAGCAGTTCAAGGCAGAACCACACTGAAACAAACATTTGCTTATGGTCTTCATGTACTATAGATAATATATCAGAATTTATTTTTTTTTCTTTTTTCTTTTTTTTAAAATCAACCATTAGACTTTTTTTTTTTTTCACTCCTAAAATTCTACTTTGTCTTGTATACAGATTCCAATAAGAACACTGCACAATTAGCACAAGGGGTCCACGGAAAATTGTCCTTGCTTGCCAGCGATCCTGCCCACAACACAAAAAAACAAAAGAAAAAAGAAAAAAAGAAAAAAAAGAAAAAAAAAAAAAGAAAAAAAGAGGAAAGGAAAAAAAAAGAAGAAAAAACAAACAAACAAACAAAAACTAAGGAAAGGGTCTGCCGCATGGTACTGTGCCAGTTCCATCTGCTTTTGCCAGCTTGAAAAGTAGGAAACCAAAATTCCCTTCCAGGAGCGTTTGTCTCTCTTTCCTCCACGAACTGTCCCTTGTGTTTGTACAAAAAAACTCAGTCTCTCTTTTGTTGTTTTTTTGTGGGTTTGATTTTTTTTTTTTTTGTGTTAAACACAAGCATCCTTCTTCCCCTTCACATTCCACATCCATTCTGTCTCCATAGTTGCAAGTTGGTTGTTTTGCTTTTTCTTTTGGGTTGGTTTTTTGGTTTGTTTTTCTTTTTTTTTTTTTGTGTGTGTGGTTATTTTGTGTGTGTGTATGTGTGTAGATTTTTGTTTGTTTGGTTGGTTGTTTTTTTGTTTTTAAACCTTCCTCCCCCCAGCATCCACTAAAGACCTGCCTCCGAGTTCTTGCATAGTTGAAGTATATATATGCCGTACTTAGCTTTCTGAGCGTGAAGTTCTGACTGTGACGAGAGTATGAGTTGTAACCATGTTAACAAATAACCAGAGTGGTTCTAGAAACCATTTTTATAAAGCCTACCTATGTTAAGAATTTAATATTGGTGTACATTTATATTAACAGAATATTTACAGTTGGGTTTTATATTTTTTTTTCCTTTTTTTTTTTTAACTTTTTTTTTCCTTCTTTTTTGTTTTATTTTATTAAATTTTTTTGGTAGTTTTTTTTTTTTTCTGTTTTGTTTAAAACAAGAAGTCAAAAAAAATTCCTTTTAAATTTTCTGCATAATATAATAAGGCAAAAAACAAACAGTTTTGTACATTATTATTATTATTAATATTTTAATATATATCTGTAACTTCGGTTCCAAAGTACCAAGGTAAGTGATCAATTGGCCTCAGAAGGGAACCTCACAGTGGACTGTAAAACTACAGTATTTCCATAAATAATACTTTTAAGAAACCCTGGNAAAAACCGAACAAAACAAAAAAAAATCAATACCTATATATTAAATTCCCATTCTCAGCAACCTTCTTGTTGGAAAGTCTGCATCCCCGACCCCGTTATTTATGGAAATGTGCTTAACTTCTACAAATTTTACATTTAAAAAAAAAAAAAGTTTACAGCAGTGCATTTTGTAAAAGGTTTTTTTGTGTTTTTGTTGTTGTTGTTTTGTAATTTTTTCCTGTTTGGTTTTTTTTTGTGGTTGTTTTTCTTTTCTTTCCTGTTTGTTTGCTTGTTTGTTTTATGTACAGGTGGGTTTTAAAATTCAATGTTGGGGACTATCGGGCCTCTACTTCTTTGGGGTTCCTAGAGGGGGAGTAGTCCCTGGACTCTGAGTTTGTGAGTGGAGTAGTCCTGCGTGGGGAGGCAGGTCTGGTGCTGCTCGCTGGTACAAGAGGCGGCGGAGCGCTCAGCGCTGCAGTCGGCGGGTTCCTGTTTAAAATCCCGTTGTGCATGGCAGTGGATGGACTCAGTCTGGGGTAATGCATCCCACTTAAATGAGGCATGAAGGATGGCACGTGTGCCAGGTGGCTTTCGATGGGGGACGAGTGCAAGTGGTGCATTCTGGCACGCTCAAGTTCTTCCCGTAAGTGCAAGCGCTCTCTTTCCTCCACTTGCCGCAACCGCTCCTGCTCTCGGCGGGCTTCCAGAAGGTTTTCATGGTTATAGTCGTGTGGCTCCCTGTCTCTGTAAGAACGCTCGTGGTCGTAAAATCCAGAGGTGGTGGGGAACCTGTGGATAGGATCCGTCCGGAGCTGGAAGTCCATTCGACGGTGCAGGTCTAAGCTCCGGTAGGCATCTCGCAATGGGTCTCTCATTGGGTCCCAAGAAAATCCAGGATGCGGCAGCCTCTCTCTTCCTGACAAGGGATTCATTCCTATGAGCGGGGTCATCATTCTGCTGCGGTCCAGAACATTCATGTTGTTCATCTGGTGCACGCTGCCCATGGAGATGGGCATAGAGGCAGCCATTGAGTGAGGCAATGATAATCCATGCAAAGTAGGTGGCGGGGGATGCTCCACGGATCGGGAGTGCTGCGAAGGCTCAGATCCTACCACAAGCACATCGCTATCTTCCTTCCTCTCCTCTTTGACTTTGATGTCATTCTTAATCTTCTGGAGGTCGCTGGGAAGCTCTGTCTTTCTCTCCATGTCCTTGCTCATTAGGTTGGTAAGCTTCAAGCTCTCACTTAGTGCAGGTTTGCTGTATGGGGATACAGACTGGATTACTGGCTTTGTGTTGTCCTCGGAGGGTCTCTTATCATGGCTTGGAGTTTCCTTCACTGGGGAACGGCTCTCTTTAATCTTGTGTTCTGCTATGGGAGGCTCTCTTAGCCGGTCGGGGTGCTCTCGCTCGGGTTCTTTGGACCTTTCCCTTTCGCCAAGGCTAACCTGCCTGATGGGGTCGCTGGAGGTTTGGCTGTTGCTGCGGATGAGATTGCTTATCTGGTGTGTCACTGGAGCCGACGCTGGCGAGGATCTGTTCGAGTGTCTGTTCTTGTCCATGAGGTCCCTGTAAAAAAAGAGAGGGCTTTGTGTGAACAGATATACCTGTGACGTTGGACATGCACTGTGATGAGTCTAGTTGCGTTATTCCAGATTGCTCAGAAAATTATCTGAGGAGCTGGCATAGAATCATAGAATTGTCAGGGCTGGAAGGCACCTCCAAGGATCATCCAGTTCCAAGTCCCCTGCCATGGACAGGTACACTTCACACTAGATCGGGTTGTTCAGAGCTCCATCCAGCCTGGCCTTAAACACCTCCAGGGATGAGGCTTCCAGCACCTCCCTGGGCAACCTATTCCAGTGTCTCACCACCGACATGGTGAAGATCTTCCTAACATCCAATCTGAATCTGCCCACTTCAAGTTTTGCTCCATTACCCCAGTCTATCACTATCTGACACCCTAAAAAGTCCTTTCCCAGCTTTCCTGTAGGCCTCTTTCAGATACTGGAAGGCCACAATAAGGTCTCCTTGGAGCCTTCTCTATAACATCAGCTATAGCTGTGATGCTGTGTTGATAGCTATGCACTACCTGCCTTTATGTACTGCATAGACAAATATGCTGGCTGCCTACAAAGCTGGGGGCTAAATTGGGGGTGCATTTGAAAGAACAGTGTATTCACCCCTAGAGACTTCACTGAGTAACACAGACAGCTTAATTTTTTTTTAAAAAGATGCTTATTGTGTGTCCTTACAGACATCTTGCTGCCAAACAATTAATTTCTTGGCTGTACACTCTCAATTCAGGTTCCTTTCCTAAAACATGGATCTAGGCACACGAACCAGAAGCCTGAAGAAGAGAGTGCAGCTCCTTCACAAGACAGCCTTGTCGACTAGAAGCAGCCATATGCTGCTGCTTTTCCCATGGAGCTGCAGGAGAGTTGTTTTTGGCAGTTTTGGCAGGTAAGCCAGGTGCTCGAGTTAAAAACATCCTTGACTAAACCATGGAACTGAGTAATTGACCTGCAGTTCAAGAGGGCCTGCTATGATGAACAAGGGGTTTGATGACAATGGCCATGGTTTAGAAAGAGAGGCATGAGGGTTTGTATTTCTGACTATACCTCTACCTCTGAGCAAGCCAATTAGTCACAGTTACTCCCACCTCTTTAGGAGTGGGATAAATAATGCTCACCTTGTACAAGCACTTTGCTCTGAATGAGAGACACTTTAAATGCAAAGTATGATGGTGTGATTGAGAGAACTGCATTATGCAGCTGAGAGGCTCACAGATGCCCAAATTTTATGCTGGGTTTGCTTTTGAGAGCTGTATGACCTGACTGCTAAAAGCTGGAGGTGTTTTGGGGAGTTCTGTGAGTATTTATCCCTTATGATTATGTTTGCTAACCCTGATTTCTTCCTCTGCGGTAGTCCTGATTGCTGGTCAAGGATGTGGTTTGTTAAAAGCATTTCCAAACAGGGATGCTGGGGACTGAAGTAATAGAAGTATAATAGAGATGTTAACCCCTGTGTGAGCACTCTTGAGAGTACAGTAACCTTGATTTGCAAATGAATTCCACTAAAGCCTAGAAGGGAGCTTTCTATCTGAATGAGTAACCCTGCACGGGTGTCAGACAATTTAACACTTACAGCAAGGTGATCTGGAGCCTTTTGCTTCCATATAGTCTTGCTCACAGGCACTGTCTGAAGATCTCATTGAAAGCACTTCAGACAAACTATGAACCCCTATCACCAGATAAATCTAAGCCTTGCAGGCTGTTATTGCCTACAAAGAAGTAGCTTGCTGGGAACACCTGGGCTGGGAAATGTAAAGAGCTTTCCAGCTTCAGAATCACCTAACTGGACACTAATGCAGTATCTATAGCCCAGGTGATACAGTCCTGTTACCATGATTAAGGGTTTGTCTACAATGCAGTTTTTCAATCCCACTTTTGCTAATAGATTCATGCACACTGCTCCAGATACAGGCATTTGCATTTTTATCTCGTTAATGTCCAGCTAACATTTGAATTCATCAGCATATCTGTACATTAATGAGAACTATGGCTGTCTCCAAAGGACTCATCATACCATTTCAGAATATACAGCCCTCTTAAAGCAGTTGCACTGAAAACAGCCCAGCACACCCTGGGAATGCAGTGACATTCTCATTTCCTCAGCCTGGTGCTTTTTATTAACCTGCTAGCAGGGCCTGGCTTGCTGTATTTCCACAGTGGACAAATTCTAAAAGGCAGAGAAGTTTTGGTTTGGTTGGTTTTTTTGGTGCTGATGGAGCTTGTGCTGATCTGAGGGAGAGGCCAATCAGCTGCTGCTGACACAAGCAATGTTTTGCTCTGAAGATTATTTTATGATCGGAACAATTAGAAATAATAGAGAGGGGCCAGAAGAAGGTGCTCCAAAGCACACCCTGCTTACCTCTCTTTGTCTCTGTCTTCTTTAGTCAGAGACAGGTCCCTCTTCTCAGGCTCTCGCTCGCGCTCTCTGTCTCTGTCATGGTTTGTCACCGAGGAGCTCCGCTCAGAGTCGGTGGGCTTGGGCCACTGTGGAGGCGTGGGGAAGGATGGTGGCGTCCGATGGAGTCTGTTCCATGGCTCGTGGGGATTATTGAAATTCTGCAGGTTGGGGCCATCTTTGTGAGTAAAAATGTTGTTGTGAGCTAAAAATAACAGCAGGTGGAGAAAGAGTTAAAAATAATTCAGCCCGAAGAATTCCTGTATATTTCTCACAAGGCTAATCACTACCAGAACTCTTCTTTCAAGGCTTGTTGGTCTGGGGCTAATGGTGAGAGGGAGCTACTCACAGGTGGACACAGATACCTCCAATGCTGGGTATAAGATCCACCAGCTCTTTTAAGGCTGTTGGTGGAGAAGCTTCAACTATGCATCTGAATAACCCAGACATGACTGGAAATGCCCAGCTCCTCGTCTCCCCCCACCCCAGCAAGGGTTCCAGCACAAAACCAATATTTTTCCTCAGCTCCTCTCACTGGCACAAACTTTTATTTGTGGGTAGCTACAAGCAATCAGCTGCTTGCAGTTGAGGATTCAGGAACTTTTTATTTAAAGTGGTGGTATGTATGTGTGTGTGTGTGTATAAAAACAGAGCTTGGCTGTAGGCTTTTCAGAACAGTCACCAGATTTTCCTCCATCAGTCTTCAGCTGATTCCTGTTGTACCATGAGATGCAAAAGCATGCTCTCTTATGTGTGTCTCTCAAGCATGTCTGCCCTAAAGGTAAGGTGTTTTTGACATAAAATCGTTTTATACAGGTATTTGAAACTTCATACAATGGTTACAGAGGAAATCTACATGCTGAATTAGGAGAAGCATCAATAGCTGTTCCATTATGTGTCCTCGCTGTTGAAGGGTGCTACTTTAGATGCACATAGAGTCCCAGAGCTCAGTGGGCTCTTGTAGCTCTTGCACCTCTAGGAGCACACAAGGTACCAACCTTCAACAGTGAGGAGACCCAGAGCCCAGCTAGTGATTGCCTGTGACATGCAGAAAAGCTCCCACCGCAGAGACCTGGAAATCTTAGGTGCAGTGTTTTCAGATAGGAGAATGGAGGTTAGGAATTAAACTTCTTTAAAAACTACCACCAGCTGCTGTAAATATTAGCATGTGGCTTTTCTGGAAGGGATGTTTGTCTGCAGTAACCCAGCCAGTACTTACTCAGAGCATGACTGCCTAATCCTCCAAAGGCATTGCTGCCTAAGTTCCCAAGGCCGCTGAAGGTGCTTGACCTGCTAAATGGATCTGGAAAGGCAAACAGGGATTTAGCAGGCATTTAGCCAAGAATGTTGGAGAATGAAACACACCCCTCCCCTTCTTAACGGTCTGAATCCAAGGAGGATTAGGCCAGACTTTAAGCTGATCCTTCTCATTGCAAGGTTCTTTGCACAGAAAATTCCCATCACGTTAAAATGGAGAAGGGATTCAGTGCTCACTCTGCAAACAGGTGCTGTGATAAACTTTTGTATGCCAGTCAGAGGCGAGCTAGAAATGAAGGTCTAATAGCTGAAATTAGGGTGGCTGCTGCTGTGCTGTAACTCTCCTTCCTTATCACTGCTAACAGTCGAAGTGTTGCAATTGCCTGGAGAGAAGAGCATCAGCAGGCTCCTGGGTCAGCATATTGAGGGGATGCATTGTTTCAATCGTGTTTCTGTATACAGCTTCCTACCCTCTTTGTGCATAGAGGCAGTCCTGATTGCTGCAGGCATCCATCCTTACTCCACTAAACACCTGCCAAAGCCCTCTCCCATAACAACTTCCTTCACCCTGGTGGTGGTGGGAATGATTGTGTAGTCTAAGGAGCTACTATGAAAAGGGGACAGGAGACTTGCATGCTCCAAGGCAAAAGACTTCCCTCTAATAGTCAAGTATCCAACTGTCTGGCTACTGGCACTTGGTTGATAAAAAGCCCTATGTTATTATTTGTTTTTTTTCATTAAAGGCAGCCATGATCAGAAGGTTCCTCTGTGAGCAGATACATCCCGACTGAGGTTTCTGCAGTCTGGAGATGGCTGCAGATTAGACTGTACCAGTGTACTTGTTTTCTTTCTATTAGTCACCTCTAAACAGCTCCTCCTGCCCACTGGCTTTTTGACTGTCCCTTTTAAATCTTTTCCTTGACACGTTACAGGAGGTGTGTTGCTCTCCACTTCCTCACGGATATCCTTATATTTAAAAGATCAAGGCAGACAGCACAAATAGCTTGGATCTTTGAGCAAACAGCTATGTCCTTATTTGCTTATTTTTAAATAGCTGTTCTTGCCCTTCCCCTTTGATATGAAACAGTCAAGTGACTCTGCAGACATGCAGTTACTTTTGACAGAATGTTCAGGAATTGATGTAAATCTGGGTATTTGCAACAGAAAAAAAATCTATTAGGTCATGTGGCATGCCACATTTACTGATTGGATGAGTGTTACTAAAACATTAATCAACAGAGCTTGAACTTTAATTGGCAATGAGCTGCTTGTGAGCTTCTAAAATGAGAAAATTTGAGAAAATCAGGCTCTACTTACTGCCAATTAGGAAACTGAAAGCCTGGCAAAATTTGCAGAGCAGCTATTTGCCAGGAACTGTTCTCTGAGCTTTATATTAAAGAACCTAGCCAAGAAATTCCATAGGTGGGAAATGCTATGGGAGGAGCCCATTTGAAGTTGCAGTTTGCTTGAGGTACCTTTGCATAAATTTCCCCCATTTCCTTGGGTGCATTTGGAGCACAGAAGAGCTCTGCTCCTGGGCAGTGTGTCCCAGCAAAGACAGACTTGCCTGCTCTGCAATGCCCTCTTCTCTTGGAGGGGAGGGTCTGCTAATCCTGTCCCTCTCCTCTGGAGGACAGCAGAGGAGATGTGCTGGGAAGCTGGCACGGTGAGGAGCTGGCTAGCTTCTGGCTCTTGAGACAGCTTAAACCTCTCTCTCCCCTAGTGCTACAGTGCCTGAAGGCAGGACCACACTAGAGAGCCAGGAATGGGTCAGAGGTATAAAGGTGAAGGCAGGGTTTACTTACACTTACCTGCCAAGTGGTTAGTAGGCAGGAAACTGCTGTGGTGAGGTGAAGGACCAAAAGGGGTGGTGGCTGGATGTGTCGCACCTGTGAGAACAAGGTCCCCTTTTAGCTCAGTGGCGAGTGACTGCTTGCGTATGCAAAGGTCCTGCCCATCACACTCAAGAACCAGATGCAAAGGCACAGGCCAGATGTAAACTTAGCAAAGGCAGGGGAAGACCCCAAATGCCAGCTGAGCGAGCTGCTGGCACGACTTCTCCCACTGCCCTTTAAAGCAGTCTGTGGGCACTAGGAGGCAGGAGAAGACCTTGCTCTGAGCATTGCTGCTCACCTGTGGTGATCAGGAAGTGAATCTCTTTGTCTGGCATTTCAGCCATTACACTGTGTTTACATTTTAAAAGGGTCAGCCCAGGTTATGGCCCAGACAGAAGGTGCTGGGAAGTGACTGATGGGAGTCTATATGAAACACTGCTTAATGACAGGTGCGCAGGGAACATCAATCATGCCTCTCCCAGGAGAGCTCCACTGACACTCTCAAATCTGTCTCTGCATCCCCAGGCTCCCCCCACAGTATTTTTCACCCTTTCCTAGACACTGCTCATTGCCACAGTGGGAACGGAGCACTGCTGAGCACACTACATTACATTAGGTTTAGGCAAGGGCCAAGGCCAGGCTGAAAGAAGCTGCTCTGCCCTGCATTTCAGGGTGGACCAGGCCCAGGCAGAAAATTCTGCTCTCTTTTCATAGCAGAAAATAAGAGATTTGCTTCCTTTGCAGGCAGATGCAAGTGAACCAGAAGGAGCTTGCAATTGCAGTGTGAAAAGCAGTGGTGTCACCTTCCACTGGGATCCATGGCATTTGGGGGAACAGGAATTCCCGTGCGTCCTGCAAATGATGCTGTGTTTGGGCAATCTCATGGGCCTGGCTTTTGGCTTCCTAAGATGAGTATAGACCATTTCCAAGATGCATTCAAAATCAGCTTTAGAATACTCAGATATTTCTGTGGCTTCAGTACTACACTGACAAGAGCAGCCCTCTCCAGCCACTCACATCCTGACTGTCCTTCCTGTGCTTCCACTACTGCAGACAGAGCAGAATTAACAACTATTGTAAGTTCCAGATGCTGGCTGGATGCAAATACAGCTTCTGCCTCCTTTGCAGAAAGCAAGACCTGCCACGCCTGTGCATTAACTGCCTCGTTTTGTTGGAAAATAGTAATTCCACAGGATGCCAGAAGCAGCATTTCCCCAAGGACATGTTAAGTCGTGTGCAAATAGATCAACACCTAAAGAAAGCTTTTCAGTGCTCTTGTCTCCTGTATCTTGTTAAATTCTCTCAATACTGGGAAGAGTAACAGCTCAACTCTAGCGAACATGAGCAGCCACAGCAGGCATGAACAGGGGCTCTTTGCCCAGTCACTGCTTTCTCAAGGGGTAACTTTCTATTATAGAACAGAAGATGATCCTTCTCCTCCCACCTGGCACTCCATCTCTCCTGTCACCTTAGTGACAAATACTTCTGCCTCATCTGTGGCCCTTATGAATGATTCCCATCAGCAGCAGACCTGCTCTGATATGTTCCTGCCCCTTATGTCCAACCACATCAGGTGCAAGTTTCCACCACAGCGCTGATAATGCTACAGAAGGTCACAGCGAAAGCGGAGGGAAACAGAGGGGGAAGAAATTAAAATGCAGGAAAAAATGTATCTCAAATACAGCTGAAACAGTGTTTTATGGAGGTACTGGTCAGTCCCTAACCTGGTCCTCCTTCGTGACAGAGCCCACCAACAGATGGTTGTTGTAAAATGCACCATCAGAAGGCTACAAAACTGGAGGGAGCGACAGCGCTGCGTGTCCCTCACCAGCTTGGGCACCACAAACCTAAGCAGCCAGAAAATGAGTTGAGGAGACTTAAGAGAGACCACAGCAAAGAGACCTGGAGTTATCTATAAACATTCTGACTGCTCCAATGCTTCAAGACGGATGGAGACTGTCATCTTTCTAATCCTTTAAGATTTCAGAAGGTGTATAATGGATGGGCGATTGCTTCAAAGGAGACGGCTTACAAACTCGACTACACGGGCTGATAATAAAAAATCCTCCGGAGAAAGGCAGGAGTGGCACTGCAGCCTGTCAGGGAGTTATTAAATATAGCGTCTGCCAGGCAGCTGAACATCCGTCCTGAAGACAGGTGGCCCTAAGATAACTTATGTCTCCCCCAGTAACCAGGCAATGCAGCAGAACCAATGATTCACATCAGCCGCACGCTTGTTCGATAAGGTGAAAAGAATGCCTGGGATATTGCAGGGGAAGAGATTTATTCAGCTCTGTATTACTGCTGCAGTGTTTGTTCACCTTGATAGCACTCTTTACCCAGATTTACTGTCTGATGGCTCTTGTGATTAATATACTCACGGACAACTTGCCCTAAGGTTGTTTATCTGCAGTGAAAGTTTTCTATTAATTTGTCTGCTTTAATGTATCTGTTCCATATTATTTCCCCTCTTGCTTTTATGAATGGAGGAACAAGCTGTGCTTGCAAAGGAAAAGCCAACATACCGACTGGACTTGTGCTTTTCTGCCTGGCAGGGTAAACTCTGCCCAATGCAGCCTTCAGAAGCAGAACCACACATCAAAAAAGATTTTTGTAATGGCGATGCAGGACAGACTGCAGACAGTGATAAGGGAACAGCTACCACAGAAAAACAGCCAGAGGTTTGTAAATCACCTGTGCTTATGCATCCAAGCAGATGCAATGAATATCTTGGCCTTGTATCATCAAACTACCTTTGCAGAGGCCAAAACGTGGGAGAATCATTCTGCAATGTCCAGCTGCTATCAGCACTGAATATATATGGTAGAAACATATTTGATGGTGAAGAATTTCTATCTACAGCTAAGGGCAGAGTGACGAACGGAACCACCAGTGGAGTTCCTGAAGGCTATCTCAGTGCTCACAGAGGTTTCGGCTTGATTCTCATCAGTTGCTTTTCTGTCAGTTTTGGGACAAAATTCCTGACACTTCTAACCTTGTTCATTTCCACAGGGTTGAACCAAGGCTGAATATGCTCATGTCTGCACTGAGATAGAGAGAGAGCTCAATGTTGCATCATAAAATCAGTGTAAGTTAAGAAAGAAAATGTCATTAATTGCCAATTAGTAACACACAGGAGGCAGACTCTGGCACCTTAGGACACAGAAAGATGATCTGAAAAAATCTAGGGGGGAAATTAAGCCCTGGGAAGAGGTCAAACCCAACATTTGGTAAATGGGAATCAACAATAATTGTACTAGTGACCTCCAAAACCAGAATGTTGCAGTCTCCCATGGTCAGAGCCATCAAGAACATTGCAGTGAAGCTTACTGCACTTTGGTAATTGCATTAATTGTAATTACTTCTCCAACAGATTGGAAAGCAACTGATCAATGTAAACTGTATTTAATTTATTTAATTATATAAAATTCAATATGCCATTTTAAGGCTTAGAGATTGCTAAGACTTCATGTAACACAGGGGATTTTATATTTAGAAACTAAATGCTTCACAGATAGACCTTCTGTGGTATTTTCAATGCTGTTATTGAAGTATTCCTTTTACAAACCCCCCTTGTTTTCAGAAAACAAACAGAATCTTGGTGAGTGGAGGAGCTGAGAAAAACAACATGGCAAATATAAAAGCAAGAAAGAGACCGCAGCCACTTCTAATCCCCTGCAATGGAAACATTTTTAAGTATTTTGTCAAAATCACTTTTAAAAATCACTCTGTAGCCTATTAATCAGATACATAAGAACCAGCTGCACAGATATGAATGTCAGAGCCAACTGCAGCAGCCTGGTGATCTGCCCTGGATCCTGCCCAGCCCAGCAGCTCTGAGCTCATTCACAGCAGTCACCAGTGCATCCACACCCCTGTGAACCATCTTGCCTGCTTCAAGTTTTGAAGCATGTGTAGCTGTTAGATGCAGCATCCATACTGACCCATACTGACTGGTTTGTTTTGCCTTTTTTTTTTTTCCCCAACAAGTGATGACCTTCCCTTACCTGTGGTAGAAAACAGAGGCCTGGCAAGGTCCTGTGGATAATGGAAGCCTGGAAACACTCCAGGGGCAGGAGGTCTGCTGAACAGGTCAAGTTTACCACCTATCTCCAGCTTGTGGGGATCCAGCTGCATTTGCTGTCAAATGATATAAAAACAATCTCATTATACACTTCCTTTTTTTATGGGAGAAAAATACAAGGAGCTCAGGCTTACTCCTGCTTAGCCCTGCCAGGGAGAGTTAGGGAGAGTGACAGCAGCGTCTCCGGTCACGTACCGCAGTCATGCTCTGGCAGAATCTGTAAGGCCATTTTGCTCCATAGCCTCTCAGCTGCCTGCCTCATCCAGATGAATAAGGTCTGAAGTGAGCTCTCAGCCCCTCAGCACACACAGTGGAGCATGCAACATGATACACTGAATGCCCTGCACCCCAGGATCAGTCAGTGCTCTCTGCCTGACAAAAACTATTCTGCAGGCGGAAAGCTGCCGACAGAAGTCTTGAGAGCTGGGTGATGGACTTGTCTGTTTTGCTTCTCCACTTTGCAAAGAGAGAGATGTTCCTAGACTATGCCCTTCCTGCAGCCAGTGAAGCTCAGTATGCAGACAAGGGGTGAAGAATCAGGGAAACTCTAAGGCTTCTCCAGAGGCTATTTTTACCCTTCCCCTACGGAAGCCAGCATGGGCAGAACTGCAGCTAAGTCATCCAAGTCTCTCAATAACTTGAATATGATCTATTTGTTTATTTAAAAAAACCCACATACATCACTTTTACAGGCACTAATTACAGTGCATCTACTTAGGCACTTAATGGTCTTCATTAATGGGACAAAAAGACAGCAGGAGCTATGAAAAAGCAACACCCTAGAAGCCCTGTTATTTGATGTTCTGTCTGCCACAAAGAGCTTAGAGCCTGTAGAGCACCCCAGTGTACCTATGGCTTGCTCCCTCTCAAGTTTTAACCCTTCCCCTCCCTGCCCATCATCACGGCAGTGCATAAAGCCCAGCGACCTCTGCACAGTGCCAGACAATCTAATCACTTGCTCTATGTTTTGTAATCTTCTTCACAGATTCAGTCATTGCATTATCAATGAGGCAATATTCCATACATTCCACAGCAGGTGCCAGTACAGAAGGGAAACAACATCAGACATGTATGCTTCCTAAAAAAAGATGCATCAAGGACAAAATTGCCTTCCCCTTCTGCTCTTTCTGGCTGTGCACTTCATATATTCTGGTCATTTTGCTACCCTTCAAGCCAGCTCTGCCCTCAGATAAACTTTATAGTTGCTACAATAAATGTGAAAGGATTGGAAGTGTTAGTTAATCAATATAGGCAAGCCTGAGAATCACCAACAGAAACTGCTTCCTGCTCATTACTCACTAAAATGCAATCCCTGAGCCAAAAGGCTTGGCCTTGTCCCAGAAGCTGAATTACCTTGATCTTTTGCTGGTGATGGTAGATCTGCCAGGCGATCTGTACATGAACTGCACACCACTTCCCTGGTTTCTGCAATGGAAAGCACAAGAATTTACATTCATTTACACGTTAGCAACCTACATCAGATAGTATGTTTCATTTCCCTTACTGTCAGACAGGCAGCTAAGCAATGAGAAAAGCTGAATAGCAAAATGGCACAATAGGTGAGCAACACTTTTGTTCTGTACTGCAGCAGATGATGTTTAAATTAAGAAGAAAAGAAAAAAGAAGAATGTGGGATGTGGGCTATCATCCTCATCTCATGGAGACCTGAGATCCTTGCCTTGCTCTTTCCTGCTTGCACTGCCCCCTTCATAAACCAAAGAGCAGGATGCCACGCTTAGGGGAAAGCAGCTAACAGTTAACAGTTGTGTTCCTGAAAAGAGCTCTCTTCATTCATCCCTGCTGCACTGCAGGCTAAGTCATGCGTGGTTATTATGGCTACATCCATCCAGGGAGGAAAAGGGTATGGACAAACAATCACCAGGGATGAGCAGTGCCACAGCTGAACGAGTTACTGTTTTTCAGCTGAGCTGTGGTATTCACTGTAGGGGTAATTTTGTGGAGCATCACAAATAAAACACACTGACCTAAGCCTCTCTAAACCTGATCACTGATGAATGTCTGTCCACGCTCACAGTCATTTAATCCTGTGACCCTTACTTCATACTCTGAAGTATAATGCACACAAATGGATGCCAAGTAAGGTTGAGATTTAACCTAAACATTATGAATCAGACGCAGCTAAGAGCTAACCACGACATTTTGCTTTAAATAAAGGATGAGCATGCAGTTTTTTACTGGACACGTGAAATTCAGAGCCACATGCATAATATGTGGAGCGTGCATGTGTGTGTATATATATATGTAGATATATATAAAATCCCCCACAAACCTTACTTACTCTTACTGGAGGCCTGTAAGGGTCTGACACCTATGGAAAAAGCAAAAATAAACCAATCAGTCTTTCTCAAGCCAGCCAATATACAGAAAAGTGGGGAATTTCCTTCCCCTGAACAAGTAAAACCATATAGAAAGCAATATTCCCCTGTGGCACAGGAAACCTAAACGTCTTAGAGAAGGCTTAAACTTCTCTTTCATTCCTTGCACCAAACTCATCAGAATTTTATGATAAACAAAGCAGCTTCGTGCCAGCAACTGAACAGTTCAGTGCTTTTCTGAACCTGTAATTGTTATGAAATGGAGCACATAAAACTACTCTCCAAGCAATGCTAAGAGGAAATACCTTGAAGGAGTTTCCTGCCCCATTTCCCCCTGACTTTGTTTAAAGAAGTCAATACCTCCCTTTGTATTCACAACTGGTGGAGGCTATCCTGGTCTCATCAGAAAAAGGAACTTCTGTCCTGACTGCATGTTCAGTCTAAAAGGCCAATTTGCTCACCAGCTGCTCTCTCTTTTTATGAGCAATCACTGTGTTTACTGTTAATCCAGATAAGCTGAAAGGAAGGTTATAGATTGCTGCCTACCCCTGGAGTCTTCTGTAGCAGCGTATGGTGGACTGTGCCTGGTCTACCTGCTACATCAATAGGGTTTGAAGTCTGAAAGACAAGAACAGAGCGTGAGTAATGCTGTACGATGCCAATGGTAGATTTCACATCTCTATCTGATGTTAGCAGCATTAATTAGTCCATGTCTGCCCTCCGCTTTGAACACACATATTGCTACATTAGTGCTAAATGTTATCTCTTACTGACAGCCCACAGCATTTAACCACCATCTCGCCCCTTATTATTTAGCAGCAGTAACAGTTCCACAGCAGCACCCCACAGCCCACCGAAATCACAACCCCGCTGTGCTGCGCAGTATGCAAGCGGATGGGAAGAGACAGTCCCTGTCCTCCAAGCTTGTTCTTTAGACAAAACAGGCAGGCAGTAGGAGACAGAATGAGAGAGGGGGACTGACTCCCTCCATTTTCAGGCAGCAACTAGTATTGCAGCCAGGAATGGAACAACTCAAGCATCTCAGTCCTGTATTGCGGCAACTGGAGCAGGGCCCCTCTCTGACTGGGGCTAGATAACTGAACGGCTAAAATGGCAACAGCCCAGGGCAGGATGAGAAACTTTAGAAGGTGCTCGTGGGTCTTTTACAGTTTCGCATTGCTCATCCCATCATTTTCCAGCAAGAATTAAACACTTCATTGAATAAATCCCTGTTCCTCCTCCTTCAGATCCCACCTGTTGGCCTGTCCTAGATGATCCCCAAGAACTCGCTGGTTGTCTCTCTCTGGCATTCATCCATCCCCTACTCCCAGAGCAACTGCACCTGGTGCCTGCACACAGCTAAGTAGAGAGGGGTTAAACCTCATTCCCCAGGGGATTATTTCACCCTCATTTTAGGTCAAATTCTAGTCGATTTCTAACAGTCAAACTGTATGAGGAATTAGTAAAATTGTGGGTGTGGGAGGCAAGATAAATTTTAGTTTGTGTAAGGCTACATAACTTCCAGACTTTTATTAAAAATGAAATTCTTGCGTGTGTGTAGGTAAGTCAATGAACTCCCCAGGCAGATCTGTGCTCCCAGGGCCTGTCTGACAGCTGAGGTATATATAAGATGGCAAATAAGTTACAGCTATCATACAGGCAAGAGCTTTAAGATCACAACATGTTAATAGCATGGTGTCATCCTGTCCCTCTGTCCCCTGGAGAAAGATGTGAATGCTTCCTCCAGCAATGTAAACTGAATACTTCTGACCTTTTCAAGTTCTTAGCTTGTGAGAAATGGCCTTTGGGAAACTCACTGAGAAGTTTACCGTCAGCCTGGATTTATATGCAGTGGATTTACACACACAGCTGTAGGCAACTGATGTGGGAAAGGAAAAAACCAAACTCAAGACCTCTGCTCAGGAAAGCAAGAAGTGCAGGATTCAGCGTGCTGAAACCAAATCATCAGGTCTGTAGCAATTATGAAGGCTTTAGTCAAGCAGCTTGGGAGGGAGAGCAAGGAAAAACAATGCAGTGATGATAACTAGAGCAGCTCTGCCCAGCAGTTTGGCTCTGGCTCCTCTAGGAAACTGGAAGGTAATATGCCAAAGGTGCAGATCCATTTTTCAACCGATGCCTCTATTTTTTTTAGATGTTACATTGCAGGTAAATACAACACTGTCCAGAGGTCAAGTGATGCCAGTGATTAGCTGTGGCACAGAGTGTGACCTTGCACTGCTTAAGCTCAAGCTAGCAAATGCTCTACATGTCTACCATTAAAATGAATCAAGAGCTGCTTATAATGCAGCACTAAAAACGGTTTAAAAAGGCAAAGGGTCTGGCCTCCGTTTTCTTTTTTGCTTTAGAACTGCTCCTGTTTGGTCTAATGGTATCTCTTAAGCTCTGTAAGGGAGATGGAAACAAGGCAAGCAAGCTTTTCTTCTTGCATTGGCAACCTGATCTAGCTGAGGATGCCCCTGCTTACTGCAGAGGGGCTTGGACTAGATGACCTTTGGAGGTCACCTCCAACCCAGACCATTCTACGATTCCATTCCATTCTATGGAACAGGCTGTTCAGGGGGGTTGTGGAGTCTCCCTCTCTGGAGATATTCAGAACCTGCCTGGACACATTCCTGTGTGGTCTGCTGTGGCAGGGGGGTTGGACTGAATGAGTTTTGGAGGTCCCTTCCAGCCCCTGACATTCTGTGATTCTATGCTATCAGTGTATCAGAAGCTCTCACTCAAAAGCAGCCTTATGGCAAAACTGAATCCTATCTTCCCATTAACAACATTTTGCCAATTCCACCTTAATTGTGCAGCTCCTTTTCTTGGGAAGTCAAGTTCACACCTTGACAACTCAGGGTCTGGTATCCCTTGCAGGAAGAGCAATGATTAACACTGGTGGACAAACTGCATCAAGTGATGGATTTTCTGTCCCTCCCTCGCCCTGTGTTTAGATGCAGCTGCTCCTCTGCTACGCCTGTAGCCACTGTACACAGACCTTTTATTGCAAAAAGCCATTCTAGAGACTTTGCAATTTACAATGTATCCAGAAAATAAAATAATGTAAGGGAGTTGATGGATACTGAGGAAACACTCCAGCTTCCTTTAAATAAATAAAGGGGTAAGGTTGTAAGAAGCCTTATCTGCAGCAGCTGCTAATTACTGACTTCCCCTGATGCCAAAGACTGCTGAGGGATGCACACCCCACAGCCCTGCTTGGTATGGTTACAGAAACAACCTTCCAATTGCAAACAGAAATGGGCTGGCTGCAGTGCTGGTCCTTCCAGTCCTCTAACACAGCAGCAAAGCTCTATGGAAATGCAGTACAAGATTAAGAAATCTCTAAATTCACAGAGATTTAACCATTTCCATACATTTAAAAATAGCTAATAAAAAGAGCAAGTCTGGGAGAAGGGGAAAAAAAAAAAAAAAGAAGCAGTGCCCACACCACAGAATTAATCAAAAATGGTGGTTATCATGGCAACGTTTCCAAATGCCAATCAGTGCTGGTTGTAATGATATGTTACAGTTGCAGTGCACCTTCCAGACACACTATCTCAGAGAAGCTTGCAGGCATTAATCAACCCTTATAAAACCCACTGCAAGGTAACTTTAGAGATGAGGAAGCTGAGGAACAGGAGATTTAAGCGACTTGCCCAAGGTCAGACAGTGTCGGAGCTGGGAATAAAAAATTTGGGTCCTTCAAACTGCTCTACCCATTTACAGCAGTCTCTGCCTATTGTTCCTACACTTATATGGTCAATTTTTCTCTCTCTCTCTCTCTCTCTTTTTTTTTTTCCCGCTGGGAATAAACACAGTTTATCTTTTGCAATCTCAGCCCCTTAAATTTATAAAATGATTTGAGCCTCATGGGTCTGCTATTAGCTGTAACTATTTTAATCAAATAATGCATTGGAGTGTATGCTTCTCCTCCAGTTTCAGCTGACCTCCCAAGTGAACCACTAGATCCTTTTCCGAGAACAATCTGTAGTGCCAAGAGAAAATTTCTGCTAAAGTGTTGGCTGTTTTGTGCAGAGGATGCACACAGGATCTGCAGGGTGATGGCTTCCAGCCCTGTGCTGCACTTCTGCTGTTAAATCGTGTGCTACAAAATCACCAGAGACACAACTCTGACTACGGTTTTCTCTCCCAGCAAAAGAACAAAGCCTTCATAAGAAGAAGTTTGTACCTTCGGTTGAAATGCTCCCTGAAGTGACCCAAAGGGACCTGAATGTGGAAGCATGGGTGGCATTCCAGGCATTGCTGGAGGATAGGTTGGAAAGAACTACAAAAGAAAAAGAGATGCTTATGTCACAGGACAACTTGAACAATAATGGAGGTAGGTGCCAAGCCTGGCACATACGAAAATAGCACTGTGTGGAGCGAGTGAAAACACACACTCAATTTGCTTTGGAAATCTTTAAGAGCAAAGCCAAAATCTGAAAAAATGCACTCATCTGATGAATTTTCTAGATAGTTCTGAACAAGTGTGCCTTTAAAATGCATGGACTGTTGCAGGAAGCACAGAGCATTCACCGTTTTTAGAGGAATGGGAATAATTTGGGGCTATGTTCACATTTGGTTAACTTTGCCTATTTTTTTTTTTTCCTGCAAACACATTGACCCTGTTTTGAAATGTGACCTGCTTTAATTTTCAAAGCAGAAAAGAACCACAAGATCCTGCGCTGCACACTAACCACAGGCAGCATGCAGGCCACCTTTAGCCGTGTAGGTCAGGTGAAATTTTGCTTAGGCCTCTCCTGAGCACATACAGCAGTTTTGTACGTCCCAAAACATGTATTTTTTGGTGTGCTTGGAGCAGTGGGGAGCACCAGGAAGAAACCACCAGTCTGACTTACTCCTGTGACCTGAGCAAAATCTTGTGAAAGAGCCATGCACTCCGGGTTGCTGCACTGTGAGAAGCACCAGCTGCAAAGATACTGCAATGACCACTGCTTAGCAATTTCTGCGCATTCCCTGCCATCCCAGGCACAGCAGTACAGAGCCACAGCAGCAAAAATGCAGTAGACAAAGATTAAAAAAAAAAACAAAACAAAAAACCCAAACAACCAAAAACCAACCGAACAAACCAAAAACAGCCCAAAGAAAATTTGGTACCTTAAAAAAAATAAAATAATTAAATACCAAGACAGGAAAAAGAGCTTCAGGAATGAATGAATCAAAACACCATCAGTCACTCAAAAACAAGCATAAGTACAAGCAGAACCATAAACAAAGACACCACCTAGAGAGGTCAGACTCACGTTGGAATGTCGAAAGTAAGGGTTGTCTAATTTGGGAGCGTACTTGTCAAACTGGAAAGAAAAGAGAAAAAACAAAAGGAAACAGGTGAGTTTGTTTGCAGCAGTAGTGGACACATCAGGATCAACACAGATGCATAACCATGACCCATTTGTACAGCATTTCACTGAGCAGAGCTGACTGGGTTATTCCAGACTTGCTCATCAGGGAGCGGATTGACTTCCCCAGGGTAAGGGAGACAGAAAGGGGCCAGCCCCTGGGTTGTGCTGGGTGCTGCTCAGTCTCACTGCAGAACTCTGCTTACAGGCACCATGATGCTGCACCATGAAGAGAGCAGTCCTGGTATCTGCAGCGCAGTGGAATGCAGAGAACTTCAGCTCCAGGTCTAGATCTGGGATTTGCCCCTGGAGCACTGGACCAGATCACAGACTAGAAGGTAGGGAATGCTTTCTGTTAGACCTCAATGCCTGCTATGGAGAAATCAATACCAATTCCCTGTTTTCTGGGCTCTTGTATGTGCCAAAATCTCCTGGAAAAGGGCTCCACTGCTTCAGATGCACAAATCTCTGTATATTCCCCCCCTGCCCTGCACAAGCAAGAGAGCCCCAGAGAAAAGGTGGCTGTTAACCTTCTCTGTTCCAGCATGGGGTTTAGCACCCTCACATGTGCAATTTGTGCCCCATGCTTATTTTTATGACCATTTGTCAGGTACCACCTTGGAAGCAAAACCAAAGCAGATACACACTGCTTTTTTTTTTGAACAGTGTGCACATTCTAGTGGGGAGGAGGGAGCGGGGAAGAAGGCAGGGCAGGGAGCTGTAGGACCCCATGAAAAGCTGCTTATTTGGCAAGTCAGCTGCTGTTTCACACTCCTCTATGTGCAGGAGAGCAGATCTGTAATTTCATTAATTACAGTTATTACTGGAGCCATGTCCCCTCCAGTGTAAATACCATAAATTACCAAACACATGCAGCTGTAAATTTCAACACTCTTCTCTGGCGCTGGGATTAACAGACCTGATCTAGTGGAATATAAGAAGATGTGAGCGAAGTCTAACAAAAGAGCCTTGCAAGCTGTTCTTGCTCTGAAGGCTGACATCAGTGGGCATGGGTGGGAGAGGAGGGAGCTGCTCACAGGATTGGGTATCTGGGTTCTTAAATCACACAGGAGGTTTCTGAGGAAAGTTTCAAGGTTGTTTTACACAGCCCAGGAAAAGAAGGGAAGGTGTTCACACACAATTACACTGAGCAAACACCTGGGGCTGGACTCTGGGTGGATGATGTTACTTTTAATTGTCTTGCTGCTAAGCAGATTACAACCCAGGAATGCCATCAGGCAGTCAGCGGTGGGAAAGAAAGAAAAGTGAGAAACATTGCTCCGAGTTCTTGGTAGTCGCTCCCAAATGCTGCTTTTGCTGTCACTCCTGGCTTTTGCTTGCCTTTCTACATTTCGGACACAGTGTGAACCTGAGAGGGGGTAAAAAGCTGAATCTTGTTCTTCCAAATTGCACAAAGTGATTGCCAGAAGTGTGGAGAGAGTGTCTGAAAGCACTAAGTCCACTTGCAGCAGATCTCTAACAATTTTGTAACAGCTGCAGCTAAGTCCCATCATGTTACGAGCAAACCCAACGGCCACATGGTAATGCTGGTTACGTGGCCAGGAGGATCTCTCTCACACCAAGAACCAGCCCCACGCAAATTAGTGCTTGTTGGTGCGACAGAATAATAAACGCCCAAATGGATATAGAACAGGGAATTAGGAGGGAGAAGGGCAAAGCTCCATCAGATGAGATGCTGCACTAGGGTCAGAGCTCTGGCTAAGCCGGCACAGTTTGCCCTGCAACCAACAGCTGTGGGGATGGCGTTTGGTACTGGAGGTCACTGATCTGGTGATGTCCCTGCTGGTGGGTTTTGGTGTATCATGGCACCCAGCTCTGGGAAAGTGGAATAGAAATACACAGCAGGACACACGGAAAGGAAAACTAAAGGGACTCTCGACTTGTTTCATGAGTGCAGTATCTGCTCATGGGTATCAGCATGGGGGGACCCTGAGACTCGGTGTGGAGGCTCTGGATGGAAAGAAGGTGCCTTTGGGAGTGCTGGGCCTGTCTCTCCAGGCTCCAGGTTGGAAGGGCAGGGAGGGCAGGCTTGGCTGAAATGAAGAGGACTGGGTTTTGTTTGAAAAGAGCGGGTTAGGCTTTTTGACCAGAGATGCTCTACTTATCCTCACATTTTGGGCTGGGGTACGCACCATGGGAGGTGCAGAGGGCGGCATGAGCGGCGTCTGGGGCAAGCTGGATGGAAAAGGAGTGAATGTGTGCTGGTGGGTGTGTTGGTGCTGATGCGTGTGTTGGTGCTGGTGAAACTCCGCTCTCAGCAGCGGCACCGGGCCAAGTGAGGCAGCGGCCCGGTCCGAACTCTGAACCAAGAACCGGTTGTTCAGCTCTTGCCTGAGCAGTTCGTGATCTAGAGGAGAGAGAGAGAGAAAAAAAAAAGACACAGAGGCCCGTGGGCCTGTGAGTACCACAAAGACGGAGGAGAAAGAGTCAATATTCACCTGGCATTCCCTGTTTCTGCAGGTCATGCTGTGGTGGTTTTCTACGTGAGGACTCATTGGTGGAGGTAAGAGAGATGCCTGTGACAAAGTACCAATCAGAATCCCCGAATGAGGCTGGCAATACATGATTGGTTGGTTGAATGATATCAACAGGCTGGTATCTAAAGACAAGAGAGAACACCATGAGTCATCACAGCAGNCAGCTCCGACCGGCTACTCCTCCTCCCCAGCGCCTGACCGGCCGCAGCACCCAGGCGTCTCCAGGAACACGCCTCAGAGTCCGGTCTTGCAGCACGGTAGGCAGACCTTCCCACACCAGACAGATACTGGGGAGATCCCTCAAGGACAACAGCTGGCTTTAAAATGAGCTATACCGACCTGCTTCCTTCCAAGGATTGCCATTCAGCAGCACACAGTGCACTGACAGCGGGTGGTGGGCCTGACACGTCTGCTAAACTCTAATGCATGTGCTTAGAAGGTAGCACCTTTGACAATCTACAAAGCCATGACATAACCACGGGTTTGGGCGGCTGGAAGCTACCTGCTCAGACAGTTGTTTGTTAACACATCCCTGTGCCATCCTCCCCCTCCTCAGCTCTGCAGTGACCAAGAACACCCATCCTACAAACTGAGGCCTTCTTTGCAATACCTTCTTTTTCCTCAGATCTTAAAATACTAAGCAATCCTTTCCTCAGTTTCTAACAGACTGTAATTGTCTTTTTTTCTGTCCTTCCCTCCATACTTTTCTCCTATGAAAAAACAGTGGGAAGAGGAGAGACACTGAACTGGCCGAGGTTCTCATGGAGCTTGCAAGGACCGCAGAAACCAAATGTTACATTAGAGGGCACATGGCCTCTTCTCAGCATCTTCCTCTGAAAGAACACCTTGCACTGAATTTTAATGTGGTTTAGGGCAGTGGAACATTCCAGCACTATAGAGATTAGGTGCCCAAAGACAATAAGGACAAATGCCCACTTCCCCAAAATGACTGCTGGCATCAGTTAAATCCATCTGTGATGTTGCCTAGGAGCTTTGTACAGTTATCAGCACTCAAGGTGTTATACATTTTGTAAGCTGAGAGGAAACTGTGCCACCAGCTGTGGATGGCATACGCTCAGTCCTGACTGACCCACTTGCTTCTGCATTTATGTGGATCCACCCCTTTTAAACTACAGCACTGACTACAAAGGGGTGAAAGAACACCTGCCTTTTAAAGTGTTATTTCATGTTCCGCAGGCATTTCTTTTACTTAGATGTTCTGCAGTAACGTTAGAAGTGTCCAAGTCAATCACCTTCTGAAGTGACATTGTTAAGATCTCTAAAAACAAGCACTCTGGTTTGGAACTTAAAGCTATCTTTTACCACTTAGAAGCTCACATCCTATTGAAAGTCACTTCTGAAAGCAAATTTCAGGTGTCTAGGTGATGTTTTTCAGTAACAAATGCACTGCTCAGATCCTGTGTACTGCTACCATCTTTATAATAATAGAAAAGCAGAAAGCACACTTGGTGACAATGAAGCCTAAGACACTGGAGCACAAGAGTCTATAATGGGTTCTCCTTGGACTGAGCAAGGAAAAAAAAACCCTAGACTGAAAACACTTAAGTCCAAAACCTCTTTAGAGAATATGAGCATGACTATATATGTGTCTGTGTGTGTTTACGCATCTAAATCTGGCATGACTTAAAGAAACCAAATCCTTCTGTTAGCATCGAGATAATCCACTTTTCTGGAGGGAGAGAGAAAAGCGAGTTGGCAGTTGTAAGCGCTCTGATATCCAATTTCTTTAAGAGACTTGAAGTCAGACTGATAGATTTGCAGCTGGCTCCAACCCATAGCCCTCTACCATGACTTTGGCCTTTGTCAAGAGAAGAAAAGGCCCAAAGATGTTTGGAGAAGCAGTGTGGAACTGGGAGTGCTGCTTTATAGTAAGGATGGGACTACTGAGTAATAACTCGGGTCCAAGAGGTGCTCTGGTGAACGTCAGGATCTGAACTACGTTCTTGTGCCTGCCAGTGACACCTTGTTCCACGGGTCTGGCCATGCAATACCACAAGTAGGAGCAGAGTAACTGAGCAGCCCTTTGACTACCCCAACACTACTGCTCTGTGTGCACACGAGGTGGGCATGGCAGAAAAAAGTCAATACTGCTGATGTTGCTAGGTGCCCTCACGTTCAGAACTGAAAAGACAGACTGCTGTTTCCTCTGTGTATCCTGTACCAGGGCCAGCCTTGGTGCCTGAGTAGAGGGCAGCAGCCCACACACAAGGGTTGCTCCTAAGTTGTGTCAAAGGTTTCAAAGGGAAGAAATGCCACCAGAAGTGCATCTTGCTATTCAGAGACCCCAACTTGCACCATCAGTAAACACAGGAGCTCTGAGCTCTGCTTTTCTTCTTGATAACAAGAAATGTGCCAAAGTAAACTTAAAGGAAGAGCACATTTTCCTCCAAAAGGGGGGAGAAAAGGGTGGCAAAAAGGAGCCTTCAAAAGGCCATACCCTCTCTGATAGCTTTTCTGAGCTGATGCTTTTACTGGGAGCACATACACACTCAAACAGCACAACAAGAGCTGGCAGCTAGCAGCAGTTGGATCCTGGCTCTTCAGGGCTGCTCCGCATTGTTGTTTGCTTTTAAGAAACTTTTATGTGAAGGACAGCAGAAGCTGCTGCTCTGCAGCACTCTGTATTGATTTTATGATGTGCCAGTTTGTACGCATTCCATATAATGCAGACAAGAGGCACTGAGCTGTCTGCGGGGTTAGACGCCCAGACCTTTCCCTCCACTAACTTAGGCTTCTCCTGCTTAAATTGCAGGAGAAATCCTTTTAGTAGGAGCAAGACTGTTACTGCTTCCTGGCAAGCTGCTGAATGTGAATAGGTCACTTGATCTTGCACCTCCTGAAGTTAATGGTGAAAACATTCTTGCTTTCAGAGACTGCAATATCATGCTTTTAGTGAGCGCTGCTATTTCCTTTTCCAATACTTTCAAAGTCTCCATCACAGTAGCCCTTTGCCTCAAACAGGGGAAGCAATGAATAGGTCTCCCACAGTGCTGCCAACATCTTCCCAGCCATGTGGTTGAAACTCTAGCTGGTGCCAGGGCCTGTGAAAGCCGGAAGCTTTGGCCTATGTGGTCTTGCTTCTGGCTACAAACCCACAGCACTTTTGTCTATCATCGTTCTGAGAACTCGCTTTGGACCAGTTCACCTTTTTCTTTCACTTAAAGAAGTAGTTATAAATAGTGGGACATTATTTAGCTGCTGGTGGAGAAAAAAGGGATGCATGGCTGTCAGATTTCTTCCACCCCAAATCTGCCCTCTCCTTATTCCTTTAGCTATCTTCATAGGAAACAGAGGGTGTGTTTTGTGCAAAATGCTTGTCCTGTTTAATGCCTGTTGAGTTAGTTGTGGAGTCAAATGCCAGATCAAAAGGAGGCCCCAGCAAGTGAAAGTTGCAGGGAAGTCTCCAGTTGCCAGGGTCTCTTCCAGGGACAGCTGTAGGCTAATGGATAAGCTATAAACAGGACATTTAGGGCAGAAGTGACAATAGAATGGGGGCCAGGGTGAACAAAGGGAACTTTTTTTACAAGGATGCAAAGACAGAGCTGAACTGCAGAGCTTGTCAGCTGAGCTGTCTCTGCCTCACACAGAAAGGCTAAGGAGCCACAGGCACACAGGGAGCTTGTGCTGCTGCAGGCAGAGGATCCTGCTCTGCTGTCAGGATGTGCTGCTTGTCCAAGGATGGGAGAGGGGGAGAGGCAGTCAGCACAACTTTCTGGGACGATTACAAACAGTTTTTTCAAGTCAGTTCTAATAGCAGCAGCTTTCATTAGAGCAAGGAGAAAAGAAGGGAGAATGGCATTAGGGTATATGGGTCCTTTGTTAATCTGAAAAATGTGTGGTGACTGCAGAATGCCACAGAGTGACTAATGCCCTGGAAAGGAAACAGCTTTGGAGAAAACTGTTTTAAAACCATCTTTAGGAAGCTACAGAGCTGTCTCTACAGCATCTCGGCTGCTAAAGCACACCCAGGTCTCCTACCTGTTCCATGAGCACACTCACATTTCCAGCACACACTGCCTGTGGAAGGGTCTGCGTCACTTTAATTTTCCTGCCCGCTAACCATCCCATCTCTCAACACCCTCCAGTGCATGCACGGCAGATCAGCCCTGGAAGAAGAAGGGCACCTACCCGCAGGGTGACCTGGTATCACGAGGCTGTTGGTAGGTAACGCTGGTGGAGGTGGCAGCGTGGGTGGGGTGGCGAACATGGCCGGATGGTGCTGGTGTTGGGTCTGTGATCTGAGAGAGAAGTGCGAGGTAGCAAGATTAGAGATGGAGAGGGGCAGAGCTGGGCCGGAGGAATGGTGTGGAGGAATCTGAGGAGACAGGGGAAGGTGTTTCGGGAGGCTGATGCTTGTTGCACTGCTAGCACTGCTGCTCCGGCTGCGGAGAGAAAAAGATGGGGAGGGGGAAGAGAGAGGAGAAACAAAGAGAGAGAGAGAGAGTGAGTTACGATACAGGACTGAAACAGTGCAGGAAATACACTACCAGAAACAAGGAGACCATGAAACACTGATCTCCCCAAGCTCATGTTTTTGTTTTTCTTAATGGCAGTAGAGAGAGTAATGAATTTTAATGAACTCCTCCAACAGGGCAAGACAGGGCTTGGGCTCTCTGGAGCGACATTTCCTCTGGTGCCTGAGCAAGTTACAGTCCTCAGAGGCACCTATGAGATACTGATGAAGGCCACAGAGGCAGCTGCATTTGCCACCTTTATTTAGCATCTGATGACCTTGCAGTGGCCGTCTGTGTCCTTGTGATCGATCACACAACCCAATTACTTTACTTCTTTTTTTCTCTTGCTCTGGGTGCACAGAGTTGCAAAGTGCGAGTGGCTTTGGGACCGACTTGTATCTGCTGTGCATGCTGTGAAGTAATATTCACACAAGCAGGCGAACATACACTGTCATAGTTTTTCTCACAATAATTCTGTATCTTTTATTATTGCTGCACTACAAGTGATCAAAATTTTGTGGGGTGAAAGGAATAATCACTGCAGTTGCTACTCAGTGTAATTCTCACAATAGCAATTATTTGTTGCAATCTAAACCTTTGAGATACCTCCAATAGTTTGAAATGCTATTAATAATTTATACTATGGTGGCACTTACAGGATAGAACCATGGCAGAGCTTAAGTATGCAGGATGCTACGGAATACACATTAATGGCAGCCTTCTGTATTCGTATTTTGATGTTTGTGCAGCCAAATATTACATCTTAAATCAGTTTTCTCATTCTATTTAAACTAGTCTGGTTCTGGTTTGTGAGGCCAGGCGTGTTTTCTGTACCAGCAAAGAAAACTATACAGGTTCCAGCTGACTGACTAAACTCTTCTCTAGAAATATTTTATCCATGCTGTTTTCACCCATCCTACTTACTGGATGGAGACAATTTAAACAGTGAAGCTAAGCCTCCTGCTAGATCTGAACAGATGAGACTGAAGATTTCTCAGCCTACATAGCAGCCCTGTTGTAAGGGCCACAGCAGATATAGATAGCTCTCTTTTGATGCCGGTGAAACAAAACCCTGAGACAACCATGAACAAACCTAACTTAGCTGAAGTATTTCTGAATATTAAACATGAAGTTTGCATTAAATCTAGCTCAAAACTTACCTTAAATTCCTAAGACAGAACTAGCTAGCTCAGTAAATGAGCGCAAAACTCCAGTAGGAACTGGACCTAAAGAGACTTTATCCTGGGGTCACATGTGCCTTTGTCCCAGAATGAAAGCATTCATCACCATGTTTCAATTGCAGTTATCCACCACTGCTGGAAAATTCAGCCTGTGGATGGGCACAGAAAGCCCAAAATCCAAGAGACTGAGCATCTGAGACAGACAGCGAGGGCTCCCGTCCTGCCTCCCAGCAACTTCCATCACGTCTGAAAGAAGCCCTGCAGCAGCACCGAGATGAGCCGAGCATCCCTTTTCCCTACCTGATATTATTGAGTCCGTTGTGGGCCACCTGGTGATGCACTTGGTAGTTGAGAGGTGGAGGGATGTGACTCGGAGGCTGGGTCCGAAGCTCAGGTATTAACTGAGGCTGCGACTGCGGCCGAGGTTGAGGTTGTGACTGTGGCCGAGGCTGCGGCTGCGGCGTGAGGCGGGGCGGTGCTGGTGCAGAAATCACTGGCTCCTTCTTCAACAGTGGGCTCGCTCTGGCGCTCGACGTGGGCGCTGAGGAAGTCGAAGTCACAACGGCAGCTACTGGCTGGGGGCTGGGGATAGGCAGGGCGAAGGGCACGTCGGTGCTCAGTTCCCGGCTCCGCTCTAGCCCAGACACCTTTGGGACATTGGCTGCTTTTGCTTCTGGCTTGTCATTCAAGGTGGGACCTGATGGAGCAATGAGAGAAAGAACAAGGCGCACGCTGAGAGGTCTGCGTTTGTTTCTCTGCTTGGTAGAACATATGCCTGGGAAAAAACGAGTCATGCTTCAGCTCGTGGGAGCATCGTGGGAGCACTGCTGCTACAAGATGGATGTGTGTTTGTGTGTCTGTCCTTCCGCTGTCCTTGACTGGCCAGGCTACAGCTCTTGTTAGCATGTGTGCAAGAGACCTAACTGTCATGAAACGAATGCACACCGCAAAGAACAGAGCTTTGTGACTTCTACAGAGTCCCAAGGTTACTACAGTAGGAGTGTGAGTGTGTCTCAAGTTACTGCTACAGTATTTCCTGCTCCGTGTAGGTTTTAAGACTCATCATGAACTCAGGAACACATTTAATTTTCTCTCAAGGTAGTCTACATTGTGCTTAGGCTCAATTCCCAAGCACTACTCATTGATGACAACCCCACCTGGCTTCTAAGGAGGAGGCTACCTGGGATCATCTCTATATATCAAAGGATTGGACAGCTCTGCAGTGAAGCTGTGATACTGCCATGCCCTGGCCACACACTTGTGAAGATGAACAGACAGGGCAAGCTGGAAAAACACATTCAGAAGGGCAGTGAGCGCCCAAGTGTAGTGCTGCTCACTCTAAACATTGCACACGCCTGTACACACCACGTGTGGAAACTATCTGGAACATTTCAACCTTGCAAAATGCACCTTATGTGGAATTCCATATGGGATGACTCCCTCTGTGACACTAAGTAAGTCTTTTGAATAGATTAAGCTCAACAAAGCAGCCGAAAGAGTTAAAAGGCTGGAAAGGGCAAAGGGAGGAAAGGAGAGGTATTCCAGATCAAGCAGTATCCAGAAGGTCAGAGACCATGGAAAGGACGAACATGAATGTGATTCGACTCCCACTGTAACTCCCTTCTCCACAGACTCTGCTCTGGAGCACACAGACCCACAAGTACAAGAAAAGCTGTTCACATGTTACAAGAACTAGCACCGTCCACGTGTTCCACACGCACACACAGCTCCTCTAAGTGACTTTTAGGATACAGGCTTCTGTTACCCACCAGAAGGAGCTGGGGGCTGTTTGTGTTTGCCTGGCTTGAAGACATACAAGAGACGTTACCTACACTCATTACCATGCTCCCAACACCCTCACAAACAAATTCCACCTTTGAAATTTTCTCGTCTCATCAAAGCACGGAGCCAGTTCCTGCTGTAGGAGGTGTGGAAATAACAGACGAGACACACCCCACCAGCTAATTTTGGCCCTGCAGATTCTCCACCCAGGCGTTCGCAAATGCAAAAGGCATTCACTGCTGCTGCTGCCTCGATGACCTGAGCACCACCATGCCAGCCCTAGATGAGTGGGACAGTGATGAATCAGAGGCTGCGGCACACCAGCTCACTTGCTGAACAGAAAATGCCCACGTGGTGATGGCATCTCCTTCCTTGAGATAAAAGGCAGTTTCCCACACTACTTCTGGCTCTGCCTGCACTTTCACCATTGCATCATTTCCTTCATCAATCAACCAACCAACCAATCAATCAACCAATCAATCACAGCACACATATACACATTCAGAATGTGAAAAGACAACAAATGGAAACTTATGTGCCATATTAATCAGCTGAAGATGGCTGAGGACTTGTGGCCTCAAACCTACAAATGATAGGAAGAAGCCTTTCTGAAGAGCAGTGCTCTGGCTGGCAGCAGGTACAAGCAACCCTGTACTTTCCAGTGCCTTGTGCATCTTTACAGGTTTGACAGAATGTCTGCTGGTCTTCAGCTATTCCCTGCAACAGATCTAAGCCTGACTCCTGTTTTAGTGCATTTTTTTTTTCAGTAATTTCAGGCATCACAGGTACCCTGGTTTTGAGGTGTAACTGGGCTTGGTTCTGGTGTTATTTAGAGTAACAAAGATTCCTAAACCCAAATTCTCATTGTTCTTGTGTACTGCTCTTTTTTGCAGTGGCACTTATATTTGTAAATCTTCCTCAGACTTTATTACTAACAATTGAAAAATTGCAATTGATTAGTCAAGCCAGGAGTCCCCTCACTGTTCATTCGGGGGAAAGTATATTCACAGCTGCAGATCTCACTGCTTTTCAGGAGCTACCCATTAAAAGCAATTGGGTTTCATTCCTGACCATAGGTTTCCTGAGAGCCTATTAGCTCTTTCCATCCAACAGGTCTTTTCCTACAGAGTTAAACTTCATATTGTGTAATTATAGGCAATGGAGGCTAATGGTGTATATTCAAAACACACTGGCATCACAAAAGTTAGTTGAGTAAAAAGTCAATTAGATCCAAAACAAATCAATAAAGTCCCGCACTAAAACCAGCTGTTTGACCAGGTTTAGGTACAACTATTGATTCCCTGTGGTTTTAGCATTAGTTCTCATTTGCAGTTTTCTTACAGCAAAAGCTGATGCTCCTTGTAGACTGAGCTGTCCAGCCAGCCTGGCTGTACCAGCACTAGGGCTACACAGCTAACTTCTGCTGCCAACATGCATCTCTCAGGTTGCACTACTGGACATGTGTTTGTGGTTCATTCTCACTAACAACGAAAATACCACCCCCCCTCCCCCCCCTAGAAAATTACAGGCAGTAGTGTGAGTACCTTCTCTCCTTTTGTAGCTACACTGAGCTAACACAAAACAGGGAAAAAACCCAGCATGAATCCATGTGTGAGCATGGAGAAGCATGTGAGACAGCAAAAACCCTAACCCTTCTTGACCACCATGGGAAAGACAGAGACTGATTCCTGGTGTTGTGGTGACTTTGCTGCTTCCCCTTCTGATGGCTGCTATGCACTCAAGAGAGAGAAACTGCTTTGTGTGGCTGTAGATGAAGGGAGCCAGAGATGAACAAAGGCAGGACAAACCATGGAGAGAAACGAAAGGAAGACCATGATGACAGTCATTGAGACCTGCCTGGTGCTTGGAAGTCAAACTTTCTGAATAGGAAACTTTTCTCACACTTAGGTGTTACACTTAAGTCTCTGATAAAACAGACAAAATGGAAAGGAGATAGCCAAATGGGAATACATCTCATCCATACTACTCCTGGAAACACAAGAGGTACTTCTAAGCGAAGACTCAAGTGCCTTCCTCTCAGCTGACTCCACTGAGTGCCATGCCAAGCCTCACTGACACTCTGACGTTGAAGAACACACACATTTTGGCTTCTTTCTTTCCTTTCACACTCTTCTACCAAAGCTTGCTTCCACCTGTGCAGTGCCTGTTTCCAATACCCACTCACTAGCTAACCACACTCCAACAAAACAGTGATTTCTGAAGCCTGGTTTTGCAGCTGTTGAACAAGATCCTTATCGTGATACCCAAAATCTCCAGTTCAACTTTCTGCTCTCCATTCACATGAAGGTCTCTGAGCTACCTTCCCTGAAATCCCTTAGAAAGTTAATATAAATGATTTTAGTGAGAGGTGTTGCCTATTCTGATCAGGATCTTGAGATCCTTATGTGAAGTTTCTCCACAGGGTGCTCAAATGCTTCTCCTAAGGAACTACACTCTTGTATGCCCAAGTTCCTTCCAACTGACCAGGTTGACTGCTGGTCACACATGGAAAATATCCCAAGGAAAGCTGGAATATTCTCTTCTGTGTGAGCTGGATAATGTTTCACCAAGATCCTTTCAGAAATGTCCTGTACTTTGGTTCTAATCTAACCCTTCTGTGCAGGCAGACCCACAGAGCTGAACATGAGTGCCTCAACAAAAGCAGAGATCCACCAGACCACACAACAACATTTGAGAGGCAAAAATGTGTTTGTTTTTATCAAGTCCTAGAGTAATTTTCATGCTTAATGATAACAGGCTGAGCCAATTTGCCTAAGACTTGACAGTCAGCTCCAATAATTCAACCTTAATTAAACCTGAACGCATGTCAGTTTAGCTCGTCCCTTCACAGGAAATGTGACATTTGCAATGATTCATGTTTCAGCCATGCTAAGGGGAGGCTGGATCACATCTGCCATTCTCCACCGTGCAGAGTGCTACCCCTCCTCAGCATGCCAACTTTGTTTATTTTCTAAGCAAACACTCTGGACTTCTTCTGCTGAGAGGTTTCCTTAAATGCAGGGACAGTGAAACGTCCTCATCTCACAGGGTGAGTGAGTGATGGCTGAGTGCAACAGACAGGGAGGAAAAGGCTGAAAATGCTCTAACAAGAAAAATGACAACCTGGGATTAGCAACTCTTGCCTCCTTGATCAACTAATTTGTCATTTGGAGTGTGGCAAAATTTTAAGCTCCCTGTGTCTTGGCCCGTGTGCCACTCCAATTTAACCTGGCAAAGAAGAAAACTTCTAACAACTTTTCAAAACACACGGGGAGCGTTAGCCACTGCTGATGGAAAACTACAGAAACAAGAGCTGACGTTTCAGGCAGATCCCAAAGACAACCACAGCTGCATTTGCTGCAAAAAGCGTCTTTCAGAAGGAGTTACCTAAACCTGAAAGAACATCACCATGGATCCAAGCCGAAACTTCAGTGAATTGCAGATCAGTGTCTGGAACACACACACACTGCCCATCCCCATGGCTGCCAGTGTGTAACTACAGGGCACTGGAGGCTAGCTACAATGCAGAGAGTCCCAGACACAAATTAAACCTTTCTGTTACAGGAATTTGCTTTCAAGCTGATTAAGAGTAGCTCAAGTGCAAGGGATTAAACATGTAAAGGCTGCTTTGAGAACTCCAATAAGCAGTTACTGTGTTATACAAACAGTACTTAGGGCAACAGCAGTTCCAGCCCTGCCTCCTGCTCTTTGCAAGCTGCTGGTTGCTGCTGAAAGGGGACTGTCAACACACGTACAATGTGATTGGAAATAATCTAATCTTGCCTGCATGCCTGNAAAAAGTGGAGTCATTCAGATGTCTCTCTGCACTCTCCCTTGTTGTATTCTGACTGCACTGGTGATGGGGCGATGTGAGAAAGAAATTTCTCTCCCACATCCATCAATGACATCTTTACCAATGGCAATTTCCCAAGAAACACAACCACCGCCATCTGCAGCCTATCTCGCCACCCTCTACACATCCCTGAAAACAGACACAGGCCAAGCTGGCTACGATGAACCCTGCTCCATACTGTAAATTCCAGCAAGAAATGTTGCAAAAGCATCACACCACAGGAATTAAAGGGACATATGTGGCAAGAAGCTGAGCAATTCAGAGGTGGCTGATGAAGGCCAGAGACAAGTTTTGAACTGTGAGCATGGGGAGTGAGTACAGGAGAAGATTATTTTACAGCAGTAGCTCAAAACAAAGAAATAACAAAAGGAGCATGTTCAATCAACTTCAGTAAGTCTTTTTTTTTTTTTCCTTTTTTTTTTAATTGAGTTTTTAGAGTGCTGCATAATGTATTGTGGATATGCAACACATACAAGCAGAAAAGACTTTAAATAAAGCATTTTGCATTGGCAATAACAACACTGACACTGGTAGAGTGCTTACAAGTGAAAATCAATATTTAAGTGCAATTTCTTTATCCGTAGTTGTTTTTGTTTTGCTTTTATATAGATGGCTTTTTCATTGTGTTTCAGGAGGGAAGTGCTATTGAAGACATTAGGTGATGAGCTTGGTTTAATCTCAGGAAGAGTAGTTTAGACTGGATCTTAGAAAGAAGTACTTCAGTATGAGGGTGGTGAGATTCCAGAATAGGCTGCCCAGGGAGGTTGTGGCTGCCTCCTCCTTTGGGGTGTTCAAGGCCAGGCTGGATGAGCAGCCGAGTCTAGTTGAGAGGTGTCCCTGCCCATGGCAGGGAGGATGGAGTAGATGATCTCTAATGTCAATTCCAACCTAGGCCATTCTATGAGTTCCACCACGACAGCAGCATACTGCACACGAGGTTGTGTCAATAAATATCCTCCTGTGACATGAGCCAGCTCCTGGGAACACCACAGGCTTCTGGTGGATTTCCCCCCTCTTACCGAGGAAAGCCCAAACCTTCCCTCCTGGCCCCGAGCCCACGCTGCTGAGCGCGGCAGTCTGCGGGCAGGGGAGCAGGTTCTTTGTTCGCAGGGTGGCTCCCCCAGCCTGTCCCTGTGACCGACTCCCACCAAGGCTTCCAGCGCCAGGCTTCCGCAAGCCGGTTGGGATTCAGCCCCTATCACTCAGTTCATTTGTGCAGAGCTGTCTGTCAAGTCAAATCGTCCTGCCGCAATCTGAAACACCCTCCCAACAGCTGCCACTATCAATTACTCTCCCAGACAGCCTTGACTATCAGGAAGAGAACTGGAGCGAGCACTTGCCAGTTTTAATAAACTGTGTTGCCCAAGTCATTTAACCTGCTAGATTGCTGTATGCTGGGGCTGTAACAAGCCTTCAGCTTTTCAACCTAGAAGAAAGCAACAGTGGCAAAAAGCTGTCACTTTGGTCCTCAAAATTAACTTCCCAGGGTGTCTTTCTGCTCCTCTCCTTTCTGAAACACCGAAGTTTGAAAGTAAAACATCTTGAAGTCATTTTCATAATGTCAGGACCAGGAAAGCATCTCACATTTTTAGCACAACCTCCCAAGTGAAGGTTGACATGTTCCATGATTTTCATGTGAAGAGCACACCTGAGCAGAGGGAGCTCCTGTCTCCTCTTACGCCCACATGGGTATGTCTTATCTGCAGTCCCCAGCTCTGCTCATGTGTTGGTCACCACCAGTGCAGCAATGCTGATGCAGACAAAGGTTTCAGGATGCCCTGACCAGCTCCAGGGACCAACCATTGCAGCTCAGTTCCTTATATTCTCAGCACGGTTTCAGTTTCTCACCCAATTGAAAAATCAAGCGTGGCAAATGTACATTTACTCCGGCATTTTTGAGACTGGTAGGAGAGATTTCCTGAAGAAACATTTACTTAAAATTAAAACATCGGACTCTGCAAATCCAAAAGATGATTCAAAATCACTATGCTAAATGTTTTCCTTAGCCAGCGACATAGATAAAAGCCTTTGTTGTGAAAGCAGCACAGAAAGATTTTACTCCCTCCCCTAGAAACTAAGAGCAACAGCATTAAGACCTCTGGACTTGTCTCTGATTTGCTGCTTTATGGCTCTTTAATGGGATGTTTTATTCTTGGAGATTTGAGAGCTTTCCATGCTCTATCCAGGCATGTTAGCTGTAAGCATGCATGATGACACTCCAAAGCTGCGGGAGCTGAATGAAAATGGGTGCCAAACACAAGGATTGGGGCCAGAGCATAAAGAAGAAGGATCACCATTCAAATCCCCCCCAAAGTAAGTCACACTGCATTTTCCTAGCAATGCTGCTTCTGGCAATGTTTCAATGCAAAGCTGAAACTGGATTTGCAGCTAAAGCACCTACTGTGGATGCTGGCGTTATAATGAGATTGAAAGTTTCATACAGGCTTTTAATCTAGGGCTATAATGGTGGATCAAACGCTGCAGGGTTCAATCTCTTCAGTGCTGCTCCTAAGCAGATGTCAGATGCCTCAAAACAAGTGACGTAGGAGCCACTCCATCACCCTGGCCACAGAGTGTTATTAAAGCTCACTAAAGGTGTGCTTGTCTTGCTCTATTCTGTGTTGGGTTTGGTTTTCTTTACGTGCAGTGGCATACTGCACACCTAATCTGAGTGGCAGACAGCAACAAGGTAAATAAGCTGTTACAAAGACACCCCCACACTGGGAAGGAAAAAAAGCAGAAGCAGCTCCAGCTGTAAGCTTTAAACAGACAGAACTGCTCTACACCAAGGAATCTTACGATTTTAAACTAGTCAAACAATGGCAGATAATAAACCATCAACTATTACATTACAGGAGAAAAGGTACTACTTGTGCTGTTTGAAATCCATATCGATTCCCATCTAGCCTGTGAGTGAGTTATTAATCACTCCAATTAAATCATGAACACAGGTCTTTACACTGAAATTGAACCCCCACCAATAGATCGATAACTCCAACCTCCAAGAGCAATTACTGCTCAGCATAATAGAGCAGCTTGTTAGAGAGAGCTCCAAGCAGACCACAATTCTCTCTGCCCTGTCTTTCAGAGGCAGTGCACACAAAACGGGGGGGGGGAAAAGAAAGAAAAGATTTTATAACTATTATTTTCAAAATAAACAGACATCTGCTTAGAGTTACCTAATCTCTCTCACATCACAGAAGTGGATCTGCCAAGGTCACATTGGAGACATGATTACATTTTTTCACAATTTGTTATTCTAGCAAAGCCCTGATAAGATTGAACTATTGAAGTTCACACTCTGGTTTAATTTCAAGAGGTTAAATGCCAAATCCTTTTCTTATTGCTACAGGGAAGGGATCTGCCAGGCTGCATAATACCCTGTGTGGGCTAAGACAACAATTTTGTTTCATCTGCACAGTCTTATGAAAGTTTTGATTTTTTTTTTTTTTTAATGACATCAGAGTACTCCAAACTCCCAAAGAACCATTCAAAGTAAAATCGGAAAGTGAGACTCTTCTGGAGGAGCGCATATGACCTTTCAGACCTTCCAGCCTGGAGAAGTCAAGTCAGCAGCTGGGCTGAGAAAGCACACTTGCTAACTAAAACCAGAAAAAGGCAAGGGAGAACATTCTTGAACACCAGATCATCTCTGCTGGGAACAGAAAATGATTACCCTAACCAGCCAAGCGTGCACAGGGTCACAGAAATTCCCATCTCTGCTTTGGAAGACAACTGAGCTTTGCCCTGATGCAAGGGAAAGAGAACCCATCGGCGCTCAGGCCCTGCCGCTTAGCTCCCACATCCTTTGCAGGTGAGAGCCACATTTCTGCACGCATGCTTGCTCCTGCCGGGCTGGCCCCTTCCAGCAGGCCCCTGAGTGCCATCCATCACCCTTCATTAGGGAGGCTATTGGCAGCCAATTAAGTGGTGATGGACCCACACCACGAAGCTAATCAAGACGAGTTCATACCCTACCCTTCAGCCTGCAGGCACTGCCTCCTGTCTGCGATGAGTGTCATGTTCCTGCTTCTTCCCCTTGCCAGATTGCTGTCGGATGTGTTGAAACAGCCTTGGCCGAGGCTCAGCATGCACACGGAAAGACGACAGCGACTCAGGCAACACAAGAAAACGAGCAGGTAGAGGCAAGGCGCTGCTGGGGATCTCGCCATGGCTTTCCACCAGCAGACACACAAGTAGCTTTTGCAAAAGGGAGGCAGGGAGAGAAATTATACATCCCTTACTGAAGCAGAGGCAGAAGGAGCCCACACAACAGTTTTCTTCCTCCCTGAAGATCAGAGTTAGAAGGACCAAATTGTGTAGTGGTCTCCTGTCTGGAACGTGGCACAAGCTACTCACATGAGCTACGTCACTTCAAAATCCAACACTCACATACATGTCCAGAAAAAGAGCTCATCTCCAGTCTCTAGACCACATGCAACAAATTCTGTGCTCCCGGTTGCCTATCTAAACATTTTTGCTGGAAGTATATTTCAGACTCTTTAAGATACCACGGAAGGAAACTCACCTTCAGAGCTGTGCTACAGCTAAGAAGCCACAAAACCTGCCCATTTCCCTCACACATGGTGCCTGCTAGACCTACTCTTCCAGCAAGCACTTTGGTTAGGAAGCTCCATGTTAAACACTGCCGTTAAAACTTCAAGGAATAACAGAGACAGCAGGAGTAATTCCTGTCTTTGTTAAATGTCAGAAGATGGCAGAAAAAGACCTACTGTGCCTGTGTGTGATCAGCATTTGAAGGGCCAGAGCTGCTTCTCTGGCCCAGGTAAGGCAGAACTGAGAGATTGTAAATGGTGGCAAACAGACCTGCTTAGAAACTGTCTCCGCAACTCCACTCACTTCCACACCTGATGTTACGGCTGGAGTTGGGAGAAAGGAAAGTTCTGCTGCAAGGTGACTTAGTCTCCGCTAAACAGAGACTGAAAGGAGTGTCTGACCATGCACAAATAACAAATATATAAGACAGGATTTTGCTAAAGTCCAGCCCTCAGTTCGGTAACTGCGGTCACCTTAATGCTAATGTGCTTGCAATTCAGGAACGGACACCTGAGACTGAGTGCTCGTCAGATGGGGATTTCCGACAGCTCTCCATAGCCTGCAGCCTCCCACTGCTCTTCCTTTGCATTCCCAGGCACAGAGGCACCTTTCAGACAGATCCTTCCCTTAGATTCAGCAGCAGTACATGACCATTCTGAAACAACACATCTAGCTGTTACCAAATTGCCTCCAGTTTACTCTGTGCAATAGCATATTTCTGCAACAGCATCTCTCTCCATTAATTCTGTTGAGCATCTAGGGTCAATACAGAGGAAAACTGGCAGAATTTTCCTGCAAGCTCAGGAGCAGCAGCGTTCCCCAGCCCACTCCTACATGCATGGTCAAAATCCAGCTCTAGAGAAGAACTGAGATATTGAACTTAACAGACTGAACACACTCAGCAACATTTCAAGTTGCATCATGGATAATTAAAATATTTAAGGGACAAGCTGCAAGTTGTTAATCAGGGAACATTTACTTGAATAGTGTGTGCCCTTTGGATTTGGTCCCTATGGCAACCCAATACTCACTCCAAATGGATGTGCTGGAAGGTGCGCGCCAGGAGGTGCCTCAACGTTTTAATTCACAGAGTGAGCAATGAATAAATACAGCTACTGACAAGCACAGTACAAGCAAAAAGGGTTTGTAAATAGCACTAAGAAGCCACAGATGGCCTTTTGCTTTTTAAGATTGAAAAGGTCCACTCTGCCTTTAAACACATCCACGATTATGATCAAGAAAGCCCAAATGTATTGCCCGTGGGGTGCTGAATCACCAACAGCTACCAAAGTTTTATAATTGAAGAGCTTTCTAACTTCACAATTCCACTCCCCATATTGGAAGTTGCTGCACCAAGACCTTCAGAAAAAAAAAAAAAAAAAAAAAAGATTTTCTGGCTTAACAGAAGACAAACTTTGAGAATGCAACAGCATGTCAAGGACAGTGCTGCAGCATGCTCCAGCAGGAGAATGTGTGAGATGATTGAGTTTTTCCTTCAAAACAGGAAGCGTGGCTTGGTATGCAGTAAGGAAAAGAAAAGAGTACTTCACTGCACAGCAGAAGGCAAACTCTTTCAGCATGATCTCAGAGTGTGTGAAATGTAACTGCAAAGTCCCTTCCAGCTTTCTCCTTTGATGAAGTGTGAATTCTTCAATGGGTAGTAGAAATTTCGGGAATATTTTGGTGCCAGAAATACTTGAGGATAATGTAAGATCTGGCATCTAGTAAGATCTAGCAGAGGGACAGAAGAACACTGCGTTGTGCATTGTGATAGAATCACACCCCATTAATGAAAAGGTACTTTTGAATCTATTCTCACATGAGGGTTTATGACTGTGGAAAGAAATCTCACAAGGCTGGAGAGTGCTGGATGGTGCTAGGCTGCTTGGGCTGCTGCGATGTGCAGAAAACCCGAAACAGTAACTGAAGATTTGTGAACCTAAATGCTTTCCCTCCACTCCTCCTCCTGCTGACTCCTTGGAGTCCTTTTACATCCACTGTAGTGGCCCTGAAACTTGTATCTGTGAGATACAAGCACAACTCCTACAAGGCTGCTGGATGCAAGTGGTACTTTCAGATGCAGGCTGACAAAGCTGTGGAAGACATCTGGGATTCTGACATGCATGAGGACTGTTCACTGTAGTGAGAGAAAGTCACCCAGTAGAGCATTCACTGCTCTACTAACTGAGGTCTCTTGGTGATGGAATTTGCTGGGAGCCACAGCAGCACACAGCTCAGCCCTCTTTCTCTTCCCAGGCAGAGCCTCAACACTCACAACCCCCACGTTACCCTCTAAACTGGAACTGGGCAGGCACTGCCACAGAACTAACCTCTATTTTAGGCACCAAACAAGTACAGACTCAGACATCTCTAAGCATAATCACAGGAGTTACTTCATGTGAAACTGCTGCACATTATTTCAATATTGGGTGAAAGAAAGAGACAAGTATCTGGGCTTAGCCTGCAGTTACTTTTCCAAGACAGTAATTGCTGCATAATTCATAGTCTTGTTCTCACGTTTGCCATGTGTACCAACAATCCTACTGAATTCACTGTAAGCTTTTCCTTCAAGTCCTCTCTAGGTCAGTTCTTCCAAACAGCAGGAACACAAACAAGCAGAAGCCCAGCACTAAGCAGCTACTTGGGTTTGGCAAGCTCCTGTGATCCCACATTCTTACTTGGTAGGAGGGGAAAGAGGGGTCCAAAGTAATTCTTGAGAATTTCCACTCCACATCACCACAACAGACAACATCTTTCACTCATTATATCTGCATTTCCCTGCAAGCAGTTCTCTGTGAAGTCTGAACTGGGCTTTGCTATCTCTACCCAAACCCACCTGCTCCCCATCAACACCAGATCACACAGGCTGGAGGAGTGCTGCCCTCTACATGAGGCGAGGCTCATAAATAGTAAGTATTTGCAACTGATAGGAAATCTCAGCACAGTCAGAAGCAATTTATAGCTTCCGCACCAAAGAGGCTCACAAAGAAGAGGTGGCGATGACGCAGGTCCTCATTCAGCCTTTCAGCAATGCTTTGAGGCCCCTTAGCTCACAGCAAACCAACTGCAGATCATGCAGTAGATCCCTGCAGGAGGAGATTCCTCCTTTTAAGAAAGGCATTTGTTCTAATGGACTCAAAATGGTTTATCAGTCCAATGATTACAAATGAAAATCCTCAGTGGGCAGGATCCAAGCTGTGGTGCCACTGGTTTTGTTTTCTGAGGACACAATATGGCTTTGTTTTTGAAGACAACTCTCCTATCTGCCAGTGGTTAGTTTCAGGGAACCACCTCCTCCCACATTAACATATTCATCTGCAAAATCTATCACATATGTTGCGTGCAAACTTGCTGAGAGTTTGATTCAGCTCTGACAGCACAAAAGCCTCTAACCCAAATATCTGAAAGTAATAAAATCCACACCATGCTCCTGATCCCTCGCACTGACAGCAAACTGACTGCATTTGCTTTGCACTAACAATAGTGGGGAATCTGCACAGATACCTAACCACAGCTACAGGCAAAGCAGAAGGGGTATCGGTTTCTAATATGTCTTCATTTTACCTTCCACCTCCTCTAGCCTGAAGACACCACTCCCAAATCTAGCATGTTGCCTTTATACTAATTTTCTGCTGCAGCTAAGAGAAATGATAAGCCCTGTTCATCTCTCAGGTGCACCTCTAACAATGACCACAGAAGAAGCTGAAGGACCAAGGGCTCTTAAGCCAGACCAATGCAGGACCACAACACTGCACTGCAGAAAAGAACAAAGCTGTCCAGCAGGGTTGCAGTGCACCCCCCACAGCACCCTCATCCCTCTGCCCTGCTATATCCAAGTTGGTTATCTTGGCTGTCTGATAAAATTGCAACAGCAACTCCTCTTCTTACACAGAGGCACATTCTTGTTCCCAGAAGATGGGAAACAGTACAACTGGTTCATGTTGGCGTGGGATAACTGTCACAAAAGTGACAAGCAATAGTTTTTTTGCTACAGGCTGTGCTCATGAAAAGAACTGGATGATCAAATCGTACCATGTGATCACTCCACCAACAGAAATTAAGCCAAGAGGGACAGAGCACCCATTATTTCATATAC
This sequence comes from Psilopogon haemacephalus, assembly GCA_013396835.1. Classification (NCBI taxonomy): domain Eukaryota; kingdom Metazoa; phylum Chordata; class Aves; order Piciformes; family Megalaimidae; genus Psilopogon; species Psilopogon haemacephalus. The sequence continues at coordinate 506,123 of VWZI01018148.1, read as the reverse complement.
AGACATGGGAAGCAAGGAAAATTATGGGAAAAATAATGAATAACACCTTGCAGACACAGTAGGTGTTCCTCTACTTAAAAGCTTCTCCCCATCCCTTTGTTCCACAGGCAAGCTGAGGGACGTGCTGCTTCCATAGATTCTGCACTCCCCAGAGCTGTCAGGCTGCTGGAGGCTTGGAATAGCTGCTCCAAATGAGTAGGACTCTTCCCATTAATTCATTAAAACCAAAGCCATATTGCCCCTACACAGGGTGCCGCACATTTCCGAGGAATCTTGGCTTCTTCTAAGACCAAAACAACCAAGAGTGGCAGGAAGGATACAAGGATCTCCCTCACCAAAGGCACTGAGGGAACCGTTGGCCTCTCCACCTCACATCTCCAGGGACTAAAGCTTTGCTGCGTTTAGAAGGTAAATCCACCTTCTCCTCCTTTTCTCACAGTAGCACAGAACAACTCCCCCATTACCAGTGCTGGATGCCAGTAAAGGTCTCCATTTGGTTCCTTGTGTAAGGCATTTCCCATCCCTTCATTTTATAAATTACCAGAACAGACATTTAAATGCTTAAGATTCATCTGAACAGAGTATTCATGCCTTGGGCATTTTTATGCTCTACAAGGAGAGAAACAAAAGGGCCTCATTTAATACTTCCCTACAGCATTCCCTCTTCTTGCTCTTCCCTTGTGAATCTCTGAAGGCAAGCTCTCAGTGGTTCAAGGCTCCTGCAGTACCTCAGCCCTCCCCTTTTTTAAGAGCAAGACAGGGTTTTAAAGCAAACCTCGCTGCCTGACTGGAACCGGTGGTGGGAATCCTTTAAAGGAGAGGAAAATCACTTTTAACTGATAAGAAGAGAGGAAAACTCATATTCCTGTGGTTTAATTAAGCACCCATGGGAGCCATTCAGAGGGCAGGCACATCTACTGCTTCTGTCTGCTTCAGTGGCTCCCTTGGTGCCTAAGCAATGGAGCTCTGGGAGGGAGAGAAGGAATGGCCTCCAGGCATCTGCACCCTCTGCCCCCCAGGATGCCACAGAGTGGGGTGGCTCTGCCTGCTTTGTGTGCCTTTTCATGAACACTGCATCAGTACCACAGCCTGATGGGCCAGGCTAGAGACTGAGTCTGTCTTCTGCCCTGGATTTAGGATCTAGCTTTACAAAATCATGGAGAGCCTCCAGCTTCTCTGACAGACAGAAATCATCCAATGCTTGAACAAAGTTTTCTGCTAGATCAAAAAGACAGACCTGCAAAACTGCTTTTGGGGCTTTGTTTCTATCCTTTAAAAAAACCCCTCACCTACAGTAACTTTCTGTTCCTCAGCATCAAACATCACAATATACTCAGGCTAACAATGTAACTTAATCTCTTGCTTATAACTGACATGTGAAGAAGTCTGACTAAGAAAGGACCCCCAGGCCATGGCTGGCAAGAGCTAGGTTTGCTGCGTGGCACTTGGAGACAGCAGCTCTCCTAGCAGGTAAGGAAGGAACTGCAGCCCTGGGACAGCAGCTCACTCCCCACCTCCCTTCCCCTGTTGTGCCATCCACCTTTCCTCCCTCCCCTTGTTGTCAGAACTGAAGGCAGGAAAGGTGACAAGCTGGAAAGGCATAACCAAGACTCGAGAGTGGGAACTCAAAGCACCCCTGCTGTGCTCCAAAGTGATGCTACTGCTCCTCTCTGTGTGTAAGGAGCCAGGATATGGTGCCCAACCCAGCTACAGTCAAAGAAGGAAGAGGAATAAATGTGTTTCCTGCACAGACTTCAGGCACAGCTCCTTTTCTGCCTAGGCTGGCAAGCATGAGGTACAGAAATATCCATGGTTAAGAGCAAATGCTGGAATCCAGGCTTATCTGGGTGTAATCTGAGGGACACTTCACTATGATGTGGCCAGTGCAGTTGTTTGTTTAAGAGTTAAAAGGAAGGTATATTTCTTCCTATGGAGGAGGATCAGGAAATTAAACCTGGACTTGACTCAGGTCTCCCTTTCTCATATGGGTGGGGGGGTGGTGGGCTTGAGCATTCTCCAAATATGACTTCCCTTTCCTCCAGAAGTAGCTTATAGAGAAAAAAGTCTGAAGTCTCTCAGTCTTCCACAGATAGACCACGTTTTGGAGCTCAGGGCTTCTTCCTGTTTCTTTGCTCCTCTGTATCAATTTCACCTGTTCACAACTAGCAGGCCGTTTCAAGAGCTCATGCCCACTTCTCCCCACACACAGAAGCTGGTGATGTCTGCACGTATGCCTGGTGACACGCTGTCACTGAAGTTTTCCAGCAGCCAGTCTCACAGCCCTGCCAGAAAGTCTGTTAGTTTCCAAGCCCACAAAACCTGGCATGTCCCTTTACACAGTCTGAAACCCCATTGCAGTATTGACATTGTTTCCAGAGAACCACAGAAACATTCATCACTACATGGTCAAGTTCTGCCAGTCACATACCAGCGCTGGCATCCTGCATCACAAACACACACCCACCTCAAGTACTTTTGGGGCATTCAGAATACTGTGGCTTCACTGAATTACTTTCTGACCAGCAAAGAGAACATTTTCTTCATTCATGCTGCAGAAATGTTTTCCTCGTGGTCACACCTCAGAAATATTCACCATCTGATCATGGGGTTGTTTTTTCTGAGAGCTAAGCATCATAAAGTCTGCCACATGTTTAAACAAGAGGTCATTATCCACCAGCTCCAGAGTTCAGTGCAAGCTTCTAAGCAAAGAGCAATTAGAAAATAGAGCTGTTAAAGAACTAATAGTAATTTAGAGCAGTTAAAGTTTCTGTGTTACTGATTTTTCTGGCTAAGATTCATAGGGCTATCAAATTAGCATCTGGCTGTCTTGTTGAGGGGAGTAAAGTCAATACTCTAACAAGCCCATTTCCTTTCCCTTTACTATGTAATCCTCGATACTCAAATCTAAAGGCGAAGGACAGAAGGACAATGCCCTACAGCAGATGCCAAGCCCCTGTTCTGTGAGTCATACAGCACTGTCCAAAGATGAGGTTTGAGAAACAGCAACTAGAAGAACAGTTTCTACTCAAGACACCATAATATCAAAGGTTTAATATTGACTTATTGGTCCCCAACACAATTATATGTGGGAAGGTTTTTCAAAGGCACAAAGTCAGCAAGAGATTAAGTGAGGGTTTGACCCAGACCTTTAAAGGTCTTGTAACCACACAGCTCACCTGCACCAGAATCTGGAAGCTTTTCAGGACCAACAACAGCAGCAGACAACATTTGCTATCTAAACAAACATGCTCTAGTAACTCCTCTCAGAGAAATCTGCCTTGCTCAGTACCAACCCCCTCAGTCTCTCTGGCTTCATCTATCCAACGTGGTAAGAAGAGAAGCTCCTCCACACCCTTCCCTGCTCTCCCTCTCCTGCACGTCAGGACAGCACATCATTTTCAGCATCAATTTTGTGCTGTACTCAGCTCTCCATATTGCCAGACCGGTCAAACCCACAGATGGAAGGAAAGGCACTTTTCTATCCCCGGCTCTGGAAAGATGCAGATGTGGTAGGAAAAGCCCTGCAAACTTCCCTTGTTCCCTTTGAAACTCGAGGAGAACAGATGAGCAGCACATTTGAAATTAATTACAGCAGAACCTACTGCATTGTTCTCTCCTCCCCTTCCTCCCCCCCGACCCCCTCAGCACGGAGCTTTCGCTGGAACCTCTGCGGCGTGTATATTTTCCTAAAGCTGCCGAGGCCAAAACGGTACAGCTGAGACATTCACAGAAGTCAAAGAAAGTGCAGAGCCAGGTTAGCGCACAGGGGTACAATAGTTCCTTAAGAGCGAGCGGCCCCCCCGCCGCCGCCTCCCTCCTCCCGAACCTTCCGTCTCTAATGAACCTTTGGTGTCTGTCCACAAAAAACAAACATCAATCAGGCAACAGGCTGTTCCTTTTCCCCTGTTGCTAGTCTGAAATAACAGCCATCCCCCGCTGGGCTGGGAACGCCACTTCCCTCTCCAGCACACATAGGGGATAATAAGGGGGAGGTGAAGGAGGGAGGAAAACCCGCTCGGAGGTGCCAGAATACACAGCGAGCCGTGCCTGTCGGAGCCAGAGAAAACTTGGGAACACAACAGCTTTTGATTCCTCCTGCCCCACTGTGCACGTTAATTATTTAATAGTTGGCTCGTGAATTTGGTGATGGCGGTAGGAACAGGGTGGAAGGGAAATGAGGCTTTTCCCTGCCGCCCCCAGTCCCTCGCTGCGCTGGCGGACCGGGGGTGTGTGTGCGCCAGGCTCCGGCGCGCCCGGGAGCCCGCTCCGCGCTGCGGCCCCGCTCCGCTCCGCGCCCCCGCTCCGCGCTGCAGCCCCGATCAGCTCCGCGCTGCGCCCCCGCTCCAGCGCCCTCACAACGCCCTCCTTGTTGGCTTGTGACCACAGCGGCTATGGACAGCACAGGACAGCATCTGGATCGAATGAGTTATGGGGCGAAAAAATGCACCCTGTCTGCTCTTCGTTTGCGGGCTGATACTTTCCACGTATTACGCTTGGGGGAAGGGCACCTGGAGTTTACATTGGATTTCGCCAGAGCTGGAAACGGAGCTGCAAATCAGAGAGCAGCTCATGATTTGCAACCAGGGCTTTCTAGGTGTCTGAAGCAACACTTTGGAAAGAGTGTGGGGAACAGGAGAATGTAACTACATCTCATTTGGATGGAGAGGACTCACAGATGTTAGGAATATTTTTGATCAACAGCTTTCCTGGCACTGCTTGTGGTGGAATCCACAACCTTGACGGCTAGCTGAGTAAGAAAACGCTGGCAAACTCCTGTCTGCATGCAGGCAATTTGCAATGCTGCCAGTCAATGTTTCAGTGAAAACAAAATTGCAGGGGTCGTATTAAAAGAGGGATAAAGGGAAAATAAAACGAAACTCGGCCTTCGGTTTTAAGAGAAACTCTGAGATGACCTGAAGGGAAGGAGCCTCCCAAACGGAACCTCAGTGGCCCTTTGTTTAAAATGAAGGCACTGTGATGGGAGTCCTGCCGTGAGCACACGACGGCAAGCCTGCAGGCTCAGCATGAAGTGGCTTTACACGGGGACACCTGGGTGGCATGTTTAATACAGGCCTGCAGGCAACGATGCAGAAGGAGGCTTATAGTTGTGTCCATTTAGTGGAGGAAATGTATGCAGCAGGAACACATCTGAGCCAAAACCCTGGACCCAGTCCTCTTCAACCGTCAGAAGGAGAGGGGAATGGTTGGGAGGGAAGGAAAGTTTCTGCAGCAGTATTTTCAGATTGGTGTTGGGATGTAGCCACGTTGGCTGTACCTGTAGTTCAAAGCAGTGGGAATTTTGAGGGAGACAGCAAGCACTGTAGCACAGGCAGCAGTTCTCACTGGACCAATCTTGAGATGACTGGCATAGGCTTTCAAGGGTGTCTAAGTGCCTAGTACAGCTCTTACCACCATTTAGAGTATCTTTAGAGAATTACACCTACATAGGTCGCAAAAGGGTGCCCTGCTGTTCACAACCACTGCAGCTGGGCTCTTTTCTGCCCTGACCATAGTACTAAGCTTGGGTACCTATGCTGCAACTGGCAGTGAGGAGACCTGATGCTTTCATAAGGCTGTTTTACAACACGTATTGCTGCAGTAGCATAAAGGGGCTGAAGACTGGCCTGTAACACAGAAATACTTCAGGCCAAAAGGTACACTATGCTCACAGAATTCGTTTGATGATCCAGTAAAAGGTGTAAAACAATCTGCTCTACTGTAGTTATTAAATTGATCAGAACAGGATTTAATGGACATATTTGAGTTGTTGGTTTCAGGTTTCCAGTTCAGTTTTAAAGACCCTTCAATAATAATAAACAAAAATGTTCATTAAGCATGAACATTCAATGCTGATACAGTGAATTTCTTCCTCCAGCCACCAAGCCTGTATTAAATCAGGCTGTCTCTGCAGAGCCTGCACTGTGATTGCCTCTCACTGTGCCCAGAGAAGGCCAGCCACGTAGGAAAGTAACTGGCTGGGGACAGCTTAGCTCTTTGGAAGCCAAATCACATAGCACTGAGAAAATTAAAATGTTAGCTCTTCATTCAACAATGTTGGCCCTTTTCTGCCACCCTGCTCTGTGGATAGCTTCCCAGGGAGCAGGCTCTGGCTTTGCTTTTGCAGTTTAACATTCATGAATCAATGCAGTTTGAGGTGGGTTTGCAAACTCTCTAATGTGATCTTTGGCAATGCTGTCTGGTCCTGGTCTTCCCAAAAAGTTACAAGGACTCATGGACCTGGAGGGATAAACTCTTCTTCCATGGGTTTAATGCTATGAGACAGGGAATGTTCAGGAGGCAGATCTCTCTCAAAACAGGATCATCAATAAATATGGAAATACAGAACAAACTAAGCAGACAGCAGCAGATGCAGGTTCATAGATGTCTGCTTATTACCAAACCTCACTCCAGCTGAGACTTAAATAGCCTCCTTTATGCAAAATGGGAGAGGGAGCGGAACTGAAGGAAACTGGCAATTACACAATTTTATTTCCCTCCTAGCCCATTTGCTTTTCATCAGGTGGCTCTGCACTGGCATACGGAAGGTGCTTGTGAGCGCTACGTAAGCACAAAGCCAGCTTGGTCCTTTCCTTTCACTGGGAGGAAGTCTCTGTGTGTTTTTCTGGATGCAGTGGAAAAGCACAGCGAACACAGTATTTTATAGCACTTTGAGAGCACTAAGAGAACCTTAGAAACAAGGCCTTCCAGGCTGCACTGTCCCCCTTTCCCAAGGCTGCAATCTCTTCTGAACACAGTGGTGCTCAGAAACAGATGCCAGGGTTTGAATTTAACCTGACACCAGGACTTGGCTGCACAGATCCATCTACAATCTTCTTCCTCACCTTTTAAACCAAACAAACTCTTCCTTTCTAAAGTCTCCACTCCCAACTCCAGTGGGCTGCCTGGTGAAGAATACACCATCCTCTCAGTGCTAGGTGATGTACTTGGGTGCAGCCAGGCTTTCCCAGCTTTGTTGCTCACCTTGCTGATAACCTTTTAAGAATACATCTCCAAATGGGCAAAAAGTTAATGTCCATTTCACTGGAGAGAGATCTGGAAGCCTGACTATTCCTTTATGGCTAAGCCTTAAAGAATGTATTAGTGATGAAACCAATATGTTTCTACAGAAACTTAATAGGGTTCCATAAAAATGACTTCAATAACTTTTAAAATTTAATGGCAAATGAGAACCTTTCCACAGGCTTTTTGAACTGTCCGACAGGATCCCGGAGCATGGATATAATTCTGCAGTAAATTTTGCAGGATGGTTGGAAAAAAAAAAGGAAAAAAAAAGACAGCTTTTAATTTCCTATTACCTCCTGTAAGTCTTTGCCACCAATTTAAAGTAAATAACTGAATTAAAAAGCACTGCAGTCACTTTTCTGTACCAGTGATTTACAAGAAAATATTTACTGTTTGGAAAAAACCCCAACAAACTAGAACAAGTATCCTTTTCAGAAACACAGACACACAAACACTATGCCAAGTCCTGCTCTTACACATTGGTGTAAACCCAAAGAAATCCAGGGAAGTCAATGGAGGCAGTATGGCTTTACCTGGCTGAACCGAGCACACAGAGCAGCAGAGATAGAAGGAAAGCCTCACGCTGCGAGTCCCCAGGCAGCTCGGCAGCAACATTAACAGGCTCCACGGGGAACTGTGTTCAGCCCTTGTTAGCAGGAAGGATGAGCAGCGAAGCAAGTAGGGGAGAGAAGTGGTGAGCACATGCCTGCGTGCCTGGCGCCCTTATTAAGGGAGATGAGGGCAGGAGCTCGGTGTGCTGAAAGCAAGCCCCTGCCTGGCCTCCTTCCTCCCCTCCCACGGAACAGCACCCGAGAGCTACAGCCCTCACAGCACTGATTTCAAGTGAGGTTAATAAAAATATAACAATAATGAAATACAGAAACGTAGCATGAAGAGCTCCTGCTCGCCACACAGGCTGGCCGGAGCGGCAGGGCTCTGCTCATCAGCCACGTCTGTCCCGGCAGGAGAGCTTCAGTCTCTGGAAGGCTGGTGAGAGAAGGAGATGAGCGAGATGCTGGCAACATTCCTCTTTGCCTGAAGTCTCTGCGGGGCCCTCACTGGAACTTGCAGGTCCTGCCACCCTCACCAACAAAAGAGTAACCAGATCCATTTGCAATTAAACAGCACACCCTGGTCTCACTGATCACTCCCATTGATTGCCCAGAAGGAAAGGCAAACTGATCCGGGGTCAGACCCAGCTAGCCCTGCACCAGCCCTCTCACCTCCCACTGCCTTGTCAATCCTCAGGCTGCCCTGGTTTATGCTGGTGACCTGCACTGAGCAGAGGGTTACCATGTCTGCAGCAGTCCCCAGTGGGCTGTTACCCAGCACAGGATAGTTGCCCATCGATAACCTGCCAAACAGCTCCTCTGAAACAGAAACACAGTGCAGGGTGGAAAAGGGCATCAAGAGCTAAAAAACCTACCACGTGCCCAGGCTGTGTACAGCACAGACCTGCAGCACGGGGCAAAGGGGGCTGCAAAGAAGGAGAGCTCTCATCTGTGAGAATGACTTAAATGGGGATGTGGTGGCCAAGGTGTGCTTAGACCTCTACTAGAGGCCCAGACACCTCCCCTTGCCCCATGCTGCAGTGCTCATCCTTATGAGGAGGGAATCAGCATTATATCTATCATTAAATTTTCTAAGAAACAAAATCTGACATGAATAAAACATGTCTCCAAGGTATTTTGAAAGCAGAATCAAGAAGACCTGATAGCTTTGTGGGGGTTGCAACTGCTGCTCTTAACATCACTACCCCACAGCATCCTTCTAATGCTGAGACAAAATCTGCACCAGCGTCCTGCAATCAGGGAGAGCAGCTGGAAACAACACTAAGCCTTAGCAGCCCAGCTTGAGAGTAGCTTTTGCTACTCAGGAAAACAGATAAGCAAACTATAAACAAGGAGTTAAAAGATGGTATCTTTCAAACATCCTTTAAAAGTCTAGGCAATGTAAACTACTAGATGCATTTGGGAAGAATTTATTTTTTTCCCCTTTCTTCTTTTTTTTTCCATTTACAGTTTGGTGGTCCTTTATCTACTTTCACATGAACTGAGAAAAGCTAGAATGTGCCTGCTCAATCAGTACAGTGCTGGCCCATTCAGGATATATATATATATTAAAAAAAAATGTTTTTATAGTTTATTTTAAATAAAAACTATAATTAAAGAAAATAAACCACCCACTTCATAACATTTGTACAAGGAAGACTTTATTTATTTTATTTACGTTTTGGTGGGCAAGGCTCAGCATGCAGTTAGCTTTCCCTGATACTTAACAAAGCCGCATTTGAAATTTAAAATCTTGAAGGAAATGAACAAATTCGGTGGAGGAAGGGCGGTTGAGCAAAGAGAGTTTTTACATTACCCTAGGTAATTCTGCATATATCTGTTCCTGCGTGCCTCTCTCTGCTCCAAAAACATATCCGTGACTTGGATGCTTTAAATCAAAAAGCAATTTCAGTCTGTAATTCTCAAATAAATAATTAAACACATTTTATCTCCTACAGTATTGCTTCTATTCATTCTAATCCCACTGACAGGAATGCACCAACATACCCCACATCCTTAAAATAACAACACAAAACACAAGATACCAACCAGAAGGCCTGGAAATGTTTATAATTCAACTTTTCAACTCTCTTGGCTGCAGCCTGAAGCTACAAAGCAAGCTCTATGCTGGCTCACTTGGAGGAGACAAATCCAGAGTTAGCTGTGCAAAGCGCGTGGCAAACGGCGCGAGCAGAGCCTGCTGCTTGCAAGAGGCAGCACCAACGTTGGGAGACTTGCACACAACACTCAATTTGTGTGGAAGTCAGTAAATGATCCTCTTTTGCAGTCTCAAGTTTTATGAGGGTAGCTGGATGGTGTGGTGAGGGGGAATGATCTCGCCTGGTTGTTGGTCATATTTTCACAGGCAGTTGCCTGGGATAGGGATGGTTGTGCTCTGATCTACTAATGAACACAGGTAACACAGCTAACAGGGGAGACAGAGGGTACACAGCTAACAGGGGAGACAGAGGGTACACAGGGTACACAGCTAACAGGGGAGACAGAGGGTACACAGGGTACACAGCTAACAGAGGAGACAGAGGCGGCAGTCCCATTCCCGAAGAGAGGCCCAGGAGCTTTTCCACAGCCTGCAAGAAGGCTGACAGACTGCACTTACTGCACTATTTTCTGTCTGGCTTTCTTTTGAAATGTGCCTTCCTGTGACTTTGGTGATTATCTTGGCTACCCACACTGTTTGAAAAATCAAAGTCCTCCCCCTTTCCAGGCCACTGTATGATTATATATATGCATATGCAGGGAAGCTAATGTACTCATCCAGGCAGTGACAACATAAGATAGAACTGCTCAAAAAGAGGCTGCTGGGACAGGCTTCCATGCTAGATTTAGCACTAGTTCAGAGTATCCATCCAGTATTGTCAGCCCTCCAAGCGCTTACAAATCACAGACCATCATTAAAATGAGGTTAAACCCAACGTGTTTTGGCTTCTTTGTGACTGCCTGCTAGCTTTGAAGCATGGAAGAATCAGAGTTCTGGGCTCATCTCTGTAGCCAGGAAGCCTAAAGTCTTGATTAAAAAATGCTTTTTATGCAGGCCTCTGGGGGCCTGGGTTTCAGGAAAAAACACAGAACACTGTAAGGCGGTGACAAAATCACAAGAGGTGCAACACAGGGAGTAGAGCAGCTGCAGAGCATCCTGTGCAATGCACAAATCCCAGCAATGTGGTTGCTATCTAAATCAATGCATTACTTATTTAATTTATTGTTACAGATGCTGCTGTGAAAGTTTTCAAAACACTGTAGTTATGGTGGACTCTTGTCCAAAGATTCAGTTGTAGATTATCATCCCCCTCAAGTTCATTGACACTGCAGGTAATCACACACAAAATGGTGACCCCATCAAAATACAACCAGAACTTGGAGATAAAACTGAGATCAAGAGGCAGGATGCATCTCTGCTCTTCTTGCATTTCAGACCCTGCTGTGCTCTGCTCCTCCACAAGAAAGCAGAGAAAAATGATGACCTCCATTCATGTAAAACAGCTAATTGTATGACTGGGTGCTGTGAGACTGGTCTGCTCTGTGTCTATGCAGACCTTCTTGTGATGGAAAGGTCTACATCCTGGCACAGAAAGGTAAAGGCCCTGGAGAGGCGGACTTCATTACAGGAAATGCTGTCCCAGCCCAGACAGGGAGTCTCTGCCTCTGACAGTTGGAGAGAGGGGGCCAGAGAGCCAGCTCCAGCGGCAAGGCAAAGCAAAGCAGGCAGGCAGCGGGGAGAGCACAGGAGGTACTGGGCTCTTGATTTCCCTGTCAGCATCGGGCAACCGTGAAGCTGTGCTGCTGTAAACCTGTGCCAAGCACGTTACTTTGAGCTCAGCTGCGTTCAGGTTGTTTTCTGCTTCACTGGGCACCCACAGGTTCCTCCTGGAGAGCTGCCTTGCTGCCTTCCCGTCCTACCCTTGCCCTGCTGCCCTTCCTTTCCCATCTCACCCCACCTCACAGTAATAACCATCAGTTTTTAACATCATGTCCTACACTGGAGGTTTTGTAGTTCCAGTTTTTAAAATTATTTAGTGTGACAGTTTAGTGCTGAATTAAAGAAGGGGAAATAAAAAGGAAAAGAAGAAGAAGAAAGAAAAAGGAGAGACAGTCCCCTTAAGGCAACAACATTATGGAGCAGTGATCTCAGAGGAACAAGGGTTCTTCTCCGGTTCAGATGTGCTTGTCAGAGCTCAGTGTCATCTCTGAACAAGAAATCTCTCTTGCTGGCCCACGGCACAGTTTTGTGGTCAAGAGGACAGAAAATAAAGGGAGGGAACTTCAAAGAACCATAAGCTGCATTAGCCTGCTGGGGCGGGTGGCTGCGGCACATCCCATGGCTGACAATTACGACCTGCACGCCGAGAAAGCTTTGCCTCCCTCTTGTCAGAGGGATAAGACACAGGCTGTGAGCTTCAGAGCTTTGAGGATGTGTACAGTTCATGATGAAAGATAGCACTTCAAAGCCCTCTGCCTAGAAACCCAGAGAGAAGTGAGCGTGGAGGGTAAGCAATCTTTTTTCCTGGGGGGTGTGTATGTGGGGGAAGGATAAGACTTATTTTCACTGTCATTTATTACTGCCATGAAAATGAAGTCTTGCACTGTTTATGGAATCTCTCATTAAAAGGATCTCTTGATAAATTGCTTGATAAACATTCATTAATTAAGTCTCTCAGTGCACTTGGCTGACAAGCATTAGTCTTCACTTTTCAGGAGGGGTGGGAAATTGAGGCATGGAGCTCAGCGAGCCCCAAACCAGCCTGGGGCAGGCCTGGGTCCTGGCCAGTTCTGTGCCACCAGACAGATGGGTTAAACTGCTGCCTCCACCTGCAGCTTGATTTTGATCCAAGGACAGGAGCAACATACTCAGGTTTAACAAACTTCAAAAGTCTTTGTCCCCCACTGCTGCTACCCAGTGTCCCCTGGGACTCCAGGGCAGATGAGGCTGTGCAGGTCTGGCTTCTCCAAGGACATCTGGGCTGGTGTCCTAGGGGCTCCTGGATACCCCTTTCACCTCACAGGTAAGCATCTTTGCAACCATGGGCTGCCTGGGGTTCTGAACATAGACACCTGAGCAGCTGCCCAGCCTCCACTTACTCTATGATGAAGTTTTTCCTTGTCAAGTCCTTTAACTAATGCTAAAGCCATTTGAGAAGCATCTAATTTAAGGTGCCCACTTTACCCTAACCCCACTAGTTGCCCTCAGTTCAAACGCTGGGGTCTCATTGAGTCTCCTGGGCTACAGCTGCAAGGTTACCGTGGCACAAAAGGCATCACTGCCCTCACTTTCCCTGGCACACAGCAGGTCTGGAGCAAGGAGAAGTGGGAGAAAGTTCAACTGCCTCAAGCCAGATCCATCAGGAAGTCCAGCGCAGGAGGAATGCAGCAGCAACAACACAATACCCTAATCCTTAAAATGCAAACTACCATACCACACACACACTTTATAGCACCACAGCAGGCAGGCAGAGGCCTTTCCTCTGTGACTCTGGGGTGAAAGTCCCTCTCACATCCTCAGACCCACCCCACATCTGCCTTTCTATCAATCACCATCCCTCCCTCTGCCTCATCTGCCTACTTTGAGACAGAAGGCTTTTACCTGTGCCACCCCTGTCACCCGTGGCACTTGGCCTTCAGAAAAAGCAAAGGACTGGCTGGGAGATTCCTGTGAGAAGGAGCTGCATGAGAGAGCAAGCAGACCTTTATGATTTGGTTCAAATATCGATTAACTGAGCAGGAGGATGCTGCGCCTGGCCTCAGACCGCAGACGCCCTTGTAACTCTGTGCTGACAAGTTGGCTAAGCAAGCGCTTTTCTGCCCCACAAAACAAAGACCTGTCAGGAGAGCAGATCAGGGATTCTCTGCTTTTCCTTTTAATTACTATTTCCTTACACAGAGGATTTAATCTCCTCGTCTTCTGGAAGCCAAAAGTGCCCCATTCAGCCTATCTCACAGCTGTGACTGCCGAGGTCAGCCCAGGTCAGGACACCTCTCTCCATCGCATAATAGCGACTGGTCCCTGAAGTGGACATTTACGCCGTGCATCTGTTGTCGCAGATGAACTGGTGTCAAAAGCAGGAGCACCACCACCGCCCTGGCCCCAGCAGGGAGGGGGCAAAGACAAACGTTACCCAGAGAGCCCCAGACAAAAGAAGCTGCTCCTCAGGCCCTTTGTGGAGCTGAGAAATACGGTCAAAGGTTACGTTTTACAGCTGTTCCAGCCTCAAATAAGCCAAACCCGTCCATCTTAATACTTAATTGCATTGCTAAGCTGCTGATAAACTAGGACAGCATAAGACAAATATGCAGGGCTAAACACATCCCCAGGGAAAGCTTGCGGGAACAGGGGGAGTTGCGCCAGACAATGAATCCTCTTTATTGTGTTTTAAGAGCCTGGTTACCTTCAATGAAAGCTGCAGCACGGATGCTGCAAAGCCACTAACTAATATCTCCCCACGAAGGCCACCAGTGTTTAGAAAGGAAGGGCACAGTGCAAATGCCCACGGGAGAGGACAAACATGTGCCACGCCACGCGTGTGCCCACCAGGAAACCCTGCGGGGCTAATCCCCTCCCGCACTGCCACCGCGGCTCCAGCCCCGGAGAACACAGGTCTTAAATCAACCAACGCTCCTAGCTCACAAAAGGAATTTAAGTACCAGGCTTTGAAAGTCACTTTCTCCCGGCCATATGGCATCGCCAAACCTCGTCGTGAGCGGTGTTCATTTGCATGTGTGAGAGACAAATCTGGCTCTTGCCTTGTGGGAGCGATAACAGGGCGAGGGGAGAATTTAACACTGTTTGGGTTTCTGCACAAGATCTCGCAGAGCCAAATTTCTCTCACCTCTCAACGCAAGTGCCAAGCGAGGAGGCAGCCCCCAGCAGGGCTTGCCTGTGATCACGGCATGTGCCAATCAGCAAGACTCCATTGGTATGGGGCCAGGGTAAAAGAGAAGTCTGAGACGAAAATCGTCATGTGAACCCAAAGCTGGCAACATCTACACCCACAGTAAAGCAAACAGGAACGGAGATATAAACAGCAGTGAACACAAACTTCAAGACAGCAGATTCACAGGCATTCACACATTTAACTTCCTGATAGGGAGGTATTTTGAAAACTCATGTTGCTGAGCTGCTCCAGGAGATGGAGGGGTGGGGGATCTCGGGCTTCAGCGCGAGGAGGAGCCAATAAAGCTGCTAACGCTTCAACACAAGCCTCTCCAGCAGATCTCCGTGCCATACATTCACGCAGGATGGCAAGAGTTTTGTTTTGCTGAGGCACAGCCGTATGGGCAATCTGCTCTGCCTTATCGGTGAGCCAATGCTGAAGAGAAGAGAAATGCTCTTCCCCACCATTTGTTTAAACTCCCCTCCTTCCCCTAGATAAAGCTGCATACTTTTGTAAAACTATCTGCAAATGTAATAACAGAATGGGCTTGTCATCGGTTTGGCACGGAAAATTTGCAAAGCTTGGAGAGAAAGAGAATTCCTGATCCTTACTGTGGCTAAAGAGCCCAGCTCGAAACCGGGTGATGGGGCACACAACCACCAGAACGCCTTTCCATGGCCAGCACCTAGGTGATGGAGCACACAACCACCAGAACGCCTTTCCATGGCCAGCACCTAGGTGATGGAGCACACAACCACCAGAACGCCTTTCCATGGCCAGCACCTAGGTGATGGGGCACACAACCACCAGAACGCCTTTCCATGGCCAGCACCTAGGTGATGGAGCACACAACCACCAGAACGCCTTTCCATGGCCAGCACCTAGGTGATGGGGCACACAACCACCAGAACGCCTTTCCATGGCCAGCACCTAGGTGATGGGGCACACAACCACCAGAACACCTTTCCATGGGCAGCACCTACTCCTACACAACGGCAAACTGCTTCTTTCTTGGCCCTCTTGAAGGAATACTGGAAGGTCATTTCATCACTTCTTATTAACGTGCCTCATCTCCCCTCTTTGGGCTACCTGCACATCATCGTTGTTCTGAGCTGACTCTGTTGTGCAGCTGAGTGCTGGGAAGGCTGCAGAAGAGGCACAGACCTGACAGTTCTTTCAGAGCCACAGCGCTGACCTGCTCGCGTGATGCAGCGGCACCATTCCCGGCACGGCGCTTCCCATCGCGCACCACACTTTGCCCTCTCCAAGGCTACACAGACATCACTTCGGTATTTTTGCCCAGTATCCATCTCAGCGAAATTACCCCATGGCAGCAAAGGAAGTAGAGCAGCCCTGTTTTATGGCTGCTCCGAGCCCTCAAAGCAGGGTGTGGGTATTTAGAGATGTGTCGCTGCACCTCCCAAGGGGGCTGTGAAACTGCACAGTCTCTTAGCAACACTCACTGTGTACCACAGGTAACTCTCAATAACAGTGACAGTGCAGAGCTGTGAGCCCGAACTCTGCACCATGCTCAGCACCTTCAAGAGAACCACGAGGTGCAGGCACAAACGCTCTGTGTGCACTGCCAGGAAAGGGATGTGCAAGCCCTGCTAAGTATTATACAGATAACACTGAAGTATTGATCTGTTAAAAAAGAAACGAGGCTTTGATTGTATTAGAGGAAAAAGCTTATCCCCTACAGTAAAGGCTGACTTCTCCTTTGTCAGTAATTCCTCTCCCTAAGACATTTGTTACAAATCTGACTGGTAGGGAAGAAGTCCCACCCCGCAGTGAGACAATGCAGCTTTAAATCTCAACTTAAGCATCACGAGCCTGCCACAAGCTGATCTTTATGACGATGTGTGTGGCAAAATGAAAGGCACTGGCAGCACTGATGTCCTGCTCTTCACACAATAAAGGATTCACAACTTGAACCTCGTGCTCTAAGACAAGGAAAACATCTCTCCAGATCGCTTACCTTTATTTGCTGCAGGGGAGAACAGCTTCTCAGAGCCTACAGAAGCCTGAAAAAGAAAGAGAGAACGGGGATGAGTAATACTAAAGGAGAATTTAGGCAGGCTTGCTGACAAAAACACAGCTCCTAACCCCAGTCGGTTATCTGTAGACCTGCAGTTACACATTGCACCTGGAGGGCGCAATGTTGTGCCACTGAAGAACGAGCATGCATCCTACGGAGATGAAAGCAAAGCGTATACACGAGAACTGTCCTGATCTCACCCAGCTACATCCTCCTGTCTCGTTTCTTTAGGCAGCCAGGCAATGCACAGCTATTTTATCCGATGATTCCTCGTATAAAAACAAACCCAGTGAAACGGCTATCAAGCTGAAGAAAAAAAATAAAACCGAACCAAAAACCAAACCACAAAACACATTTCCAAGCCTCTCTCATTGAAAAGAAGCTCATTTCTTGCTGGACATGCAAAATGTAATTTGTGTACTGGAAACACAAGTTGCAACTGAACACATCTGCATGAAAGGTGTCATTTAATATTATGCCAAATGATAGGTACATGCTGCTATGCACTTAGTTGAGTACATGAAATAAGACAACTTCCTCTTGGAAGAAGTCTCCTTGCAAACTGGCTCGCACTATGCTGTTTGAACTCCACGGCAGTGTGTTTGTGCTCCTCACAGCTCTGGGAAATAGTTAAAGAAATCCAATTAACCTAAACCTTGTAAACAGCTTCATGATAATCGGGGTCACTGAGTTACAGACAAGATGATAATGACAGACAGGGGGGAAAAAAAAAATCCATTCATTGTAAATAAAGCTTTTATGAGTTAATTGGATGGCTTCCTTCCCTCCCCCCACTGATATCAAACAATCAACCTATTTCAGCATAAGCTTTTCCTCCTCGCTATCTGATAAAATAGCAAGTGGCCTCTACAGAATCAAAGCTGGTCTGGGAGCAGGGAGCACGATCAATGTTACTACCATCTAGGAGATAGCTGCAACTATCATCAACGTTTTGGCACCGACTGCCGCATGAATAAAATGGAGCGAAGTACAAAGCTGAAGAGCAAAAGATATTGAAAGTGAAAAAAGCCTTTCTCCCCTGGCTCTGCTTTAAAAACAATGAATTAATTCAACACATGGCTGAACTAAGTTGACTTTCTTTTTGATTTTATTGATTTTGTTCTAAGGTGCCTTGGGAGATTTGCATGATAAAGAGCACTATGAATCGTTTCACACTGTTAGATATTTTAAATGACGACTCAGAAGGAAAGAAAAGCAAATAGTAAAATGCACAGAGATCTGCATGAGATATAGTAGGAAGCAAGAAAGTGATCCATTAATGTTATTTCTAAGGAAAGTGGCACTGCAAGCACTGAATGTCCTACTTAATGCAAATGCATAAAAAAGAGAGGGAAAACAAGATGAAAAATAGGTTGAGGCTGAGACACATAAGAAAGAAATTCTGAGTCATGTCCACGACAAAGCTGCACGTGTAGCTGTGGCATGTATGATCGTTACACAGCTCAGCAAAAGAGATCCTAGAATCTTAGGGAAAATCAGTTACCTGCACGATCCCTTCACTGCATGGATTAAAGAGAGGAAGAACCAGGATTAAACAAGGTTTTGCCTAGGCTGGTTTGCAAAGAAAGTGTAACAGCGTCACACAGCAGCAACAACAGTGGTGCATAAAACGTTTGACAGCCAACTCTGAATTTACAACCCATTGTTCAGAGATTTTTCACTTACAGTCAACACAAAGTCACCACGGATGCAGAACACATCTGCAGGCTCTGGGAACTCACCCACACTAACAGCTCACACAAAGCCCAGACCTAGCCTCAAAGCACTCCACAAGCAGCAGGACACGTAGCAGGTGGATAAATAAAGTTCCCCCATTTTATAGGCAATGGTTGTGGCTTGCACTAAAGCATGAAGAGTAAATGGCAGCGGAGACACAAATCCTAAGTGCTGGTTTCTCATGCCAGGGTGCAGAGTGTGCAGCCCACGAGAGGAGCCTGTCAGCTGGCAGCCTGTTCAGGAGAGCTGCCCTTCCCCAGGATGCTGTCTGGAGTAAGCCACCAGCTACAGAACCTCCTCTGGCAGCCCAGGCCACCCCCACTGGGAGAAGCTTTATGCTTCACCTGGTCTGGAAGGTTGGGTCCTGCCATCATGGATTATAGGAGCCATGGGCTCACTCCCTTTTGCATAATTCAGTACCGAGGATTTAATATAGACTGGCACTGTTTAATCATCAGCTAAAGGTCTCAGTGCTACAGGTCCAGACTATATAAAAACAGTATTTAAGGAAGTCAAGCAAGAACATTCACTTTAAGAGAAAGTAAAACAGAGGGATTATTGCTCAGTCTTCTGATATCAGTATGTGGCACCACCTTCAACAACCAGAGTCAACATTTACAAAGCAGTGTTTTCAACATCACAGCCACAGTTTACAGACACAAACCTTCACACCTAGAGTTTACAGTAACTTTTGCTCTTGCTTCTGGTGTTTTCTAGCTCCAGATCTGAGCAGTTTTTGGCACGAGTACCATTCTGAAACAGTGAATGCCTGTGCTATAGGATATTCTGTGAACTGCTGTAAAGGCAGGAGGGAAGCTGGGGGAGGAAGAGCCTGAATACATCATTCAGTTCCATCAGTCACCCTTTAAAGGAAGCATACAATAAAACCTATGTGTCTGAGGGAGGCCACTAACGAGTGAAAAAAACCCAGCAGACCAACACATCTGCTAAAACAACTTCCCTCCCAATTTTTCTGCTGTTTCAAGCAAGTCATTTGCATACGTTTAAGAAGGNAAAAAAAAAAAAAAAAAAAAAAAAAAAAAAAAAAAAAAAACAAGCTGAATTCCTCCCTTGTGAGTAAACCCAACCTTATGGAGTCATTTATGTGGAGTGTTCAAGACTGCCCAGGAAATCACTTTTTGGGGTTACAATATGAAAACGGATCTTTTCCCCTCTCTCAATGCTTTCTGTCTGTCTCCATCTGAAGGACCACCTTGGGCACGAGGGCAGCTGGAGAAGCTCAGTGCATCCCTCCAGGTCTTTTGCTGCCCCCTCGAATTCCTTTTTGTTGCTGCGTAAAGGCAGAGAGACATCCACAGCCTGAAGCTCACATACAAAAGACTCCTTGAGCCTTCCTCGTGCTTTTGCTGCTCATCTCCCTCTCCCATGGAGCAGCAGAGCAGAGCCCATGACAGGCACGCCCTGATAAAAGCTGCTGCTTGCAAAGTCCCACTTTCATCCCCAAAAGCAGCCCTTATATTTTAAGCATACCCAACACCTGACCCCAAAGTGAAACATGCAAAAATGGTTTCAGAGAGCAGCAGGGTTTCTGAGGTCATCTCACATTAACACAACTTTGAAGACCCAGCTTCCTCTCCACGACCTGCCAAAATCTGCTCCAAGCCTTGCAGGTCCCCCTTTGTGGTTTACTCAGCGAAGTTAGTAATTCTCTGTCCAATTTTGATTTTCTTTCTTTTTCTAAATCGGCTTTAAGGGGGAGAATGTCTGCATGCAGTTCTGTGACGGCTGGAAACTGGGCTGAATACATTGCAGAAAAAACCAACATTTCTACCCTCTTCTGCTTTGTCAAGAGCAAGCAGAGGAGTGGTGCTCCAGTCCCTCTCCTTCCTCCTCTTGAACCCAGCACAAGTAACACTGATTCAATTTTCATCACTAAGAGCATAGCAAAGGCAGCTTTTTTCCTCAAAATGTAAAGTGGTAACCACAAAGGATGTAGCACACACCCTCCTCTGAAGGTGAACAGTGAGGCATAATGAAGTCCCTGCCTCATTCAGCCTGGTTCCTGCTAAGTCAAGGCAGCTGAAAAGTATAAGAGCTCTTAGAGATTAATAATTTAATGATTATATGTAACAGAACAACATCATCTGACAGAGACAGCATTATAAACTATGTCAGGCCTCACAGTAATTACCTTTTTATTTTTTTTTTTCCATTCTCTGTAGCCTATAAAATGGCTAACAGGGAATAAACTCTTCCTTATCACCAACAGCAGAGGCTCTGCAGATCTTCACACGGTCTTGTGGAGCACCACACTGAGATGCAAGCCTGATAGTTCAGGCACCTGATCACAGTACGCTGGGAAGTTGCAGCTCTGATTCACAAGGAGCAGGAGCACACGGTGTCAGGGACCTGGTACATATGCTCTGTACAGGGCAAAGGCCAAGTGTTCCCTCCAAACTAGAGTCCAGGAGGGCAGGCAGATGGAAAAGTAGGCAGTAAAATAGAGTTTCAAGCTGGATGGCTGCCAGTCTCCTAGCCAGGCGAGAGCCAGCCTCAAGAGAGACTCTTTTCACACTGTGAACTTAGGAGGCACTAAAAAGCTCTCCAGAAAACCCTTCTCCAGGAGATTTTCAAAGTAAAGTGCTGGATGCGCTTAGAGAAACTCAGCATAAAGCATGGATGCTACCTGAAAATTCTGGATCAATTTTCACTCTTCCCTTTGATCTGCCTCTCCTGCTTTTACCCACCACTTCAATGCCACTTGATCGCTTCTCTAGCAGAGAATTTCAGCCTGTCAGTACTGCCTTACAAGTTTCCAGATGATTGTGTAAGTCATTCATACCAGACCTTTTCATTCAGTAATATGAGAACAATAACTAAATCAGGAAGGAATAATTTGGGTTGTGATTCTTCTGCAGAAAATGGAACTGGATACAGAAGGAAAGGTGCAAGAGTAGCTTAGAAATCAGACACACGCACACAATAAACAAACTAAAATTTACCCTTAAGACCAAGAAAGTATTTAACACATTCCAGGATATAAAAGCAACTCATGGGTAACAGTGCCTGCATTGTGAGGGGATGTCTGAAGACAGCCTATGGGCTTTTCATAACCAGGATTATTTTTGGAGAGAAATCACAGCTCAGTTAAGGTAACCAAAGAAAAGTCTGACCTGCAAGTCAGTCATTTTATGCACCACCACAGGAAAAAAAAAGTTGTTTTAGGAAAATCCAGCATTGTGGTACACAGCTGGCTGGGACAGAGCACAACCCAGCTGTGTAAAGGATTAAGCAAGAAGGGACAGGATACACACTGCACTTCTACAAACCTACACTGATTACCTCCAGACAGCAAAGACATTCACTTGTCCCCTTGCACACACGATTGGGCTCTCAAGAGGGTTCAGCACTCAGCAGCTGCCCTTGGGCACCAACCTGGCCAACAATCCACAGAGATACCTGACTGGTGACCACATTGTTCTCAAAAATCTGTTTCCAGCTGATGGTATCGCTTAGGAAATTCTGTCTGTCGATGTCCAATGCAAATAAGGATTAATAATAAATACTATTCCCTAAGCAAGAACAAATGCCAGATAGACCCCAGCTTTCTAGCAACAGCCCTAAAATGCCAGTTGTGGAGCTACACCATAACACATCACAGCAAAACACTCCTAACGGGCAACTACTCATTGAAACAGCAATTCCTTAAATGCTCCAGATACTTCAAGGCTATCCTGGGAGGTACAGTTGGGTCTGACATGTCTTGTATGGAAGTTCACTCTACAGAAAGTCAACTAGAAATAAAAAGCTTCTCGGAATGTATTTTCATACAGCAACATACTTGTGTAGGTTCCCACCTTGTGTTCATTTAGCACATACATGCTCAGTACTGCTATAGTCTTGGAAAGAGCTTTCACAATGCACTCCTCTCTCCACCACATTTTCTTCCCAGACCACTTATTTCTCTCAGCAGTTCAGATAACCAGCATGATTTTTTTTTTTTTTCCCCAACAGGCTCTTTGAGAAGGTAGCTCAAGCCTGGGAACAGAGAATTAAATTAGGCCATAGAGAGCTAAGAAGCAGAGATCACTGGTCCCAATTCACCACTGAATGTAGATGATAGCAAAGGAGAGCAAGGCAGAGTGGACGATTGACTGGAAGGCACTGAAGGAGGTGCTGCACTGACAGCCTGAGTGCAGGGTAAGGAGGGGCCAAGCCCATTGCTCTTCTGCAAGTTCAACATTAGGGTTCTGTTCTGGACCTTCTCTTTTGGCAACACAGTGATCAGCTTAAAAGGACATCCCTTTGAATGCAGAGTACGTTTTACAGCCATTTTGGGACAGATTAAACCAGTTTAGACTAAGCAGCAATTGTAATTCTTAAACATATGCTGCTGCGGTCTGTCGGCTTATTGCACAGATGCGGCTCTTACCGTGCGGAAGGGTGACCTAATGCTCCGAGAGCAGCAGGACGCCTGACCTACAGCATGTCTGCTATCAGAGCCTCGGGGCACAGGCTCCCTAACTCCTCTTCCCTCTCTTCTCAAACCAGCCTTCTAGCCCCTGGAGGACGGCTACAGCCCAGAGTTTTCCCCTTCCCATCCCCTCCATTAGCCATGCTTTATGATTCATCTTCCGCTGGGCAGTTGCTGTTTCCCAAAGGAAAAGATCAAACTCCCTCTCTCCTTCCCAGCTCAGCTCCAATAAATAAATAAATACATGCACTGAAAGAAAAAAAAAAAATCCTGAAGGAAGAGAAGGGGGGGAGCTGGGGAGTTCTTGGGCCTCACCAAGGTTGGTCATACAGCTGCAAAAGGTCCCTCAGCTGTTTGCAGAAACACTGACCAGAGAAGAAAATTTCCAGCTGTAAAAGCAGCCAAAGCCCTTCCTTAACATTACTGTGCCTGGTGTCCTCGTTTAAATAAGGTGTGCTTGGTCCTCATCTCAATAGCCTCCTCTCTCAAACCTCAATCCCCAAACTGCTACCTTGGTTTTACACTGCTGGTTATCTTCCATTTTAACCAGCACCAATTTCTCCTACGTATCTGTATGTCCTGGCTTGTTCCCACCAAGCAACTGCCAGTTACAGTTAGCAAAGAAGGAAAAAGCAGAATGTGAAGTAGATGTTGCTGCTCCTTTTCTCACATTTCTTCACTGATGGACAACACCACTGACATAGCTTCTGGGTAATATGGTCTACGAGTGGCATCCAGAGGACAGTCCTCTCCCTGTGTCACTGGATCAGGCTGCACATCTCACCACAGGTCCATGATAAGGAGAACTGATACCTGTCCCAGTCGGTGAACAATTCTCAATGATACATGGTCAGTGTGATCCGGTTTTAAAGATTCCAAACATTAGTGACCTCAAGCCTCCTCCCAAGGGCTGGTTCCCTTCTGGACTTCCACCTGGAACATTCTTCCATTACCTGGACATCAACTTCAGCAATTGCAGCCCTGATTACAGATTTAGCTCTTGCTACAAACCCTGCCTGTGAGTATGAAAGGTTGGGAGTGCTGTGTAACATACTACATATAGTAAGTTTGCATTATTGTTGTTAGAGCTGCAAACTGTCTGGCCAGACTACCTGTTTGGCTGGGGTATGGGGTTTTATTTGCACTAAATCAAATGGAATGGTGAGTGCTCTTTGCAGAACTACCTAAAACTTCTTATAATTCAAAGGCTGCACTGTAGGAAGAGTGATGGGGGAGAGCAGGGACTGTACTGCAAATGACAGGTGGCAGACTGTTGTTCGGTACCGACCAAATTACTCTGCTGCTCCCAGGGCTGCCTTGGCATTTCATTATCCCAACTCTCTCCTGGAAGGATGCGGACATAAATTCACACCTCATGTCCTGGTTTCCATCAAACTGAGTAAGAGTGCAAATGCTGGCACCAACTGGGAATGCCAAGCAGGGCTTGGCACGCTAGAACAAACTCTCAGCTCTGGTCTTTGCCAGCTACCTGCATTTATCATTGTAATGGCCTGCCAGACAGGACTTGGCAACCGTCGGAGGAGGGCGGGAGGAGGAGGGCCAGGCTCTGCACTGCCAAGCAATTCATTCCTGTATTTCCTGCCATCACTGCACCAGCAGGGCAACCTTCATTTTATTTTATCTTTTAACCAATTACGTGTCACCCAAATCCCACCTGCAGCCTTCTCCAACACAAATGGCTATAAATCACAGTTCAGAGACCGAGAGGGTTTTGCAAGACATCTGATTTCATAAAAAGGTCACTGTCTGTCTGAGAATCACCGCAGTCCAAAAATGTACTGAATAACAACCTGCATTGGCAGAGAGGGAAGAGAACTGCTTCCATGCTCTGTTGCGTGTTGTCAGATAATATTAGAACAATTAGGGAGGCCAACAATGGCAGAATCATTAGGATGCAGCTGAACCAGATTGCTGATAGAAACAGAGTGAAATATCTCCTGTCATTTAAAAAAAAAAACAAAACTAAAACCCAAAAACCTGATTCAATAAAAAAGGGCAAACTGCATAAGCACACTAGAAAGAAGGTGGTTCAACATAACCTGGGCAGCTATTTCAGAGCTTAACACCATGCTCTGCTGCTTCTCAGACCACTGCAGCTCTGTGGCCTCAGATCACTCAGGATGTTCTGCTCTTCAGGGGAAATGCTATAATGCTATCTTTCCAGTTACATTTCATTTGCTGGAGATGTAGTGGACACTGTAGAGCACCTTCTGTGAACCACACCTCGCAGTAAGCATTTAAGATGCTCAAAAATCAGTTGACACTGACGCTGTTCTGGATGCTCTTTGTTGTCCTTCACTTTTTTGCAGGTGACACATCCTGCTCTGTCAAGCCAGTGTCTGGAAAGGATCTCTGGAAAGGATCAGGCTACCTGCAATAAATACAGGAGATACAGAGAAGACTGCACCATTCTCCTAGCCCGGGCCATGACATCCGACACACAGACATCCCACACACAAACACAAGTTCCCAGTTACGGATGCAATCCTGATGTGGCCCTTTCCTGGGCTGGGGGTCAGGAAGCTTTCTCAGGAAGGCAGCTCTTGTCTGCTGCTATTGAAACTTGCTGTATTACCCACGGCAACCTCAAAGGAGTGCCTCTGCAGAAGGCTCTTTTGTTGTTGTTGTTTCTAATTCACTGCTCCAAAATATTTCTTGGCTGCATCCCAGGGCTGAAGCCTTATCTGCCCATCCCCCCGGCAGATACGGAGCAGCTGCAGAGGCTTATCACGGCTGCCTGTCCACTGAGTTTACAAATTAACACCCTATCGAGGTTGCACCAGGGCTGATTAATCAGCGAGAGGCAGGCTGAGGGCCTTTATCACCCTAAGCGGCTGCTAGGAGAGAAGTCACAAATCTCTCCGGAGGCCGGAGCTGCCTTACAAATGAAAGAGCAGGAGGGCACAGTGGTAGGGGAAGCAGATATTTTAGAGATAGTGGTGCTGGAGGTAATGGAGCAGTGGGAGGGGGCGAGCTGCAGGCAAACGCCAGTACATTATGACAGCTCAAAAAAAAGATAATTAACAGCCTGTACCTCATGATTCTAGCTTTCCCTCCCCGGGCTATAATTTAGCCTATTGCTCCTTTGCTCCGGAGGACAATAAACATTTATTATGTTAAACACATAACTGTGCTGCACAAAAGCACCGTTCTTTCCCAGGTCCACTCCTTTCACAGCTGTGCAGCCCAGTGGGAGGATGGGGCTGCTGAAGTGGGCTCCCTTTTCATGCAGAAAACCACTGTTTGGAAGCAAAATGCATCCCTAAGCTTCCCCCGAAGTTGCAGTGTGCTGGATGCATTCATACCGAACGTGAAGGCAAATCCCAAGACTCAGAGGTCTTATGTCTGATGGCTCACCAGCATTTGACACACAGCGTAAGGATGCTGCTGAGAGCAGGGATGTTGGCAGGCTGGAGCAGCTCCTGCAGCAACTGCAGAGATCGTGTGGTTCAGGCAGGTTTCACCACCTAAGAAGTATCTCCTCTTTTGAATTCATCAGCCTCGCTAAGAGGTTTACTGGGAAATTTTCAATCCCACCAGAATTACGTGTAGGAGAGATTCTTATTACAAGATGAATATTACAGTCGTGTGAATCATACTGGAGCAGCACTGGCCCTGCCCCCTCCCAGCACTTCATCCGCTCTAAGCGATTTAGAAGATTTGCTTGTCCAAGCAGACCGTGGTTCAGGCACTGCTCTTCCTTTTACTTCAGTGCTAACACCTGCTGCAGCCCTCCAGCTTCATGATTTTGCATCGTCCTGGCACAAGAATTATAAAGACCAAAGGGACTCACACCAAAGAAATTTAAAAACTAACACATCTCTAAAGGAAACCGTCTTGGGCACCTGTCTACATTTGTCAACATTCAACTGTATTCCTAAGTTTCCAGCTTTAACCCTCACAATCAAGACACAGCTGGATTTTTCCTTTAAACTATAATATTTATGTAGGCCGAGATTCTCCTGCAGAAGGTAGAGCTTTAAGAAAAGCATCACCAGCACACAGACATTCCTAAGCAAACACTGCAGCCACCTCCTGCCCAGTCCTTTCTATTAGCACATCGGTAAACAATTCAACAAATATCCTCTGGATAAAAATGTCATTCACTGCAGCTTTACCACCAACAGTGCTGGCCTTGTGTGTGATCTTGGGGTAAGTCCACTCCATTCTGCCCATGGAAACTGGAGAAATACAGGAGAGGAGTGCCACAGCCTGACTGAACATCTCCAGGCTCAGTCTTTTCAGACAGCACCAGAAGGCAAAATCAAACAGAATGGAGCAGGAGCTGGGGCTGTTCAGTTTGAACAAGAGGAGGCTGAGGGGAGACCTCATGGTTGTCTACAGCTACCTGAAAGGACCTTGTGGAGAGGTTGGTGCTGGTCTCTTCTTGCAGATAAGTAGTGACAGAACAAGAGGGAACAGTCTCAAGCTGTGGCTGGGTAGGTTTAGACTGGACATTAGGAAACACTTTTTTCCCAGCAAGAGTAGTCAGGCATTGGAATGGGCTGCCCAGGGAGGTGGTGGAGTCACCAGCCCTGGAGGTGTTTAGAAGTTGTTTGGATGTGGTGCTTGGGGATATGTTTTAGGGTGAACCTTGTAAAGCAGAGATATTGATGGGACTTGGTGATGCTGAGGGCCTTTGCCAACCTGAATGTTTCTGTAAGTCTGCGAATGCTCACCTGCTTTCTCCTCCTTTCCTGATCCAATGAGAAAACTATTTCCTGAACCACTTGGATTATGTGCCTACGAACCCTTGCAGATGCCCAATCTTTAACAATGTCGATTAGGTTAAATAGAAACAGGTTAAGTAGATTCTGAATATTTATCCAGGAAAGGAATGAAAGCTTTTCTATGCAAAACTCACCACTGGGCGCTGTGAAATGGACAACTGCAGAAGGTCTTCTCATAGCTTTCCTCCATGAAATGACACCAGATTAATTTGTGCTGGGCTGGCCACCACCAAAGTGTTACGTTCAGCAGCCCCATGGGTAATCAAAGGAAGGAGCTACAAGGTGATGATGGTTCCTGTCACCCCAGCCAGGTAACAGCAACTCTATACACGAAGGAAACATCAAATATTCACTAGGCAAACAATATGAACGTGGCAATCCCAAAACATGGTGAAACTCTAGAAGTTGTTTTTCTGTGGCTACCAGGTCAGCTCCTTTAACTTCATTGGTGAGTCTGTCCATCACATCTTCTCTTGTTCACATCTTGTGTTTCTATGTTCCAGGGGGAAAAAATACCTCTGCTGGACTTGTTCCCCACGGCTTCACTTCTGCATGTTGTATGCCCTCACTCACAACAGAAGGCACACCACAGCAGCAGGAGTATTAAAGAGCCAACAGATGGGATTAAGAACACCTAAAAAGAGGGGACCAGGGCAGCATATAAATTTCCATATGAACGGAAGCCATGAGGGAAAAACTATGGAAGAAAGACTACAGTTCACATCTGCAAAGCATTTGGCTTCCTAATCCTCACTCATTCAAGGGCAGTGAAATGCACTCACCTACTTCTTACAGAACAGGGGCACCAAGCACTTCTCCTGTGCTATACAGTAAGTCAAGAAAGAAGCTCTCATCGTTATACTTTGATTAAATATGTCATTAACTGACCTCATCTTCTGTGTAAGAAGGTGGTGAAGGGGGCAGTGCATCATTTGCAGCCAGCATGCAATCTGTCTTCTCCAATTAGATAAGCTTTGCAACAAGTGTGCTGGAGCCATTTATTTCCGTACTGCAATAATGCAGATAAATCCAACTTTGGCTCGGGTCCCACCGCTTGCAAAGCTGCGGCTCCTCATTTCCAGTCCTTGCCCTGATTTTGTTGTTGTTTTTTCCCCCCCTTTTTTCCCTTTCTGCTGCAAAATGTCACCAATTTACTTTAGCCTAGGGGCCCATTTGGAGTTTTACCGCTAATATACGAGAAATGCATTTTTCAAGCTGTTACCACTTAACTGTACTGATATCAGCCACTCAGGGGACACAATATTGTTTACACATCCTGCTCTATGGAATAAGCATGGATGCCAAAACTCTGCCTGGGTTGTGAAGGAGACGTTTACTCTCTGTTTTATGAGATTTCCTCGATTTGTGGCTGTCTCAATGGTCGTAAAAACAGCTGTAAATCAAAAGAGCACCACAAAATTGCAATAACAACTGTCGAACTCAGCTCTAAGGAGCATAACTCCCAGCAACAGAAGGTGGAAGGCTTTTTTTTTTTCTGATTTAATACCAGGTGTGGGGGAGCCCTAGCACGTCTGCCTGCAGCACTGTGCCTGCCCACAGTCACCCCCTACAGCGGCTCAGCCAAACCCCTCTTTTTTGGCTGCTTCCCTATCGCTTGCCCCTACCTCTGCCCCACACAATCCCTTCTGGCCTCTTTCCTCCGCTTTTCTGGAAAACAGAAGTCTTTTTCAAATGCCTGGAGATGGATTATACAAATAACTGCTGAATGCACAGCCCTGTTTAAAGCATTAAAATAGACAGAAAAGTCAGGGCAATGTTCAAAACACGACTGTGCTTTGAGTTGTGGCTGCTCTGCAAGATGGCAATGGCTTTAGCAGATTACCTCAGCCAGAGCCTGTCGCCTTCTTGATGGCCTACCCGAGAGAGCCCAAATTCCTGCAGTCTCCCAGCCCAGTTTTCAGGGAGTGGAGGGAAGGAGGAGAGGGCTGGTGAGACATGAGTTATTAACGAGAGTCTTCTGGGAGCTGATTCTAGCTAAAATGGTTCCAGACCAGGCAGCTCCATTTGCTCTGACAGTCTCCAGCGAGGACTGGCCGAGCAGCAGATGCATGAATTTGAGAGTTTCTGTTACTCTGTGCCACTGGCTCTAGTCCAAACCAAAGAGAGAGCTTCACCCCATGGGTAAAACAGCCTTCCTGGATTTTTCCATGCCCCATTCCAGTTGCTTTCACAATTTTCTCATCCTTGTCTCCAAAATACCTAAATGACTCTCAGTTCCTGCATCTCACCGCACTCCTCCACTGAAGGCTAACTTGGCTTACAACAAAGTTCCTTCACCACCTCCCAGCTCTTTGAAAAATCAGCTGCGACATCGACAGCTGTGCTATAAATCCTGGGCCAATGGATTTGCTTGGCTTCTTTGTGCCCTCCATCCAAAGCATGGAGCTGTTTTTTGTCCTTACCAGCCAGGTCTTCATTCATTTCAAGTTTTCTTAGTTCAACCTTCTTTCATGGCATTTAAATAGTCTAGCCAACCTTACAGAAGGAGGTTAGAATGTGCACAAGCCAAAGGACAGGAAGAAATGAGGACAGAAGGTTCATGGGAAGTGAAGTTTTGATGCTGTTCATCTCACCTCTCTATCATCTGCAATAGACTAAATTTGGTGTGTCACTGGCGTGTATTTCCAGATGCAGATCATAATTATGCTCTTCAAGTAAATGCCCCATGGAAGCAAGGCAGCTGAACAGAAAACCTCCTTATAGTCACTATCATGCTGTGACCCATTCTGGACAGGAACTCCCCCATGCATCGAGAGCACAATTTAACTTCCCTGGACCAAAGGATCTATGTTCTTTTGTCTGAACCCCACAAAGTCTCAGCCTTTCTCCCTTTCCTCTGGTAGATGTGTACACTCACATTCCTGAGAAAATCCCCAACAGACAGCAATGGTCCTTCACTTCCAATACATTATGTCTCCCTGCTATAATATTTTCCTTCTTGTACAATGTCTCCTGACTTTCCTTTGGCTCTCTTCTTTGCATTTTTTCCATTCTGAATACAATCAGAGAGACAAAACAAAAAGTCCTCCAACCCCAAATGAACCAAAAATGTCATTCAGAGCCTTTGTTGATGATGTTAGTGGCAATTCCAGTTGAGAAACCACCTGTGCAGACATGAACTGATATGACATGGGAAACTGATAGTTTTATTTAAAAAAACCCAAAACCTCTGTTCTCAGTGTTCTGGGTACTGGAACTTTCCAAGCCAGCTGAAGCTAATACGGTGAGTATGCGATCAGCTACACCCATGCAGCTCTTCCAAACTTATTTCTTTTGTACTACAGCAACTATCTGGGTGGGGTTGCAAAAAAACATGAAAGCAGTCAAATACATACCATGCCAAATGCCGAGCACAAACACAGGCCCTTTCCTCATCTCTCAGTTGATGGATCATATCAGTAACCAGCTATTTTCAACAAAAACAGGGTTCTGCGTGCTAAAAGTGTCTAGAATCCAAATCCAGCGAGTCTCGAGGAGGACAGAAATTTAAACTCTAGACACATGCCCCATACTTGTGTTCTAAAACCTTCTCCTGTGCTTGTGGACATGTGAGTAAGCGAAGCCCTACTAACCTGGCTTCGCTCTTCACCCTCTCATGGGGATGTCTAATGGGGCCATTTTTGAGTCATTGGCTAATGCCTGCCATTCTTGGTCACCAACAGGAGAGTTTCAGGATGTTCACACAGATGACTTGCCAAAGGGCCAGGCCAGCTCTGTGCAGAGGAAAGCTGAAGGAGGGGGCACATCACTGGAACGTGTGTGTTCAACCACCAGCTTTGCAAGGGTGATGCTTTTGCAAGGAATGAGAGAGCAAGCTGTACTTGACCTCTCTTTGCCTAACTGCACTCATTTGCCAAGACAGCAACAGAGCTATTCAGCTGTCAGGACAGCAAGCCCTGCAGACGACTGTGCCTTTGGCAGCCTGAGTACTGAGCTCCCCTTGGCCTCTCAATGCTAAGGGCTGAAGCCAGAGCCTTTTCCTTACCTCTCTTCAAAAGCCACACAACGGCTCACAGCTCATTTCACTGGAGCTTATTTCTTCAACTGGAGGGACAAATCTAGTGTTATAAGAAACCTTTGTGGTTTTAGCCTAGACATGACTGCGCCCACTTAGTAAGGAGATGAAAAGCCTACAATGAGAAAAGAGGCAGAATAATCCTGCATGTTAATACACAGTGACTAACACTTTCCTGGTGACAATCTCCTTGTACTCACTGCAGAGGGATGTGTGTAATGATCCTCCAGAGACACTATCTTGAAAATGCACAAAAGGCTCTGATCAGACCCCAGCATTTTCTGATTAGCTTAGCAAGAGCAGTAGAAGGGACATCAATTTTCCAGAAAGTGCATTCAGAAAAGCACTTGATCAAACGCTTAACTCCATGGATGTGCTTAATCTCACTGAGGCTGAAGCACTTTCCTAAACCAATGCCTTGTTTATTATGATGGAAAGGCAAAAAACTAAAAATGTAGACTTGAATAGTCAGTACTTTAGGAAAATTCTGATGAGTCTCTGCATTTCTGTGGTTTTCAGCTTATCTGGAAGTGCTGACTTTGGCACATGAACGGAGAAAAGAAACAGAAATAGCCACACTGGATGAAGCTGCTATCTTACTATAGTCTAGATTAGTCCAAAACAAGCCTTTTTACTGGGTATACCCTTCTTGTGAATTTATTGTCTTCTTTTCCTTTCCTAAACCAGTCCCAGATATACCTTGACAAATCTGGCAGGCTGCAGCCAATCCATCTGCTTCTCTGCATCAGGCAGACTGCAGAAAACTGATTTTTTTCTTTCCTATTTGTTGTTCCTGGTCCCCACTAACACACTCACAACTCCTTCCTCTGCTCCCCTGGCTGGTGACTGATTGCTGGACCTGGAGCAGATGGCTGATGGAGCCAGGACTGCTGTTTCCTGCAGTTCCAATCAGACCTTGGTGTCTCCTGCCTAGCTCTGCAAGATCACAAAGCAAAAGGTGCAGCAGTTCCATACTCAACGAGCCAGAGCTTATTTTAAAATACATCTTTTACTAGACATTTCTCAAAGTAGTCACTTGCAAGTGCACAGGCTATGTAAGAGCAGCAAAAAAGAATTTAAGGCACTTAAATAATTTGTGTTTTTAATTTTCCCCCAAACATGTCTATTTCAGCTTTATCATTTTGAACAACAGTTTTGAGCAAGCCCATATGCACAGCTCTACAAGACTGACTTAAGCTCCCCTTCAACACAACCAAAATAATGCTTGGTTTCCTATGTGCAATCCAAGCTTTCAGGTCCCAAGACTCACTGCCATATCTCAGGAGAAGAGTAAATACAAAGTCCATCCCTACACCTCTGCCTTAATCTCCAGACAAGTAACTCCAGCAGCCCAAGTCTTCCTTCGGCAACACAGAGCAGCCTGAAGCATGTTCTTGAGTTGGGTCCTCACCAAGAGCCACTGCAGGTTTTGTTGTCTTTACTGTGAACACTTCAGGGCAATGACCACTTTTCATCTGTGCCTTTCACAATACCAAAAATGATAATAAACCCTAAAAAGCAGTTGTGCTTGTGCACAGTAACCTGGAGGCCTTTTTGCTCTAAACCACTTTCAGCATGTACAGACAAAAGAAATAATGCCATCCTGCCTCCAACACTCCCAGCCATCAGAGGCAATGTTAACCATAACTTTGCTACTGCTCTACTTGAATGTTTCTGTGCACTACAAAGCAGCACCTCATTCAAAGATCTCTGCCCAATTTATTTCGCTCCAGAAAGGGAGACAGATGGTAGAAGACAGAGGGGTTTACAGTAAGAGGAGTTGATTTTTTTTCCCCTTCGTTTGTTCCCTCCACTGTTTCTCATCCTCAGGGACCTGGAGTTTCTTTTGATAGCACAGTGCTGCCTAATAAACACGCATGCAGGCGCAGTCACAAGTATACATCTACCATCAAAGAGCCCTTCTTGTCTCCACTCCCCACAAAGTTGATTAATGATTACGTGTTTAACACATACATTATACATGGGAGGGGGAGATGAAGAGGGTAAATCCAAGCCCCTGTATACATTTACATATATTTACATACTCACATAAAGAAAGCAGAGGAAAGCAAAAGAGGACCAATTCCCCCTGGGACAGGAATCCATTTTGGTAAAACATACCTCCTAGCTCCCCTTTTAAAAAATCCAAAGGCAAGGGCAAGGATCTACCTGGCCTGAGGAAGAAACTGAGCAAGCAGCCTTGTCTGGTTCCTGCAGTTCCATCCTTACACAAAATAAGTAACTCTACTATCAGCAAGCTGCATTAGCTATGGTTTGCAAATGGGATCTAACAGCTGCAACACAATTTAAAAGAAAGGGAAGAGGTCACAGCTTTAAGGGTGCTCTTGGTGTGTATTATTAATTCATACAGCTAAAATCCCAGTTCGACAGGCAATAAATTAGATAATTAATTCAATTAAATGTCTCATTTATGTAGAGAGAAAAAAAAGATCTATCTTGTCACATCAGTCGATACCCAGAGGTACTGGGAATGTTTCATGGACTGTAACCTGGGGTGAGTACAGACCCACTGCAAAGCCAGGCCTGATCCTTAAATGCAGATGAAGAATAGATGTGGTGTGGAAGGGCACAATATGGCAAACTTCCTTCTACATCTTTAAAGGCTGAGCCAATCCTTGGATCTGGATAACTGCCCATGCAAAATAAAGCAGCCTGAAGGCTGCTTTAATCATGCTGACTGCCAGTGGTCTCAAGCAATTGTTCCAGCAGCTGGGGGACCAGTACCATGCTAAAGGACTTCCCTGACAAAGTCCCTTCTGGCAGCTGGGACAAAGCTGGCACTGAAAATGCTATTGTGGCTCTCTGCTCTCCAAAGTGTTCTCGTGCAGAGTTAATCTTCCAGCCACCCGCTCTGCTGGTTTTCAAACATCTTTGGGAGGTTCAGATTTAATACTGCTGCATTCGCAGGGGGTTCTTGTAGCATGCTAGAGGCAGACAATTGCATTTGGCATCAAGCTCTGCTGAGCCAATCCAAACTGGCTGTCTGCTGGTCCAGTTCCACCAGCAGCAGTCATGGCACAAGTGCTGGTGAAGACAAGGTGCAGAGCAATGGTCACTGACAATGCTTTTAAAATGTACTTGGCCTTGCATCAGTCCTGGAGAGTGGAAGTGCCAGACTAGGGGGGCAATGCTAACTGGATGAAATGCTGGAAAAGGACACCTCTCCCACACAGGTCTGGTCACAGTCCTAAGGCTGTGGCAGCTGGATGGCCAGAAAGCTCAACTACCTACTAGGCACAAATAAGAAGTTCTGATTTCTTCCTTTCTTTTTTCACTCTGTAACCCCTTTTGACTCTGAGTCACAACCACTGCTGACTCTGTGACTTCACACTCTTTCCACAAAGCACGGGGCCTGAGTAGAGAAGTCACTTTTCTCCACCTGCTCATCTCTTATTTCAAACACAATCAAAACAGAAACATTTTCTCTAGGTTTAGAAGAGTGGAAGAGATGCCTGGTCCTCACAGACCAGGTTGGTTCAGTACACTTCACCACAGCACTAACTGAAGCAGATACAGACCACTGCCACAACACAACTTGAATCTGCAACAGCCACTGCAAAGTAGTAAGCTAATTTGTGCCAAAGTGAAGCAGTCCAGGGGGGAAGCAGTGTCATGATGTGTGCAAGCTCACTGCCTATCAACACCAGCTGTAGGTCCAGGGCTTGCATTAGCTCGGAGCATGTTTTCCTGAGCATGTTTTATCACCACTTCATATAAATGCAGAGACTTCTTGCATTGCTTCTGCAGTGTCTTCTGGTAGATATTTCAGGTCTACCTGGGCTACAACCAGGACATTTGGTCTGTATAACAAAGTAATTAATGAAGAAGTACACCTCCATAAAAGCACTCTTGGTTCACCTCCATCAGGTGAGATCAGGCCTGATCTCAAGAGTGCTTATTTGTTCAGAAAGCTAAAAATCATCTCCACTACAGACTGGAAAGACATGCAGAATAAAAATAAAACAAAGACTAAGCCATCGTTTCCCAGTCTAGAGGTTTGTGAGCCACATCAGGTTTGCCTGAGTTGGTACTGAGTTGGATTACCTGTGAACCAGAGAGCCAGATTTCTGAGGTAAGAATTTAGGTGGTTGTGACTCCGAGACAGGGAGAATGATCACGTTAAAGGTGTGGTGGCTCAAGCGAGATGGTAGCATGGTGTTCCTTCCACCCCTTCTTGGCAGGTGTCCAGATGGAAGTCACAGTGCTGACTTTCAAAAGCAGCAGTTGCTCATGCCCAGTGTTTATCTACTCAATGAAATGGGTTATGGTGTCAAACTTGTGCTAAGTGAGCAACGGCTGAACGTGCTGCATACTTCATTGTCTTGCCGACGTCCAGGAGCTTGAGAAGTGCTAGAATGAAATTTATTTTTATCTTTGCTATTTCTGGATTTCAAGTTCTTTCATGTCAAATCTGACCAAATGCACAAGACGGTCACTCTGGAGACTGTTCAACAGCACACAGCCAAAGCCTCAAGACTTTCTGCCCTCTCTGAGCAATCTCTCTTGTAAGAGTCTGCCCAGCACAGCTGCATCACTGCCTCTCTTCGGCCACGCTAACCAGAGCCCTGACAAAGACTGCTTTAGGGACTTTCCTCAGACAAACTGAATACGTGAAAACATGGGAGAGGAAAAAAGAAATCAAATATGACAGGAGGAGCAGAAGTCTTCCTGCTGTTAATGCCTTGGGTGAGGAGTGAATCCAGTGTTGTACACCACAATAAAATAAAGGCAAACTAGTAAGAAATAAAGAGCATACAACGGAGCACTACAAAACAAGACATTCAGGAGACTGAGCAATGTTTAGATTAGCTCATAGATTACAGCCAAGTGTAGTATGATAGAGTCAGCAAACCTCTCCAGTGCAGAAATGACTGAAATTTTGACATTTTGACTTTGAGATTCCTGCTCAATTATGAGTTTCCTTACAGCTAGACAAGCAATGAAACCCCATTGTAGCTGCATCCCAAAAAAACCCCAATTTGCAGCAGATTCCCCTCCTTGTTTGTACAGCACCAGGTGCAGCGAAATCCTGGTCTGTCATTCAGGCTTTCAGGTACTGCTATGCCATGAACAGCATCAAAACCCCCACTCCTTGAAACAGCAATCTTGAAAAAACATCCCCCTTGGTAGCACAGATACCACTGCAATAATCTCCACCGTAAATTGAAAATGTTACCATCACACCAAGGAGCGCTGGAAATATTTAGTGCTACTGCTATCAACCTGGGCTTAGTTTCATTAGTAATCCAGACATGTGGTAATGAAGAACCCATTCAATTCTCTATCTCTGTTAGTGGTACACTTCATGGTCTCATGGAAAGCACACATAAAGCCTTTATCTCTGACAGGGATGGACACATGTGTGCATGTCCCAGATCTGGAAATGGCAATGCAGCGGGTGCAGCCTTCACGTCACTCAACTGTATAGCTTAGAATTTTACATTTTAATTTTTTTTGATGTCTGGGGAGATTAAAATGAGAACTGGCAGCATGTGCAAGGGATACTGCACTTTGAATGCGTTATCTATAGCGATTCAGGCTTCCCGGAGCTCCAGCTGAAGCAGGTTTTTCACGATGGAAGAAACCACATTACATTGCTCCCTAGGAAGTGAAACAAAACAATAAAGGACGGTTAATCTCTTCTCTAATTCTGCTCTGTGGGACAACTCCTTCAGCAAGCAGCGCCTGGCTGTATCTACCTGGGAGGGGGTCATTTTACTTCGGCTTCCTCTTCTGCT
The DNA here is from genome assembly GCA_013396835.1 of Psilopogon haemacephalus. Classification (NCBI taxonomy): domain Eukaryota; kingdom Metazoa; phylum Chordata; class Aves; order Piciformes; family Megalaimidae; genus Psilopogon; species Psilopogon haemacephalus. The sequence goes on along the minus strand of VWZI01018148.1, from coordinate 468,906 downwards.
TGGCTCCGTCCCTGGGAGCGCTCTGTCTCCCCGCTGCATCTTTCAATGGCTTTATCAGAGCTTGCACCAACTCAAGCGTGAGAAGTAGCTCTGGGCCCAGCAGGGAGAGGCGGGGAGGGGGTGTGTGTGTCTGTGTGTGCTGCAGGGGGGGAGAGAGGGGAAGACGAGGGAGGAAATGTTATTCTGTCCTTTGTCTTTTCAACAATTTCTTTTTAATGCAACTTGCAGAGCAGCATATAATTAGGGGTCTTGCGGTGCAGGCTTAAACTCAGGAGTAACCCTTCTAACGACCTCAGCAACGGCTAATCAGGTACGCGGCTGCGGGGCTCAGCACGCCGCCCCACCCGCCGCGCCGCTCGGCCTCGTAATTAGAAGCCTCCACACTCCGCTGCATAAAGGCAGATTGCAAGGACAGCGTGAAGCCCTTGTTTGAAGCTGGGGGCACAAAGATTGCAGTGCCTGTGATGGATGGAGACAAAGACTCCGATGCTGGAACGCTTCCAGCAGCCTCCCAATACTCGCAGCGTTTCTGATGGACGTTTTCAAGATTTCTTAGAGCGGGAGGGTTTATTCTCCCCGCATCCCCCTCAGAATTCCTCCACACCTCCCGAAGCCAGGGAGGGATAAGAATGTGGCACTGTATGGGCATACACGTCTCCGGAGATGCTTCCACAGTTTTAGCATGAGGGAAAAAAAAAGGTGTTGCCCCGTTTCCCCCATCTATTTTCGTTAGCTCTCGTTCCCGATGAGGTGGAACGTGTTGACACTCAAGAAATGTATCATGCTGAGGACGTGGGGCTCGACCCATCCCCCCTGAAACTCCCAACCCAGAACAGTGCTTTACAGCCTTCACACCGATTTGAAGCTGTGGTAGCAAGTACTGTGTTTAAGTCGCAACTGATGTTAGTGCAATTTCCCTTAACCCTTCAGTATGAATTAAAAAACCTCAACTCCCTTCTTAAAATGACAGATAAAGCCACACTCTCTCTGCTGATCACCGCTTGTTTTTCTGTAACTATTCACATGACTTTAAGCACAGGATTAAATGAAAATTGACAGTGAAGAGTATCTGAAGAGTATCCCAGCTACAGGAGGGAGAGAGGAATTAAAAAAAGGATCTTCAGGTGAGAAAAAACCGAGGAGAGTCAGTCAGTTTGTGTCACGTAGCCTCTTATAAATGCTGACTTCTATCTTACCACAGTTTCATCACCTTATTTTTATCCTTTTTTTGTGGCTTGTTTGTGGGTTCCTCTGCACCCCATCTTTTCTGTGCAGCGCTGCAGCTCCTTATCCCACCTTATGCCACAGCAGCAGAAAGGCAAAGGGGAGAAAAACAAACAGCTCCAGCAACTCGAGTACAGCACAGCAACAGACTTAAAAAAAAAAAGAAGCAAAGCTAAAAGGGCTTGAATAATAAAAGGGAGGAAGAAAAACCAGTAGAGCCACTCAGAAGCTGTCAGCTGCCAGACGGACAAGCTTCCTTGGAAAGAGCATAGGAAGCATGTTCAGGGAAGAGCAATATCAATAAGGCAACACAGTGCCAGTGTTTTTTTTTTCCCTCGGTTTATAATGACAAGTTAACAGAGGCTGGAAGTGAACAAAACACAGAAGATTTTCATTGGAGAAATGAGGACACCCTGCCAAGGATGGCTGCCCTGAACTCAAGTTATCTGAGAACTCACATTTGTAGGCACTTAAAACCTAGGAAGATCATTACCAAGCTAGCAAGAACCACCAGCACGACAGCATAACCTGTACTTGCTAATGTATTTCCTTCTGAATAATGAAAGGGCAAAAGGACCCAGACACTGAGCTGCTGCAGCTGAACACACTAACAAAAGGTTGTATTGTCTCCCACCCTGCCCTTTCTTAATGGTGTCACTGCTGCTACATCTAAGTGGTCCCCATCCTATCTCCCAATCTGTCCATCTCCTCTTTTCTGTGACGCTCAAGCCCCACAGTCGTTTCTTAAGAGCTACAACAGCTTGCAGAAGAACAGACTGTAACACACCTTGTACAACTCGGCCTAAAAATTTCCTTTGCCTCTCTGCACAGATACCCACTGAGCTGGGCTCCATGACCAGTCCATTGTTCTTTGGAAATCAGTGAATGCAATAGCTTAAAGTAAGCAGATCAGTCTTATAGTGTTGGATCTTACAAGGACATTCCCTCCAGACTCATGACTATTTCAAGCTCACCATGGTTTGAGAAGCAACAGTATAGGCAGCTCCGATTTGGTAGTCCACATCAGCCTTGAACTCTCTAGTCCTGGTTTTGCTCTGTCTCACTGCATTCTGGAAGAACCTGCTTATGTCTTCTCTCTGGTGGGATTTTACAAGCTTCAGACCTACTTTCGTGCAAGTTGTATCACATATTTTAGGAAAAAGAAGAATGGTTTCATCAGACAGAAGATCTGACCTTCCTTTTTCTGCAGCAAGATGTGTAGTCTCTTGAACAAAATCTTTTCACTTGAGCTTTTGGGGGAACAGATCACAAAATCATAGAAACATTCAGGTTGGAAAAGCTCCTCAGGATCAGCAAGTTCAACCCATATCCCTACTCTACAAGGCTCACCCTAAACTATATCCCCAAGCACCACATCCAAACTACTTTTAAATACATCCAAGGTTGGTGACTCCACCACCTCCAAAGGCAGCCCATTCCAATACCTGACCACTCTTGCCCTGAATTTTTTCCCCCTAATATCTAGTCTAAACCTACCCAGTCACAGCTTGAACAGTTCACAGAAGACAAACATAAATTTGGGCAACTAGAAGGAAGGAAGCCGCAAAGAGCTTTCAAATGTTTAAAAGTTGATCCAGATCTAGGACATTCACAGGCAACATAAAATAAAACCATCTTCACTTCTTTCAACTTCCCATGCACACACTTGCTGCCAATAGTTTCCACAAACTACTACATAAATCCTGCATGCAAGAAAGCCTCTCTGCCAGCACCTTTATTCCAGGCCACTTAACTTCCTACAGCCCTCCCCTCAAGAGGACACAGACTGAATCCCGTTGAAGAGGTGGGAGAGCACAGCCTGTTTCACCATGGCCACAAGAAAGGCTCCTGCCCATCAGGGAGCTGAGCCCCGGCCCCTGGGAAGGGCAGGCCTCCCAGTCTGCCCTCCCGTGCTGCCACAGTGAAGCCATGCAGACAGAAGCTGGCACCGCTCCTGCTGTCCTGGGAGGTGCTGGCTCCTCACTGCACGCAGTGCTGGGCAGAGCTGGATGAGATTGGACAGGGAGGGTAATAAAAAGGGAGCACAAGATTCCAGAGGGCTCCTCTGTCTCCTCTGTTGACTCCTTTATTGTGATTAACTCCTTGACGTCCTCCTCCCGTGACAAGTGGGGGAGGACAGACAGAACTCGGTGATTAATTTACCAGTGAATTACCTCCTTCCCTTTCAAACCTCTCCCCCACCTCTGATCTTTATGGCTCAGCTCTGCCTTACGAGAGGGTTTACAGCCAGATACATGTTTGACAGTTGGCATTTCATGGCTGAGAAATTTGGTTTGGGGCATCACGTACTCCTTCACCAGAACCAGTGGTAATACCATTTGCAAGCTCTAAGCCCACCCCACCAGCTCTGTACAAGGAAAAGAAATCCTCTCCTCCTCGACTTCTCGTTCAAATGACAGTAATTAGGGAATCTCATCACTCTAGACCTGCAGAGGGAGGGGATGTTCACGGTAATTGGAGACATTACATGAAGACACACTGTGCTCATAAAAAAGGGAAAAAAAAGGGAAAGGAAAAATAAAACAAAACCCAAACCCCCCCACACAGAAGAAACCAGTGCCCTTCCCCAAAACCTGACTGACACTTCCTGAATAAACTGCCTTTTTTCCAGGCACATCGCTGTGCTCTCCAATACTACAGACTGCTGGAAGGACTCCTGCAGCCCGATTAAGTGTAATGCAGTGTAAGAAAAATAGGAAGGAGGGGGGAAACCCTCAGAAAGGCAATCGAAGTGAAAAATCTATCAACAGCACGGTGGCTTTGGCAGAGCCAGGAGTCCTGTTCTGAACACGCTCTGACTTCCCAGTCATTTGCTCTGCTGGACACTCTGGGGACCCCAGCACAGCAAACTACAATTTCTAGTAAATATATCCCAGGGACACAATTAGTTTTTCAGCTGGGGGCATGATAAATTGGTCATGCATAATTCAAGGCCAGAGCAGGCTGGAGCATAAACTGCTCCGTGGCAGCTTCCAACTCCCTGACAGAAGAATGCAAATGGGCTGCCTGGCGCAGGGGCTGACGGACCCTGCTAAGGCTGCTGCTGGCTTCATCCCACCGCCTGCCTGCTCTGTGTCCACCTACGTGCACGGCAACGACCATTTTAGCCTCTCCTGTGCATCTCTCGGCGCTTCTGATTTCACAGCAGGGTATCCATCACTGTCCCTTGGCCTCTGGGGACTGAAAGCGCATTGTTATCGCAACAAACACCACTGCCCCCTGCTCTACTCTGGTTTTTCCATACGCAGACGCGAGGGAACAGTTTTGGCACAGAAAGAGGCTGAGGGACTGTGTGGTCTATTGTCAGTATTAGGTGGCCTGGAGCAAATAATTTCCAATCTGCCTCAGTGTTCCCATCTACACAATGGAGATAATTCCAACCACGCAACTGCAAGGTTAGCAACACACACTCAGCTGGGGGGCTGCTAAAGGTCTGAGAGGTGGCGACTGACCTGAAGAGACAGACTCAAGTTCTCTCAGTTTATTCTAGGTATTTAAATAAATGCAACTACATGTTCCAAGTGACCATATAGAAGAACAGGAAACCTTGATGATTTGCTTCAGTTAGCTTAGTGATGAGTGAAGTGAAACCTTCGAGGAAACTTTAGGAGTCTCTCAGAATGATGTCTTCAAGTTTCTGAGTGCATGTTCTATAGCTTCCCAACCAGGGAGGGGTATACAGCATACATGCTGGAAAAATCTGCTAGAAAAATCATTGGAAGCAGCCTCACTGCAAGCAAAATTAGTGTCTGTGGTGTCAGATACAGCCATCTAACTGCAGGCTGATAGTTCTGCTTCACCAGCCACAGTTCCGCTATCTGAAGCCATTCCTCTGCTCTTCAAGAACAGAACAGGTATTTCAAGTCCAGTCTGGGGGTAATATTCTTAAGCGTGATGGCTGAGGTGAAACTAGAGTAATAATAAAGGAAAATTTGTTTTCACTTTGGCAGTGAATTGCAGATAGCAGACCTTTAATTTCATGGTCAGTTCCACATACCCAAACAGGTGATTTTGGTTTCTGCCTAGTAGTTAGTGAAAATAATCCAGGTTTGTCTGTTTTAACAGCAATACTATTTCTTCCTGAGTATGACTCTCTTGCACAGAGCTGGGTTTGTCAGAACGAGACCAAATAAAATCCAAAGAGAGAAACATGGGACAAATCTAGGGAGCACAGATGTTAACCTTGGTAAGACTGAATATCCTCATCAACTTAAGAGACACAGTTCTACCAATACCCAGAGTAACACTGACTATTCTCAAGTCCAGGAAAACCCCAACCTCTTTAACTCAGTAACACTGGTATTCATTTAAGCAATTTCTCATGTTGCACTTGCCTGTGTTAGGCAGTGTTACCATGTCTCAAAAGCGTGGCCCTGTTTCACCCTCTTGCCATTAGCACAAAGACAAAAAGGGCACACACCATTTACACACATCAAATACCTGAACTCCTGGAATGATCTTCTGAACATAAAATGTCAGTACCCCCTACCCCAATCATATAGTACATACTTGAGTTTTAAAGCCTCCATGCTTGAGTAAAGCAGTGTCCTTTAAAATTTCCCCTTCTCATTCCCCTGAAATCCAATCTCTGATTCCTCTCTTTGTTCATTCTTTGGGTGCGTCCACAGACTTGCCCATATGGGGCTAATTCATTGGTTTAAGGGAAGATTTTATAAAGCCTGGCAAAATGTCTTCTGTTTTGTTTTGTTTTTCTTTTCAGTTTAGGCTTGAACAAGTATTTCTTAAGCAAAGGGTCAGGACTGTTTCAGCAAGCCTACTTGTGGAAATCTCAATGCTCCATTCACTGCCTACCCTTCTTTGTTGCCATCTTGCAACAGGTACTCTGACCTACCATACAATGGGCACCTTCTGGTACACCTTATGGAGAGGGTAAGGAATCACAGATAGATAAACACTTCACTGAAGCAACTTTTCATTTCCTAACTAAGCTGGTGTGTACCAGAGTGCACACAAACAGTTATCTGCAAAACAGTTACAAGAGTAAGGAGGCCAGCCTGAATTTCTCCTTGGACTAGAATAACTAAATCTGTGCTTCCAAAATAAACCTCATCATTTACTGAACGTGCACAGCTTTCTATGATTCAGCAAGTCTGTCTTGTGGGGACACCTTCACCACAGAAAGTGATCCAGCAATGACTGATTAGCAAGGATGGGCTTTACTGGGCTGCCAGCAGACACGTGGGAGATGGTTCTCACAAAGCCCCAAGTGAATTTGAAGAATGGATGTTGGATCCATTCCAAAAGGTTCTTTGGTAACAAAGAATATGAAGCTATGATGATGTTTGGCAGCTGGCTATGGAAGAGTTGGGTGCTATGGCAAAAACTTCAAGACACATCCCAGCCTGGAGTCTAAGCCATTACAGAGCAGAAGGTGAAGGTGAACTAAAGGACCAAAATACTGTACTCTCTGCAAGAATTACATTTCTTCTAAGCTACCATGTTTCTTTTCTTCCCAATTAAACAACAAAAAACATAGATATACAAATCTTTTAAAATTTAAGTAAGGCTTTAAAGGTCAGCTCTGCTCACATCAGCCTACAGAGATTACATTAAAAAATCCACCATGAACATTTATTTTTTGCACAGTGAAAACAGCAGGGACAAAAGAGTGCTAATGAGGATTATTATTTTAATGCATATTGGTAGGCTTTTTATCTCCACACATGAATGTCTTCTCCATTAAAATAAAATTCCCTGACACACACAGTGCACTAATTGCTGTCCCAGCTATGTGGGCTATCTGTCTTGCAGCAATTCCTCTTGTAGAAAAAGAATAGGTCAGTTTGGGAGATGTTTATTTATTTATTGGTTTTGTTTTTAATTTCAGCATGTTAAAGCCTGAATCTGAAAAAAAAAAGGGAAAAAAAAAAAAAAAAAAAAAGAAGAAGCCAGTGTCTTCATGATACAAGATCTGTGTGGACTGCCCTTTTGAATTCCAAGGTTCATTCCCTGCACGCTTTGTTTAAATGCACAGCCACTTCCACACAAAGTTTCTAGCACGGTGCAGGCTTGCTTAGTTTATCTGCATACAAACCCAGGGGTGTTTGTGTACTCAGCTATGTGGTTCCAGTGCTCCCAGGCTTGAGTATAGATGCAGCCAGAACGCCCAAGTCAATACACAGCTGGGAACACTGCAAAACACCAGAACTCAGGGGAGAAAAAAGCCACAAGGGGAATGACATCAAGAAGAGAAAATCGTGGGTGGTTGCGTGTCAAAACCTTTGTTCTGAACTTCCCAGTGAAAATTTCTAGGTGCTAAGTGAAAAGACGCTTAAAATCTGCTACCAAAACCACATCCATGAATTGTCAGTGTCAGGAAAACTGTGCGAACGCAGCTTCACATATCATCCATTTAAGGAAAAATTGGCCTGCCCCAATCCACAGAGGACAAAAAAGCACAATCCCCCCTGAAGTATTCAGTGGTCTTGCTGCATAGTCTGAAGGCCAACAAGCACTGGCTCTGGAGGTCCAAGGTGTAAGAGGTAATTGTGACATGAAGGGCTCTGTGGAGAACTTGCTGCTGCCAGCCTTTACACTCAAGAGTCTGTCAAGCCCCATGGCCCAGATGTTCTCAGCTGCCAAGGTAGAAGTGAGCAAGGAAGAAGCTTCAAGAAGCCACAGCAAACAACAGTCCTCTGGGATAACCAACACAGACAGAGCTACACCTTTCTACTGGTAACCATACAGAGACAGAGTCGTGGGATGATGATGAGCAGAGAGGCAATAGGTGTGTAACCAGCACCCTGCAGACAGAGCACCATACTCTATTTACACAGCTCCTATCCACAACACATCCTAAGTGGAGCCTCCCAGGCATTTGCAAGAGTAGAAAACTGAAGCTGCAGTTTGGTCAGAAATATTAAAAAGCCTTGGTGGTTCCACAAAGCCAACAGCCCCCAATGGAGGCTGATCCAGCAATTCCTTCCTGGGTTTCCACTGGAAGAAGATTAGAAGCACATTAGACATAACATACCCATATGCTTTGTTTTGCTTGCTTGTTGTTTTGCCTTTTAAGAAAAGGAGATGGAAACTTCCTCTCCAGAATATTAAAAGTAACCAATTTTTAAAAATTATTAACAAACACTAACCTCAGATCATCAGCCAACCTGGCAACAGACCAGAGAAAATTTATAGCCGACGTGCAACATCAGCTTTCATCCAGAAATGCTAATTTCAGTGCAATGAATAGTGTGTGGGCTTTTCATACTGCTTTGCATTTGGCTCCTCGCAGCCCTGTTTAAAGCCTGGGAACCGGCCATATAGTTAAACTGCACAGATGTTCAACAATCTGTACTTGTGTTAATTACCCTAATGTGAGCAGAAACTCAACAGATCTCTGCTAATGAAGGAGAAAGTTTTCCAGTGTGACTACCGTATGTTTCATTGTCACTGTATTACCAAGCTTCTCCCCCTCCTTCCTCTGCCCCCCCAGTTCCTATTCTCTCCATCTCCTTTGCATTCACATCACCCTCCTACCTCAGCATGCATGAATTGGACCAACTAATGACTGTGTATTTGCAACATGGCAGACACCATTAGGCTCATCGGAGGTGCGGCTGCTGAATTTTAACAGGAGATTTTAAACAAGGTAAGGAAAACAGATTCATCATGTTCCCGGTTCTCTCATCCCCACCCATCTGCCATACTTCTGCCCTTGCCACTGCTCAAAAACACTCGCAAAGTGCAAACACACTTCCCCCTCTATAAAACACAGAAGCGTACAAATCAATGCAAATAGATGTTGCTGGGCAATTACTGGAGATGGGAGCTGGAGCACCGGGCAGGGACGGGAGGACAGCCTAACAAGACAGTTCAGAAGCGGGGCTGGGGGAGGGAGCACGCTGCTCTGTGCAGTGGGCAGCATGTCAGCCAACACAGGCCAGGGGAGATCGCCTGCTGCTCCCCCCGCCACGAAGTGAGAGCTGCTGGGTTTCACGGTGGGAGCCACAAAAGCGGCAGCTGTATGTTCAGCTGCACACAGGAGGGTTTAGACAGAGGTTTCTCAAGGGCACCACAGGAGACAACAAGGCAACAGCGGAGCGATTGGTGCTGCCAGCAGCAATGAACCACCACGGCTGCGCAACTTAACCCGGCATTAAAACATACTCGACCTCCCAAGAACCGCTTCTCCCACTGAGGATCTCGCCTTCTCTTCCAGCAGCTCTCTGCCCCCTCCCTGCTGCCAATCATCACCTCCAGCTACTTCTCTCAAAGCAATCTGCTTGGCAAGCAGAAAGCAACGGGGGCCGGGTAAGGGCAACTGCCTCTCACCCTGTTAAGCCCCAGATGACCTCTGAATGATACCAGCCCTGGCCTGAGCCAGAGTTCACATCTCCCAGGTGTCACCACTTCACAGCCAGGCCAGCCTTCACCGGCAAATTGTATTACAATGACCCTCATGGGAACAAATGTACTCTGCCGTGCTCGACTTGACTGGCAGACTCCCCCCTACAGAGGAAGGAGGAGGGGAAGCAGCCAGCTTTGCTCATTTATTGCATCCATCCTGCTCACTCAGGCTCCTTTGTCGTCTGCAGAGCCAACAGCTCGCAGACTCGAGAGCTGGAGCGGCAGCTGCCTCCCTGGGGAACTTGGCCGAGCCACCGCACGTTTCGCACACCTTCCGCTCAGGACAGGGCACAGGCTCCCTGCTCTCCACTCACAAAAGCTTTGAGCGCCCTCTCGAAACCACCTTCTTTGTGAATCGATGAAAAATGGGGTAGAAACATTATACAAAAAGGTGGGGAGGGGGATCCTGCATAATCCAGAAAGGGCTGAAAATTATTTAGAGAGCACTTGTCTCTTTTCTCCTACCTCTTCATCATTAGTACTGGAAGCAACACAGCTGTCTAATGGCAACTTCAGGCACCCATGGGCCAGCGAAGCGACATTTTCCACACTTAAATTACACTGAGCTGATTTAATTACTGCACTTAATAGTAACAAAAGATGTCTCAATTTAATCTTCAAACGGCCCTCCAAGATCAAAACACAGCTGGCTGGATAACAAGATGGCCTAGGCCAGCAAACAAGTAGGTCCAATTTGTTCAAGAGCTGCATCCACTCCTGGGTATGAAAGGCCAAGGAACACTTGTGTGTGGAACAAATCAAAGAAATCAGCACTCTGGTCACCCCCTTATCCTTCCCTGCCAGACTTTTGTTCCACAGAAGAAAAAAAAAAAAAAAAAAAAAGGAAGCGGATTCAGGGGAAAAAAAAAAAAAAAAAAAAAAAAAGGCAGCTGATTCAGGGGTAAAGAAATGCAACATGATAAAAGAACAAATGATGATGTTTGGGAGAGAAAGAAAAGAAGTAAGAACCAAGATTTAATAGGTTTTGTTTTTATAATCCTTCAAGATGATTAGGAATGAATGAATCAGATTAAAATCACATGGGGACAAAGGAAGGTCTCTAATGCTTTTGTTTTTCTTTCCATACTATATGGACAGGAGACAGCTCATTAAGGAAAGCCCCCATGACAGCTACAGTGAGGAACAACCAAGCTTTTTTTTTTTTAAAAGAACCCTGTCTGGGCAAAAGAAAGTTGTGCAAAATTAACCATTTACTTCTAATGTTTTGTACTTGTCCATAGTGGGGTTTGATTATTATTTTTTGCAAACTATGCTAAGAAATGTCTCTCACTTGAGCAATTTTCAAGGCACATTCTTGCTGACACCATGGTTGGGTATCTCCAGACACATTCGAGGAATTCTTAAGCTTTTGCACATTCCACTACAGCTCAACACAGAAAAGCTAGAGCAAATCTTTCAGCCACTGCAACTTTTCTTCAACCTTGTGAGCATCAGAGAAGACAAAAAACCCTGTTCTTGTTGTACACAGTTTTCCCACTCTCCCAGCTACTGATAGTAATGTGAAGGGCACACAGCCCACCTTTTTGATCCAAGTTTTACTACTATTAATTACAAACAAGTTGACTAGAAATCAGTTTGTTGAGCTTTGTTAAATTACTTTGGATTGACAATGGTCTGTGGGAGAGTTGCTGAAAGCTTTGAAGGTTTTCCCCTTTTTCTTTTCTCTTGATGGAGAAGGAAGATTAGGTAACTCCAGTGGTCTAGTTTTCTTGGATCATTTTTTTTTGGATTGTGGGTTTGTTTGGGTTTTTTTCCCTTCTCTTCCCCCCCTCTCCTCCATTATATACAGATCTCACTCTGTTAGTAGCAATTCTTAAACCACAGATTATGTTGTTACCCACTGTGCTCTGATTATGGAAGACTGAGGACAGGTGGGAATATGCTACAACTCTGGTGACTCTCCTCTCCCTAGACTGTGACACCAAAGAGGCAAATGATGTTCATGTTTACAATGACAGTCAGACAAATCCAGTGGCTTGGCTCAAATGCCCTGGCAGGCATGAGACCTCTACTCAGAGATTTATAGAATCACCTAAGTAGAAGGGACTTTGAGAGGTCACCTGGCTCAACCTCCTGCTCAAAGAGTTTCAAAGTGCCTTGGTTAGCTGAATCTGCATGCAAATTTTGCACTAATTCCCTTGCTGTTTATTCAAGTACTTTCCTTTCCCAGTGACTTTAACCCCCTGGACAGGCCTGTACTTTATAAACCATATTATGTTGCAATAAACCAGCGAAGAAGTACTCACTGCTTCAATTTACAATACAACCTCTGTACTGATCTGTGTTCAGTACACAGAGAAAGGAACTTCACACTTCAAACTAGCTGGGTTCGGATATACGAACAGCAATTAGGAATAAAATTTCCCATCTCTGCTCAGTTGGTTTCATTTAAGCAGAGTTGAATATTAGCTTAAAACCACTTTCCCAACCAGTTTACGCTCTAGATCAGTAACAAGAGATCTTGAGGAGGCACTCACCGCTGAAGCTCGAGCAAGTGCATGTTTCCAGTTTGCATGTTTGTTTAAGTAAGTGACAAAGATGGGGGGACCAAAAGCAATGCCTTTAACTAGAATTCACAAGTGCAACCAACTAGAAAATCTCCTGCCTGCTTATGAGGAGGGAGTCAGACTTTCTCAAAGACTGAAAGAAGGCTCTGCTCAATGCCCAGCAGTTTGTACAAAGCACCAAGTGTGAAATTCTGACCCCACTGCAGTCAGCAGCAGAATTCTCATAGATTTGCTCAAGGCCAGGATGTTCAAACCTGTTCAGATAATTCATAAACCATCATTTCAGGGACACACCTTTGCGTGAGATTCCCAAGGGCCTTTTGAGTTTTGACTTAAATGCCTGGATTATTTTTACAATTCCAGTTATGGGTTCTTTGTTCTCAGGGAGTTAAGTGATACAAAGAACATGGTGAAAGAACAATGGAGGTATTACCATGCATGATTTGTCTTTAAAAAAATTCTCTTTCTTTTCACGAAGTTATAGATCCAATTTCAGTCTTTATTATCACTTTGCCATGTGAGAAAGTGGTTCTTAATTTTAATAAAGGAAGGCAGCTTCATATTTCAACAAGAGCTAAAATGCTTCCTTCAATACAGAAGGTGGAAAGCTCTTTTGCTAACAGCTACTGCAGGCCAGATTCAGGGAGGGAAAGGAAAATAATCCATCCACACTGCGTAAATAAATCATGCCTGGGACATACCTAATAGCGGGCAGTAGCCCAAAGACATCTTGTCTGATGAGATCACTTCTGTCCCCTCCATTTTAAGGGAAATTAAGAGCTTGCTCTGCCAAGCACATAGTAACATTTCACTTAACACCGAACCTGGGGTCTGAGTAAGTGTCCTACTGCAGTCTATGGTGCAGCACTGGGCTAATAAAAATCTTTCCACCAAGTTAACTGATCTGGAGAAAGAGCCATATGCAAAGCTTCAGAACCTTTCACTAAGATTTCAAAGTAATTTTCTTCCTCAAACCTACTTTGCCCTGAAAAAGGAATCTGGGGGTATATATAGGGAGGTTTTCATCTAAAATGCAACTGTATTCTCTTTTATGTGGAAAATGACAAGTTTAATCCCCCAAAGTAAATAAGTGCCCTCAATTCACACATTTTGCCTTTGAAGAAATAGTATTAGAGTCCCCCTACTCCCATTTCATGCTACTTACACATTTTAAAGCAGCCATGCTCCAGGTCTATTCCAGCTTGAAATGCGTTATGGAAATTCCTTTTTCCCCAAAGATGACCAAGAGCCCTGCCTTATCAGACTTTGTTTACACTACTGCTGCAGCCATAATAACTAAATCTGTCTTTAAGCATGGTCCTCAATGGCAAAATGTAAACATAATTCTGTAAAATTATTTTTAATACGGTCCCATTTCTCGATTTTAATCAAGTTAGTCATAACTCAAGTACCAAGAATCTGCTTTAAGCATGGCCCATGCAGTAGGTGAAGCAAAGATTTGATGCAACATGTAGTAAGTAGCTGATTTGGTTTTGCCCATTGCAGCATTTGCTGCACCTCTGCCCGAGCAGCTGCCCTGTGGCAGAGGCAGTGAAGCCCCTTACCTGCTGTCAGAGTCAACCTGGTCAGTATGAACAAGAGGCAAACAGAGAGAAAGCAGATCACACACCACAGCTTTCTTTTAAAAGAAAAAAAAAAAAAAAGGAGTGGAATATCATCTCCTTTGGTCCAGGTACCAACAAGCTCCTTTCAGCCATGTGTGGTCTCTTCTTTCACTCCCCAACCTTGGCAAGTAACACACGACAAAACTGAAGGAAATAGAGAGCCCCTTGCAAAAGACCTAACTTGGGCAGCAGCCAAATGGTCATCCAAACAGGACTGGCTACAGTGCCAATATTCTCCTTTTCCACTCAGAAACCTCAGGCACAGACAGATGAGCCGTCTTGCACAGCAAGGCTGTGCCAGAGGAGCACACAGCACAGGTCTCCTTCTCTGGATGCCCCAGCCATGGGGGCACACTACTTGGACATTTCAGAGAGCTGCAGGAGCGTTAAGAGGGACAATATGGCATTCACTGCACATTCTATTCATTGTCATTCATTCTATACTCTGAATCTCAGTACAAGTAAATAAGTAACCCTATGAAACTGGGAGCCATGTATAGAAGCAATTCCTACTGAAATAGCAGTAACAAGAAAATCAGCAGGACTACTCCTGTTTCAAGTCAGAATCGAGGAGAGAAATGGAGAAGGCAAAGCAGCAGAAGTAACTAGCATTTACATCTTCCAATTCCCTTGCATCCCGGCAAAGGGGTTGGGCTGTGATGAACTGGGCTGCAAGATACAAGTGCGAGATACAGTGTATTTTTATGGCTTTCTTCAGGTATCAGGGTACAAAATCCCAGGCCTTCTCTTTCTTCTTGGGCCACTCATCTTTTGCAAGTGATGGAAAGCCACTCTCCCAGCAGGTGGTCTGCCTCTTGCAGCCTTTAGTGTTTAATTGCCACAAATCCATTCCAACCTCGATGCTCAGGATGCTATTACCCGGTCCCCCTTTCCACCCTTTTCTATTTACGCTGATTGCAGCCCAGGATCCTGGGATGTTACTAAATCCATCTTCAGAACCACCTTGGAAAAACAAAGAGGCAACACCAGACACAGCTGATTGTGGCCAGCAGGATGAGTTGATGTTATGCAAGAAGAGCACCTGAAACCCATGTGGGCTCCAGGTCTGGGTGCGAGTGCGCACGTGTGCACACACACACATGCCTCCTATTTCAGTTTTGTGTTCAACTGGAATTAATCAGGAATGATAAACACTGTTTGTCTCCTGAAAGCAGCAGTGGGGGGATGAAACATGCCTCTTAAGCTTATCAGCTTCAGTGCCACTGAAGAGAAAGCTGGCTTCTAAGCCCAGGGATAATGGGCTGTCCTTTCAGGAAGGTATCAGGGGTCTCAGGAGAGGGAGACAGCACAATGGTGTGACCTTCAGCTAATAAAGCCCACCCTAGAGTCCAAAGAGCTTGGGGAATATTGACAGAAGTTCATATTTACAACAGCCTGGATGCTTTCCAGATACCATTACCAGTTTAGAGAGCTGCAGCCACTGTATGTACATGCACAGAGGCTTTCATTCTGCCTCCTGCTTTCTTTCTTTGTTCCCATGATGGGGGGGGGAAAAAAAAAAAAAAAAAAAAAAAAGTAGTCAGAAAATGGCAATTCTTCTGCTAACAAGGCCCCACCAGCATCTTTTTTAATGAAGGGAGTTATTTAAAATTTCGATTTCAACCTCAGCACTATCCTCTACTTGAAGGAGATTCAAGGCCTCTTGCAAGGATTCTCAGTGCGTCATCATGCTGATCAGGAAGAAAGCATATGTGTTTTTGTGGAAAGTCTGCTGATGTATTTATAATTCTTCAAACAAAAAGGCAGCCAACATATTGTAAAATGAGAAGGTTGTTTTGGTTGGGGTTTTTTTCCTTCTCCTTGCCTCCTTGTTGGTTTGTTTTTTGTGTTTTTTTTTTTCCTTTCCCTTTTTTCTTTTCTTTTTTCTTTCTTTTTTTTTTTTTTTAAAGTAGGTCCTGGCAATCAACACAGCCTCAGTCAGAAATACAAACCCAAAGCTTTTTCAGGCAGAAACTGATCCCCCCCCAAGCCTACAGTGTGGTTAGCAAAATGACGTTTAGCTCATAACTAGAGAGCATAGGCATGACTGGAATACAAATAATAAATAATATTTTTTAAACTCTTCATACAGTGAAAAAAGCCAATTTCAAAACATAAAAACCGTTTGAAGCAGAAGTTTCATTTTTCCACCTCCTAAAGTAGTTCCAAAACAAATATATAAAAATAAAGGTTTGGAGGAAATCTGTTTTTAAGGGTAATTTCACTGAAATCAATATGCAATCTCAAAACATTGAATGGAAATAACATCTTCAGTGTCAGAACTGTTTTGACCACACTTTTCGATCCAGCCACGCCAGTCTGCCATTTTTATTTATCTGCCTCATAATTCATCTTTGTCACCCTGAAACTAATCTTGCTGGGATTCAAAAGAAGGATCCAAAACCTGGATTAGGTTAAGATTTCTCCCAACAGCATCTTCTAAAAGGTGCCTCATTTACCATGCTGGTATTTAAGAGGCAGGAAGAAGGCTGAGCAGACCTCTGCAGAGACCACAAATGTCTTGCTTTTGCTTTCCAGTGAAGAAGCAGCTTTCACCAACAGCTACAGCGACACAAGCAGCTTTCTAATTTCCTGGAGTTTTGGCCCAAGCAGGCATTTTATCTGTTCTCCTTACCCATCCAGCCACACGCACTGTCAAGAGAGTTCAGGTGATTGATTACAGCCTGTCTGAATTCAAAGTAGTCAAATTAGATATTAATGTTGTGCTTAATGTGCTCACACAAACAAGGTCATTGGTTGCATCAAAACTAATAGGAGCTGACACACGCTGGGACTGTACGGCCCAGGGGACTGGTAACAGGATGAAAAGGCTTCAGTATGGACACCATTGCAAAATCAAGCCTGAGCCCACAGATACCCTATCCCTGTAACAGCTGCTCCACAAGGTGCCCGAGACCCACTCGAAGCATGAACCCAGGGTAGGAGCACTTAGTCCTCCAGAACCTCAGAAAGAGGCACTGCTGTCACCTCAACTGCAGCCAAAGTCTGCTCACTATCAAGATTAACTACCCTCTGTCCTTGCTCCCAAATGTTGCTCCAAATTACATTCGTCCTCCCTCTAGAGGTAAGCTAACAAAATCAATAGGCAGTACTGAATTTATGAGGTAGTGCAAAATACCAGAAATGAAATACGGAGTCTTAGAAAGTCAATAGTGCCATCAAAAAGAGGAAACCATGTTCACCCTGGAAAAACATCAACTCCTTCTTCAGTGGGGAAGTAATACAGAGCCACAATATCCCACAAGAAAGAGAAAACTGGAAAAGTGGAGGGTCTCGGGCTCCTCCAGCAGGAACCCATAGCTCTGCTTGGAAAGTGAAAGCCCAGTGGAATGAAATATCCATTAGCAGCTCACCTGAGAGCATGGGGATGGAGAGAAGGCAGCAAAGCAAACCATGGTTTTCTATGGATAACACAAAAAGCTACAAATGACAACCAAATACTTTGGTTTCTAAGACCATCTCTCTACCACACTGTACCATGGATGTGAGGTTGTATCTCCCGGCTGTGACCAAGGCCCTAGCTAAATGCTTTTCATTGCCTAATCTCTGAAATAGAATTGTTTTATTTATAATAACAGCGAGTTCCTATTGAAAAGCTCCAGCAACGACTGTGTCTGGTTGTAATTTTATACCTGTTTTCCATGGCAGAACCCCCTGGCTCTCAGGAAACCATGGGGTATTAACTGTACCTCAGAGAAAGAGGCAGATCCAGGACACGTCTGCTTTTGCAGTGGATGGACAACTGCTCTGAATGACTGCCCTCTTCATTTCCAAACCCCAAGCACTCAGAAAGTCTTGCTATTCAGATATGATTTTAATAATGCAAATTTGAGACAAAAAGCTGAAGAAACAAGATCTGTCCTGAGATGGTCTGAATAATCCCACCTGTGCTCTCCTGGGTACACTCTCCTGAACCTTGGCTTTGAGCACTGAGAAACCTAAATGACCTGGTTCACACTGCTGCATGATGTGGTGCAAGGCTTTGTCTTCCTCAAGCATGAGGTTAAAAAAAAAACAAAAAACAAAACCAGAGCTTGAAATTGCCAAGAATTAAGCTTTAACATCAGCCAAGAGAGTGACAGGATCTCAGAGGCCTTTTTCCCTCCGAATTTCTCCTTGCTGCCATGATGTGCTCACACTGAAAATTTTCCCTTGAGCAACTGCCCGACTAAAATACAGCACACCCTTACCATAAAGCCCTTTGTTAAAACATCTTTGCCATAAAGCTGCAAAACCTTGGCTCCCAAGTACATTAAATCCTTATAAAGCTGCCTCCATTTTAACCGCGCAGTATTTCAAGACACAAAGCGCTTCTTCCGCCAGATAGCACTTTAATGAGCAAAGGGCTAAAATATATAAACCAAACCTCATTATAGCATAATTTCTAGGAGACAAGCATGCTGTTTTAAAAAGAAGCCATGGCAATTGCAATTCACATAGCTTGAAGATTTAATACTTTTAAAGAGCCGCTGCTACTTGGAGCCATTGGTGTTGTTTTGTTTTGAACGTAACAGAAAGCAACCAGAATTATGGGTCCACTGCCAGTCATATATTGTGTGTTCTGCAAATTGCTGCAAATGGTGGATTCAGCTATGCTGCATCCTCCCAAAATGTCATGTAGATTGAGCAGTAGGGGACTGACTGCAAGTTACTGTGTACACATTTACCTTCTGCGTTCCTAAAAAGTTGTGGCTTTAAAACGTGATGATGTAGCACAGATACGGTAAATTATCCAAAGCAGATCCAATTCACGCTGGATCGGAAGCAGCTTCTAATGATACAGCTTGTTCGTGTTAGTAATGAAGTCACAGAAACCTACCAAAACCAACATACTACAGGAAAAATCTAGGGTACTGATAGCCAAATGAAAGGGAAGGATACAATGCTGCTTAACACCACCTATCAGATAAACCAGGCACATCAAACGGACTGCAACTGGTTTCCAAAAAATTACAACACTCAGTATTTTAAAATGTGAAACTGAGTTGCCTTCTATAAAATGTCAAATGGAACAAAGCCCTCAGCTAGCCAGAAACATGTTTCTGGAAAAACCTGTTCTCCCTAAGAACAGGCAATCAATCTGTCAGTGGAGCATCCTGAATTACGCTGCTCTAGCAGACTTTTAGACTTTAACAAAAAGCCATTATTGGTTACAGTTCTTTACACATTAAGTCTTCCAGTTGTAACTTCTGAAATGAAAGCTTAGCAACGATTAGGTATTTACTACAATCAGTAGAGAAAAATAGTTTTAGATGAGCACAAAGGTCACCAGAGAGACAATGTACTTTTCTTTTTTTGAGAGGAGAGAAATAAAACAAAAAAACAGCCCCACAAAATGCCCCACCCGAGACCCAACAGCAGCAGGAGGATGCACTGCATGGCAGCTTTGACTTGAAGCACACAGAACACTGATTGATGGATACTGAAAGCAGAGACACCAGTGGAAAATTAAACCCAACCAAGCACCAAAATTGGGACAGTTCTTTTGTGCTCCTTCGTACTGCTTTAGAAAATGATGCAAGAAGGGTCAGAACCGATGATCATTTTAGCTATTGGCACAGATCTGGATCAACAGCAGGGTGAAAAGCTGACACGTAACTGATGCCTGTAAGCTGGTTAGGATAAGCATTTGCTGTATCTCTTTGTTGTAGCTTATAATGAATGAAGTTCTAGACTGATAACTACCAGAAGCTTCAATGCTCACTACAAGGCTACAGTGATGGGAGTAGCACCTCTCTGAGGGCAGCAAGCAGAAGACATCTGAAGAGAACATAACACACCAACCCCTTTTCTAAATAATAATAATAATAATAAAAAAATCAATAACCTTGCCTTTGGGCTCTGTTTCTGAGATACTTTTAAAACACTCATTTCCTCTTTCCACATTCACAGTGAAAGTGTTAACAGGCTCCTCCTTCACCATCATCACTCCCTCGTTAAGTCACAAGAGACTTTTCCAGTTCTTAATCAACTTTGCCGTGGGAGAAGACAACAGGATGGACAAGTATGACTGAGCGTGTCAGCACACAAATGATCACAGGATGTCTGGCAGTAAAGTAACCCAGCCTGGCACCTAACTTCCCTTAACTCAACTTCTAGTTTAATATTTTTCTGCTTGGCTGTGCAACTACACCTCGAGGAAGAAGACAGTTGCAAGCAAGTGCACTTGCTACTTTTGCTTTACAACCTTCCCACTTCCTTAGTAACAGAGGGCTTGGCGTGCTAGAAACAAGAAGCCTTATCACAAATGTGTAATGAGACCCTGAGCTAACAGGTTAGCTGACATGGAACTGTTAACAGTGAATTGGCTTGGAGACAGTGGGAAAAAAAAAAAAAAGAAAAGAAAAAAAAGGAGACAGAGTGTGAGAGACAGAGACAGCAACCAATTCAGCTGCAAGAAACCAAGCTAAATCAGTCCCAAGTGCCCATGTTGGAGAGACTTGATCTCATACCTTGCTTGTTATCAAGGCACTCCTGATACGAGTCAGCTCCAGTTCCGTTGAGGTCTACAGACAAAACAAAAAGTTTCATTCATATCAAACATAAATATTAGAAACTTCTCAAATGGCAGCCCTGCTGGAGCAACATGCTACGTGCAAATAGTGCTAGAGCTTTTGGAGGACACGCTGGCCTGCTGACAAACTGACCTGTTAGGAACAAGTTGCAATAAACTGCACCAACCCACTGTGAGACTGAATTTTGTCCAGGGCAGTAGGTGCCAGTCCTGCCCATCTCTCTCCACACTTGTGAGGGCACACAGGATGGAACTACAGCTGCAGCTGCTCTGAATAAGTTCCTTAAGAACATGGAAGATGGAATACTTGGAGTTAAATCTATCATTACACTGTCCACTGTAGGCCCTATGAAACCACCAGCAGATCCCAGACTAGGGTCTCGAACAGACTTCTCTGTCTTCCATTTGGGTTTTGGCTGCTACGTTGTATTCAGGGTAACTGAAAACACAAGAACATACTTTCCAAGTATTTGGCTTCCATGGAAGCAGAGTTACTGCAGTTACCAGTAGGGTTATTTGATCTAGCAGAAGAGGAGCTGGTCTGTGCCATGAAAATGAGGAGAAGCTAAGACTCCTCTGTTCACGCATGCTCCACACAGGGAAGAAACCAGAGAGTTCCCAAACACAGGTATGGTCCACACAAGTGGCATTTCACAGCCAACACTGATATCACCTAACAAACCCTTTCATCTGCATTAGAGGTTCATCTAGATCTCACAGACTGCATGCAAAAAACCCAAACTGTTGGCTACAAGAATCAGGTTACAACATGGCTTGGACCTCAAGAACAAACCAAAGAATGTTCCAGCATGGCTTCTGCTCCTGCTTTACAATTCAGTTCAACCACAAATAAAGTTTGGGCAGTCCTTGAGAGAAAATATTAAATACATCTGTAACCCTGGTTAAACTAATGCTCTTTCAGCAACTTACATGCATCTTACACACTGTGCTAAGAACAAGAAACAAAGGCTCTGAGCTCACGTGGGAGCTCTTTGTATACACTAAGAGGCCTCAGAAAGTGAACATTTTGTACATCACACCTCTGAGAATGTACATGATGCTAAAATCAGTCCTGTTGTGTAACTACCAAACCACTTAATCGGGTCACACATGGCACACACTCCTACCATACCAACTCCAGCGGCAGTGGAGACAGTTCCTCTACAAGAGTAGTTCATCCAGGTGGTGATCACAACTAATCAAAAAGCCACCACTGAGGGTCTGGGAATTACCATCCCTTTAGGCCGAATTGGGTGAACCATCTATCCAGTAAGAGTAGTTCAGTCTCACCACCAAGAGAACCAGCACAACTGCAATGTCCTCATTTATTTCTAAAGATGCCATTCAGGACCAAAAGTTGAGAAGTCCTGCCTGATGGTTCTGAGAATCCTCCCTCCCAGGCACCTGCCAAAGTGTCTGGCCCCTGAATGTGATGGCTTTCAGGCTTTTGTCATATATGGCAAATGCATTCCCACAAAAAATTCCCTTCCATCTTTGCTCAGCCAACAGCTGGTGATGGGTTCTTGAACATAGGAAGAGATCCGGATCAGAGTTTAAAGGATTCACATTCAGCAGTACTATTTAACAAACAAAAGAAGCAAAAATTAAAGTTGCCCCACTGTTTGTGTTGTGTAAATCCCAGATAACAGATCTTCTTCCTAATCCTAATGAGGCCTTCCTATTAAAATCTTTATTAGCTTTCAGCTCTGCAGATTGCCCAAAGGCTCATCAGTTTCCCTATCTTTCAGTACCAAGATCTGCTTTAACTTTTACAAATAGCTCTAAGATATTTCTCAGCTTATCAGCATTGCCAAGCAGTCTGTCTTATCATTACTATTGCAGATAAAATAAATGAGCTCAGGATGATATGAATAATGGCATTTTCTGTAGGCTGGTTTCCCATTACATTTTCAACAGATTGAAGATTTAAACTTCAGCACAAAAGAAAAAAATAAAAAAGAAGTGGAGGGGAAGGAAGCTTTTTTTTTTTTTTTGCCCATTTACCTTCATCGTCTTAGAGCAGAGTCTGCGTTTTCAAGCTCACCTGGTGTGAGCCAGTAATTAATTTTGAAAGGGAGCAGAAACACCTCAGCTCTGCTTTCTCTGAAGACCCTAAGCACAGTTACTTCTGGGATGTTTTTTCAGCTGCATTTGTTGGAGAGAAGCGAGGGCTAAATTGCGCTCTGCCTAATGAAGCCATCTTCATTAGTTTGCCGCTTTCCCTAGCAGACTAGGAATACCAGCCAGATTGGGAATTGAAATCATGAAAAGCAACAGAACTGCATTTGAATTAAAAGACGAGGCTACAAAGGTCTCCGACGCCTGCTCCAGGCTGATTAGCACGAGGCGCGTGTGGCACCGCTGCGGCACAGAACGAATTTTACAGCGCACGTTCGCGGCTAAAGGCAAAGCTTTGGCGGGAGACGAGAGGAAGCCCAAAGCCTAACACGTCTCTCCCTTTCTGTGACAGCGAGCAGGGAGGTCATGTTCTGGCAACCATTTTCTGCCTGGTCCCTGCAGCAATCACTGCAGGGTTAACCGCTTCTCCGCTCCCCAAATTCCTAGCCCTGTCACCGTATGAAGGTTATCTATTATTGGCAGTGACAGGTGAAAATTAATCTCCTAATTATTTCTTGCTGCGTAATCTGCACTGAAGAAGTAACATAAAAGGATTACAGTACACCCTCTATGGAAGGCTCTGCTAGAGAGCCAATCATCCAGGGAGATAGGAGGTATGTGGTAAAGAGATAGTTATGATGGATTTCCAACCATTTTGAAGGCAGTTTATACTACGACTCTATAACCTATAGCTTTGCAGTAAGGATCTACTTACAGGTATCTTAACAGCCAAAATGCTTTTTATTGTTGATTATCCCTTAGGGAGGAAAAAAAAAAAACAAACAATCAAGATTTATGTCCATTATGTCCCTGATTCTCCTTTGGTATAGGAGTTGCTGCAGAAATAGCATCCACCCCCTTAACACTAGGACAAACAAGGCACCCAGCTTGCTTTTCATCAGCATTAGAAACTCTGTAGCCACCTTCCACAGCAATTTAACAGTTTCTCCACAGTAACACTGGCTAGGCTGAGTACTTCCAAGATTTTAAAACAAATTAATAATATAAAAAAAATTCTCATTCTGTAAGTTTGTAAGCGAGCTAGAAATATATTTGGTAATACCACAAGCAGCTACCTTGAAATACTGCCTTCATGTAAACTCTAACTCTTCTACCACTCCTCATAAAGTAAGGTTTATAGTATCAGAGAACAGTTTCGTTATTTTCACTTTTTTTCAAAGCAGTCATGTAAGGTACAAATGGATGTTTTGGAAAACCTATTTCTCTATATCCATGTTAGTAGCACTGTCCTAGTTTAAGAGTACAGGAACCAACTATCACAGATTGCCATTCTCAGTTCAAAATGCAACTAGCTACCTTGAGAGCTGCTCTCCTACTAAACCATGCCTGTGAGATAGTTAAAGCAGGAGTCTCTATCTGCAAAACTCTGGAGAGGGCAGCAGGCAACACTACCACTTCAGCATCATCACCACTTCAGCACCACCACCTGCAACCAAAGCCCTTCCACCAGTATCAGTCATACATGATTTTAGTTTCCTTGATGGTTACCTATTGTACAAAGTGCAGAAACATCACTGATTCCTTTATGCAAACTCTCAGTGCTTTTATCCACGTTTTGGGAAAGCCAAGCCTTGTCTCAAACTCTGGAAGCAAGACGCTGGTCCAGCAGTGATCGGCCATCACTCTAGTTTGTATTTCCAACGTCCAGGTGACTCAGAACAGACAACGGGCACTAAGCCGAGACACAGAGCAAGCCCGACAAGATACTTCCAAGCGGGACTGTCCTAGGAAGCCCAGGCGCTGCCGAGCCCCTGCAGTGAGCGCTGGCAGCCACAGGGTGGCACACAGACTACTACAGAACCTCATCAACGACAAAACTGAACAAGGGCCGGGACTTCAAACCAGGCATTGCACCTTTAACTTCCTAAAACCAGAGCTCTGCAAACCTGCCTCGATTACCAGAGCCACCATCAGGGGTCACTGCGTCACCTCGGCTGCTGGCATTCGCCTAAAGGCCATTTTCAGAGAAACCCGCAAAGCTGGAACACATTTGTAACTCGAGGGACAAAAGCTGGACGAGCCATTTGAATAACTACTAGAATCACCAGCGCTCAGCTTTTAAATGAGCGACTCAAATGAAGCAAATTCCCCGGCAGTGACAGAGGTGTTGAGATTGTTCACCTCTTTCTTCTGTTGGCTTTAACACCTCAGAGCCTATGCAGCTCTGCGGTGGGTTCCTGGAGGATAACGGAGCCTGAAAAGAGCTGAAAGCAGGCGACTGGAAATGAATTACTTTCCTGTTTAAGGCAACTACTATTAAAAACGTAAGGCTGTATTTAAGTCACTCCTAACAAGTGCTTTCCTTTCCTGAAAGTCAGCTCCTAGGTGATCCTTAGGATCTTACCAAGGCTCTGAAAACAGGTGTCCAGCTTCCAAAATGTTACTGAATCCACAGCATCAGGTATACACACTTCTATAGATTTCATTAATCTGAATTAGGTAATTTGTGTTTACATCTCTAAGGCCAGATATTTCCTTTTCCTTGAGACTTATTTTCAGGGGATAAACAGAAATAATGTAATGAAGCCTAGAACAGAACTAAGCCCTTAACGGTTTACCCTCGTTATTAAATGAGGAAATTATTCACTAGCATCTCTCATTTTGTGAAGGTTTTAATCTTAGGGTTACCTAATCAGGCAGTAGTTATGAGAACAAAAGAAACGTGTATAGAGGCAAAGCACCCACCTACTAACCTAATCTGCACTACTTTTAACAAGCCTATTTTTCAGTGATATGTTTTGCTTATGGAAATCCGAGGAACAAATTCCTATCCATAGGCATTTTCCCCAAATGCTCCATCACCAACCTCATTATGCGATACAGAAATTCTCCCAAAGGATATTATGTAATAGCAAACCCTCCTTCCCTCTCCCTAAGGAGTGTATTTCTCATTACATCTCCTAGTAAATTGATCAGTCTAGGAAATAATTTCTGGTAAAACCATATGCTTCTTTACCTAGTTTAGAATCACCATCTTTATTCAGAAGGATAAAAGACTGCAAGAAATCAGAAAATTTCCATTTCTGATGCAGAACACCAATCCTGCTCAAACATGTTATTAAGGGAAGAGCAACACATTCCTGTACCTGGCTGACTTCAGATCCTGAAAATTCATAAAGTCATTAAAATTAACCAGCTTACATTTCCTATTCTGATGATACAAGTGATTTTACTTGACTGCATTTTCTGTAAGGGCTTTAAAAAGACTGCTTCATATTCAAATATATCCAGACACCAGAATCCCTAGTTATTAAGGGTCACTCAACACATGGATGCTGGGAAGTCAAGGTGGAGGAAAAAAAAAAAAGGGGGGGGGGAACCAACAAAAAAACAGAAAGAAAAGATTTAAGGCAGAAAATGCCACAGACATCTGTGCTTTCCAGAAGCAGCATACAGCACAGACTGTCTCAGTGAGGACCACAGCCCTTTTCATCGCCACTTCTGTCAACCTATAACCATGAAACAACCGAACAGTTTTCAGTTTAGAAAACAACAGCAGCAAACACTAATATTTGCACCACTTACAGAAAGTTAGCACTTCAAATTGCAACGTTTTTGCAAAATCAGAGCAAAATAAATATCAACTACAGCTACATATCAGTAGTTTGCCACTGGAATCTGAAGCTTACTCCAATCCCTTTTTTAACTTAGAAATACCAGAGCTACCCATGACACTGCTCTTTGATTCAGCCAGCACAGGCCACAAGGTCCAACAGATGACTGCATATCCTGATAGAGTAACACCAGGATATATTTTGCTCCTTCATTTCTTTGAGAACAGACTGCCTTGCTCTGATAAACAAGGCTTAAGGTTTCACTCAGAATAACCCACCTTCCAAATAAAATTAAAACCATCACTCTGTACACTCAGTGTCCAGCTCAACACAACGCTGCCTTCTCCTTGTTCTACAGCGTTAATCCCCTCTGTAAAAGAGAATCAGGCAGCCCAGGCTAGTGCCTTTTGGCTTTGGCACAGGGTGGGTTTAGGGAACTGTTGTCAGCAAAGAAGAGAATTCTTGAAGAGAGCATTAGAAGTCTGCCACTTGTAGGAAGTTAATGCTGTGTGTATAAATCAAGCAGCTCGTCCTTGTAAGTCCCTATGCGGGGAAAATCGGATTTATACATAAACATAAACCTCTGAAGTAAATTCTCATCAGGGACAACCAGAGATTTAACTCTCTAGGAAGAAGAATGGGAAGACTATTTTCCTGTAATACCTTAGCAGCCTTTTCCAGTTGAGTGAGGCTTTCTTTCAAGAATTGACAACGAAGTAAATAATTCTAGTTCCTGTGGCACAGGGGAGACCAGTTAAGGACGATCTCCGAGACCCAAAGCAACCATTCAGAGCAGTAACTTACATAACAAGAAATTATCTGTTACAAAATTAGGTTAAAAGGACCTCGGATACCAGAACGTTACCAAAAAATCAGGACATGCCTTGAGAAGATTAGCTAGCGAGCAGCCTCCTGAGATAAATGCACAACTTCAAGAAGATTTTACAAGCCTAAAAAACAGTTTAAATTCCACAGAGACGTACAAGGCTTTACCATTTAAAAAGGTCCCCCTTTCTTTCTCTCTGCCCTCGCCTTATTCCTGAGCTCTTTTGCCAAGCCATCTTTAGTTAACCAGTGACCTGGAAATCTCACTTTGCTCCCCCCTCCCCTTTTCAAATTTGTCACTTTTAAACACATAAGGTTTAAATTCTTAATTGGATTAAATTTTTCTTTCAAGCTAAGCAGAGGGGCACAGCAGCAGAGGCGGGGAGCAGAACAACGCCTGGGCAGCCACCCGCGCCCCGAGCCTGCCCAGCGCAAGCTGCCAGACTCGGGGAGGCGGCCGGGTTACGGCTCAGGCCAATACACACGGGAAAAAACAGTATCTACGAAGTCCATTTAAAAACTTGATATTCTTTGTGAAAAGAGGAGCTCTGGCCTGCACCGAAGGGGTTAACCACCGCCTACAGATTTTCAAGTTTGTCACCGTCTCTAATCGTCGGCGATCCCAGACAGCACCGTGCTCAGCCAGCTCCAGCACCCGCCCTGCAAGAGCGCACCCGGCACAGCCGAATCGCGACATTGCGCCGAAGGCGACCACGGACGCGCCTACAAAGCCGGACTGCGGGCGGCTGCCGGCTCTGACGGCCACGGTCGCCCGCGGAGGGGGCCAGCCCGGGGCAGCCCCGGCTCGGAGGCTGCCGGCGTGGGGGGGTCCGCCCCGGCCCCGCTCTCTGCCGCCCGATGAAGACAGCGATTCAGTATTTATTATTTTCCTCCCTCCTGGAAACAGGGGGTTGGGAGGGGGAAAAAGGGATGCGGACGCACTAGAGGAATGTGCGAAATGGGGTGGAAAAAAAAAAACAGATTGGGAGCGTATCGCATCCCGGCAGTTCGTCGCTGCTACGTCTATTTTTTATATATATATTTTTAATATTTAATTTAAACACACCCAGTCTCCCCTAAACCCCTTATTCCGTACAGAGGAGTTCCTTGTTTCGTCTCCGGGNAAAAAGAGACACGATCCACTCCCTAAAGAGCAAACGAGGTTGGGGAGGGGGGCCCGGCAGCGACTAAACCGTGCGGCCGGAAAAATCAAACCACCTCGTCGACTGCACCGAAAAACGGCGCGCACACACACACAAAAAGACGAAAAAGAAACACACNCACGGCGATTTCCTTCGCCCGTCTGACCGCAAAGCCGCCAAGCTCCCCGGCTCCCGCAGCCCGGCTGAAAAGCACTTCTCTGACGAGAACTGGGGGTCGGGGAGGGGCATCCCCGCAGGGATTGTGGGGGGTCCCCGGCCCGGCGGGCGGGCGGCCCCCCCCCCCCCCCCCCCCTCT
>VWZI01018148.1:408637-439746 GCA_013396835.1 Psilopogon haemacephalus | reverse complement strand
CCGCCGCGGGGTACGCGCCCCACACGCCGCCGGCGGGCGCGAGGCGGCGCTACACGGGCGCGCGCCTGCGGACGGCCCTGTGTCCCTGCGCGTGTGCGCACGTGTGCGCGTCCCCGTGCGCTCGTGCCCCTGGGTGTGCCCCCGGGTGTGCCTGGGCCCCTGGGTCGGTGTGCACGTCTGCGGGCACATGTGTGTACCTGTTCATGTGTACATGCAGGTGTCTGCGTGCGTGTGTGCATGTGTGCCCACATCACCGTGCGCAGGAGCTGTGCAAACACAGCCCAAATCCATGCACACGCGTGTGTCTGTGCATGGCCTCCCGTCTGTCCGCTCTGGGCATGGGCGTGTATGAGTCACATATGCAATCTGTGTGTATATGGTGTCCATGCACATGTTGTGTTGTGTGTGTGGTGTCTGTGTGGAGTCTGTGCATGGCTGCACCTGTGGTGCCTCCAGCACATGTGCACAGGGCCTGTGTGTGGTGCACAGTATCTGTGCCTGCACAGCCCGTGTCTGCTGTGTGCACACACATGTGTGCAGGTTATGTGGGCTGTGCATCTACGCACAGCCGGTGCTGGGTGTTCATGGTGGCAGTGTGCGTGTGCAGAGTGTGTGGTCTCTGCACGGTGTGTGCGCAGTGTGTGTGCACATGGGCAGAGGGGGTGTGGAGTGTGTCAATGCTCTCTGAGCACATGGACACGTGTGCATGTGCACACATGGTTTGCATGCATGTGCACACGTCCTTCCCCACCCCGTTCCTTTGAAGGGCTGAGGTCAGACTCCTTTCCCTCTCTTTTCCATGTTAGTGGCAGCCTCCTGTGTCCCTGAAATGCATTCAGACCCTCAGGGGATCTGGATGCAAGTAGAGGGAGAGGAGAAAACCAAAGGAAATGTTTAATTGTGATTAACCTTCACAGTGCAAAACAGTTGTTAGTAGGCATATTTAACATATAATTATATTGCAGTGATTCATAGGTGCTTTAATAAATGGCTAATCAATGGCCACGGGGGCCGAGAATCCACACTGCCTGACACGCCTGCTTAGCATCTGCTGCAGTCAGCCTGATTCACAGGGACAGGGGGAGCCCCTCCCCAGCCAGCAGCCCCCCATATACTCGCCACGCACCGAGCACCCCATTCTGCACTGCCTGCCCTTGCACGGCTGCTCTGCAGCCTTTGGAGAGTCCACACCTGGCCCCAGTGCTGCGACTGCCTCTCGGGTATGGGACCGGAACTGCCTGAGAGCAGTTTTCAGCTGGCCTTGAGAAATTATCTGAAAATCTTCAGGGAGAAAGGCAGTAAACATCTGTATACTGTTAAACCCATTAGATGTGTTCATTATTTTATATTGATTGGTATATCACTACACAAAGTTAATATATTATGATTATTAGTATATTGTTAAATCATTAAAGACGACAGCAGACGCAATAAATAATTTCCAGGGGATCTCTGCTGACATTTAGAAATTGATGGGTATGTTTTTCCTCTTGCATCCTGGCTGACTGCAGGACTGCAGCGACGCTCTGGCTGTTCTGACTGATCTTCCCCTGCTTTCCTCTACAAGTAAAGGCAGCTGAAGGAGCCTGATCCCCCCTGCCCAAGTTTGCATTTTAGAAGATGAAGCTAAAACAATATGAGCCTCAAAGAAACCTGTTGGGTGAGGCTATTCAAACCACTTGCATGAAACGGGGAGCCACAAGAAGGATTTACACCCGAGGCCATATCTTGGTGTTGCTCAGGGAGAAGAACACCCTCTTGCAACACCAACAGGATTTTCACGTGAAAATGCAAGGATGGAGCTGCCCTCCCTCCAGCAGCACTGCACCCACCTCCTGCAGATAACCATCCCTGACGAGCTCGCCTCGCTGTGGAGCACAGGAGCAAAAGCATCTCCAAACCCTCAGCCCAGACTCCAGGTCACTGGATTTATGGCACAGCTCCTCGTGAAACAGCAGATGTTGGAGTGCACACACATCTGTATCCTTACGGCAGGGGAGCTGGATGCCAATCAGGGTTAATTCAGGATAAGTTTACAAGAGCGCACAGCGTGACCCAAGGTACCTCTTTATTGGCCTACTACAGGCCTGCTAAATACATTGGCTGGCTACTACACATTAAAGCCACATGAGCTTATATGTTCAAAATGAATTTTACAGGAAGACACAGGGATAGAAAAAAGAGGAGAGCCTGTGTCACAAATGACATCCAGATGTGAAAACACTGTAAATACAAACATCAAAAGGCTCACCCCTCCGTGTTTTGCAAAGACAACACTGGAGAAAGGACCTGCTGCATTTCAACAAATATTCTTGGCAAGGAAGCCAAGGAGCCTGCTGGCCCCAGTACATGGCAAACCCCCACAGATTCTAGCAGGAATCAGCCATTCATCAAGGCAGAGAGGCAGCAACTACCCTGCCATCCTCTAGATGGTCCAACCTTGGATCAGGGGCAATGAGATGGGATGGAACAGGAGGCGTTTTCCTAAGAAGACTGGAAGTCTAATAACTGAAATCTGAAAACTGCACTCCAGAAAGCATGTGAATATTTAGATAAAGTCTCCAGAGCTATGACATACTTCTTACTGGAATCAGTACCATTTGGGAACGGCTCTTAAGCCTTGCCAGTTACATGAAATAACTAAATAAATAGGTGCCTTTTAAAGCCCTGATATTTGCTGCAGTGAAGATATGACTGGAGTGACAGCTTATAAAATCTGGGCTATCTGGTAACCACTCAGTAAATTTGCTTTAAGAAGATGTGGCAAATTGAAGGTCATTGCCCTGGGAGGCCTCTGAAGAGCTCCAACGGACCTGCAGATGATGATGAACTAGCAGCAAGTCACTGCGAGTGAAGGACAAGTGTGTCTCGAGCCAAGGACTCACCTGTCACACTGTTCTTCCCTTTCCTGCCTTCCTTCCTTATCTCTGACTACAGCCAGACACAACCAGGACAAAGCTGTCTGAAAGCAGGACAGAAGAAACCTGAAGTAGTATCAGTGGCAGAAGAAACCACTTAACACCCTTGCAGAGAGGCAGGGGACTGACGGGTAAGCAGTGCACTCAGAGTGCAATCTCAGATGATGCCACTGAGTGTTACTTGCTTGAGCTCTCCTCTTGGAGCAGTGTGTCCAGGCACTGGGCCACTCCAATGTGAAAGTGAAGCCTAGATGAGGTCTATTCTTGTTTTCTCATATTTTCAAGATACTATCTGACCACCAACATGTTACAGGAATCATGACCAGACTGCACAATGGACTCCATACTGAGGCTCTTGTTAATCTCCTAAAAATGCTGGATTCCAGGGTGTGGTTGCAGCAGGAGTGCTCAGAGATGTGATGACATAGGCTGTGGCTATCATTTTCACCCAGGTCTTAATCAAGGCTGCAGGAGCACAGCCATCCACTCCACCAGCAGTGTCTGTCCCACATGGAGTGCCCTCCCTTGAGAGAAGACTCAGTCAAACTAGACCAGTGCTTGAAGAGGGAGCATGGAGGACTCTCCTCATACCTTGAGCAAGACCATGGGTTTTTTTTTTTTTTAGCTAAAAGCTTCAAGCAGTTTGAGAGTGGCAGTGCTGACAATAGAAGGAGAAGGCACTTAACTGTAGTGTTGCATAAAGATGTCATGAGGAAACCAGGATTTTATAGTAGAGAGAGTAGAAAACCACTCAGGAAGAGCTTGGATAAACTCAGGGCTAGATTCAAAAAGAGATGCTGGCCGCCTCCTGCACTGCATGCCCCCACCTGGGCTTCTGCTGGGAGGCAGCTGGAGAAAAGTTTTATTGAATCTTTTATTGAATCTGTCTCTAGGCTGGTAGCAGCGCTAGGTACCCCGCCAGGGCCTAAAAATAGACATGAATTTGCAGTGAAACTGTTAAAATATGTTCTCATTTGCTTTAAAAGAGTGCTTGTGCTCAGAGAGGGAGCACGGCAGGGGACAGCTTAGTGGGGGACACTGTGGCAGGGGATAGCATGGTGTGCTGGGCTGCCTGCTGGGCACCTGAACCTGCTGGATCTGCTGCCAAGAGCCCTGTTGAGCACGGACAGAGCGGGAGCTGGACCACAGCTCTCCATCCCTGTGCCTGCTGGTGAGGCAGGGCTCCTCTCCTGGGCTGTGCAGCTCTTCACCACTGGAGTATCACATTACATGCAAAATCTATAGCCGCTCAAGAGCTTAATTTTGACACACAGCTTTCACTTGCCGAACAGAAAAGGGAGGGGAAGCCTGAAACTGTCTAAACAAAAGAATGTTTTTTTCCACTGTGCTTTCAGATGTTCATAAACCGAACAGAATACAGTTAGAGACGGCCCTGCGCCTCGGGGCATTCAAGGCTATGGCTCCAATTAAAGAGAACAAGGATACAGGAGGTGGTACCTCCAGTCTGATTGCTCTCGCCTGGGGCAGCTAAGCCTCATGAATAAACACTGTTGACTCTAACTCTCAACAAAACAATTACACATTTGTTTTTAGAATACATTTTCTTAGCCTTTCCACTCGCAATTTTTGCTACTATAAACTAGCCAGGACAAGAATAAATACCTTTTTGATTCTCTAAACATCCTTGTAATTGCAGTACTTCACTCATGAACGTGCATTTCAACAGAAGAAAAGATCCCAAGTGATATGAATAAATGTTTCTTTGAAGTAACCTTTCAGAATTAGATGCAAAATATTTAGAGCTAATTAATATTACAAGAACTCCTGTACACACTCCTGCCAGCTACAGGAGAGAAAACCTCATGCACAAATCTGGTTATCTTTGAATAATCCAGTCACAAGGAGATGGATGAGACTTGTCTTCAGGACTCCTGCCAAGTGTGGTCACCAGTGTGGTGCAGCCCCCCAGGGGCCCTCATCTCCCCATGGGGACCTATCAGCGCTCCAAGACCTCCCTCCTGGAAAACACCACCACAAACAGAGCCCCAAAGGGACACTGCTGAGAGATAAAGGGGTGCTTCTACACATCAAAAATGCCTGCTCAACTATGTCCTTCATGCAAATGGAAGAGTGGCAGGATTTCTATCTTTGGGGAAAGCCTAAAGCCAACAGGATGAACCCCAGTGAAAGTGGGTGTGCAATTCCTATCCCAAGCACCCAGCTGTTGGGAGCAGTCTGGATAAAGCCTGGAGCTTTTAAGAAGACAGAAGATAGCCCCAGCTGGCCCTCTGTTGTAAAGACATGTGCAGAAGTCAGACAGAACTCTGGTTTCCTTCTGATGGCAGCGATGGAAGGAGAACATTTTACTTAAATTTCTAAGAAGTTTTCCCAGAAGCCCAACCTACTGCTGCAGGGCTGAGCAGCCAATCACCAGCAGTCACTTAAAACAGCAAGCCTTAAACTGCAGTTTATCTGCTTAGCAGAAAAGATTTTGGCTTTTTTTTTTTCCTTCTTTATAAATGTTTCCTAACTGGATTACTATCTTCTTTCCTGCGCTTAGTCGTAGAATGGCTCAGGTTGGAAGGGACCTCAGGTATCATCTACTCCAACCTCCCCACCATGGGCAGGGATGCCTCTCAATTAGACTCAGCTGCTAAAGGCCTCATCCAGCCTGCCCTTGAACTCCAGGGAGGAGGCATCCACAACCTCCCTGGGCAGCCTATTTCAGAGTCCCACCATCCTTACACTGAAGAACTTCTTCCTAAGATCCAGTCTAAACCTTCTCCATCAGCTTATAACCATTCCCCCTTGTCCTGTCTCTAGACAGCCTCAAGGGAAGTCCCTCTCCAGCCTTCCTGTAGGATCCCTTCAAGTATTAGAAGGCAGCTCTAAGATCGCCCCTAGAGTCTTTTCTAGGCTGAACAAGCCCAGCTCTCTCAACGTGTCCTCACAGCAGAGGATCATCTTTGTGGCCTCCTCTGGGCTCACTCCAACAACTCTGCGTCTTTCTTACGAGAAAACACAGAATGGGAAAGTAGGAGAGCGGTGGATTTGAGAATGACTATGATATGTTCACGATACTCATTCCACATTCAGAGGCAGAAGGCAAGGGATGTAGCCTGCTCCTATACGTCATTCATATATTGTGTTAAGCAACAACGTGCAAATGAGCTGGAGTACAAAATATCAGACATGGCAAGATGTTACAGGCAGCACTACACAGCACAACAAAGATAAGTGACTCCCTGTATGGGGCCCTGTATCCTTGGAGTGTTTATACTGGATTGTATAATTGGGACCACAGCCAGCTCATCCTAAAATATACAGCATGAGTATAGTTAGGCATTGCATCTGTAACATATACAACTTTAGATGTTGAAGCATCTTTGTTTGAAGTCAACAGCAATAAAAACTGCATTTGTACGAGAGCTTAGCATGTGGGAATACATATTGCTAAACCAGGATGTTAACACATGGCCCTCCTCAGTTTCCTGCTGCCAGAAGGATGCCTTTCAAAATCGGGATGAGCATGAGAATGATCTGCAGGATATTTTAAAATGTGGAGAAATCTACAACAATCACCCTGTATTGCAGAAAACCCTTCTGGGGCAAATTTACCTTTGGTAGAACTGCTGTAACTCCATCTGCTTTGAAAGATTTGGGCTCTTTGCATGTGGACTGTTAAAAAAACCCCACTTAGATATTTTTCTGTCCTGTTTCATTTTGCAGAACCACTTAGTGACCAATTACTCACTGAGGTAAGTGAAACTTTCAAACGAACCCAAACCTAGTTTTTTAAGGTGGCTATCTTAATACTATTTCATTAGGGCACACAGAAAGTCTATCAAAACTGTGTTAAGCTTATGGGATTTATGCAAAGTCCCTTTCTGAATATTAAACTTTAAACAAATATTATGATTGTATCCCAAAGGCTTGAATGGGCTGATGATTTTGAAAGTGCTACTTTGGCATCATTGTACAGCTCCATTCTTTCATGTGTGTTTTGTTAAAACACAAAGAAGCTCTATTTATGAAAAGCTGGTCTTAAATCTATAGTTTGTGAAGCCATAATTTGTGGTTGCAGTTGTGGTTAATTTAACAAAGAAAGCCTTTTGGTTCACAGTGCACCAGACTTACTATTTTTCATAAACTATCAAGAGCAAAAAAACCCCTTCAACATGTCAGATATATGATGATCCAGCAATGTTGCAATTTTCCAACTCCTATTTTGTGGTATACCATATTATATGCACAGGAATGCTACATCATTTATTCTGGAGCACAGCCCTGTAATTATTGCTGGCAAGCTACTAATTATAGACCGCCATCAAATCTAACAATTTTCCCAATAAAAAAAATGTTTTTTAAACCCCAAACCAAAAAAAAAAAAAAACCAAACCAACCAACACAACTACTTTGGTGTGGAATTCAGCAAATACAGCCTTGAGTGCATGCATGTTTTTATTTTAACACACATGCCATATGGGATTGATCCTCCACTCATGCGCATTTACGCCACCTCCAATACTACATCCAGTTCTGCTGTCCTCATCATAAGAAGGGCACAGAGCTGTAGGAGTAAGTCTAGAGGAGGCCACAAAGATGATCCAAGGGCTGCAGCACCTGTGCTATGGAAGATAGGCTGAGGGAGCTGAGCTTGTTGAGCCTAGAGAAGAGAAGTCTCCAGGAGAGACCTTAGAGCTGCCTTCCAGTACTTAAAGGCATCCCACAGGAAGGCTGCAGATGGACTTTTCATAAGGATGTCTAGCAATAGGACAAGGAGGGTGGTTTTAAGCCAAGGGAGAGTAGGTTTAGACTGGATCTTGGGAAGAAGTTCTTCAGTATAAGTGTGGTGGGATTCTGAAACGGGCTGCCCAGGGAGGATGTGGATGCCTCCTCCCTGGGGGTGTTCAAGGGCAGGCTGAATGAGGCCTTTAGCAGCTGAGTCTGAGAGGCTTCCCTGCCCATAGTAGGGAGGTTGGAGTAGATGATACCTGAGGTCCCTTCCAAATGCAGGCGTTGTATAATTCCATGACAATGCACCTAAAATGTCTGTACCAACAACAGGATTGTTCAAGCTTTGTATTATTGTCACAATGCCACCAACTCTGGTTCCAAACTGGCATCTCCCCTCATCCGAGGGTCAAATCTCTCAGCTCATGTGTTTGGTTTTGTTTGGTTTATTTTTTTTTTTCCCTGGCTTGGTCTAATTCATATTCAGGCCTTGCAACAATATGGGGGTCTAAATCTTGAGTTCCCCAAACTGCAGGATTGTTGTGTTTGGAATGTTGTCACTGGTTCATCTTTAGAAGCTGCAATATGAATCTACTGCCATGTTCCCTGCCGAGAGCAATGGTCAGCGCTGCGGAGAAAGCCTGTCAGCTGCTCAGAAACTTTGGATGCTTCTCTTCACCCCAATGAATTCTAAGAGCCATGGCAAATTTCAACTGCAGAACTTCAGAGTTCTGAGTTGCTTCTAGGAAAAAAGGAGGAATTATGGGGAAGAGGGAGCATGCAACAGCAATTCCCCAAAGATAATGCCCTACATACACTGACGTTTCCAGAAATCAGCCACATGTTCGACAGCTTGGAGCAGCCTCAGCATTGCCTTGCATGGGAAAAGCAGCACTCCCCCCACCCCCCCTCCAAAATCCATACATGCTTTTGCTGGAGGCTGTCTGTGCCTGACACATTGGCATGATTTAATGAACGCTTATCCTGTGCTCAGGCTGCCCAAGAGCTGACAGGGCATCATGTGAGGAACCATGCTGGAATCTCCCAGGGAAAACATGGGGTGCAGTGGGAGCTGTGCACTGTAGGGAGCCAGTTCCAGATCTGAGGCTCCAGGCTGCTTGCTCACAGCACCTGCCCAAGTGAGTGTGGGGCTCCCGTGCTCACAGCCAGCAGCAAGACCACCTGAAGAGCAGTGGATGATGCTTGTGGAGCTCAGCAGTGTGCACAGGGCAGATGGGGCCAGCAGCTGCAGGAGTTGTTTTACCTCAGCAGTCGTGAATGGCATCTCCAGGGCTTTGGGCTAAAGGGAGTGAGGAAAAGCCCAGACCAGTATTAGGTCCTGTTACACCATTTTTCTTCATTCACAGAACCCCTTCCTGGCTTGGGAGGGCAATTCTGACTGACAGAAGGAAGGGAACAGTGGAGCAAATTCCCCCCAAAACAACTTTCTCTGGATTGCACCTTTCTGAGCAGTGTGTTTCTGACTTGGCAATCGAGACATCCACAGGACTCACTCTCTTTTAAAACATGCCAAACAGCAGAGGTTTGTGACACAATTTTCTTAATCTATCTCCATTTTCTCCTATTTCAAAGCCAGAGTTAAAACTGACTGTGGAGCAAAACTCTTTCCTGCTAGTTGGAAGGCAAGGAGCGATGTAAGGGCCTTGTTGCACTCTGTGGTGGTAATGTGTGAAATGAAGCAGCCAGGGGCACTTGTGCAGGATGTCAGAACAATCCCACTGGAGTACAGCAACCACAATGCCTCCGTGGCAGCACAGGGCACACGCTGCCAGCACAAAGCTGCAAAATCTGGCACAGTTCTGGTAAAACATGGATTTATTTGCTTAAGATTCTGGCATTTACTCCTCAGTGTCCTTAGCAGCCTCAACAAGAATAAAAACATGCTTTGCATGCCAAGGAAGCTGTCTGATCTTAGTCACGGCCTTGGTCAAACACAAGGGGTTGCTTGACAGGAAAGAACTGCAACTAAGAACATTTAAAAAATGTGACCAGAACTCGCAGCTTTGCAAGTTTAGTGCTGCATCTGAAGCCTGACAGTCCTTGGGAGCTACCCTCAACATCCAATCTCAGCAGGAGTCTTCAGGCACCAACGCTCCTTTTCCTCTTTATCTCTCTCTTATTTATTTCACAACTACAGAACTGGTCTGGTTTTTAAAAAACCCTGACAGGTATAAGGCTCAGCTCATAGGGATAACTCTGAAAAAAAACCCATAATATTTTCTTCCCTGAGTCTACTTTCAGGTTTGCTGCTATCAGTTGAGGATTAGTCAGCTAACATGGCATGTCTGTTGACATACATTTTCTCCCCACAGCTAAGACAGCTTAACTACTTTATGCACCAAAATATGCAATGGTTAACCAGATACTTTCAGAAAGAGAAAGTATCTCCTACTTATTCATTTATAATGCTGCTTTTAGTATTGAATTGGAATCCACAGACAAAGAAACACACAGCCAAACCCCTCGTGCCCGTAAAATATGCTCATATAAAAAGCTGGAATTATGGTTAGATAAATAAATGAACAGAAGAAGTTACTTGGCCAGTCTTGCAAGTGCACAGAATCTATTCAAAATCTTGCATATGTTTTCTCCTTCAGCATGTACACATTACAAGGATTAAACAGAAACTTACAGCTTTAGACACACTTTGTGTCTCGGTACCAACTGCGGCACTGGCTTCTCTGTGAGGATTATCAAGGCTACACCCCCATGCAGCTGTCAGTCCCTGGGGCTGTAATTCAGCTATCCTGCTCTCACTCTATCCATCACATTTACACAAATCCCCAAGGTGGACTGCCTTCTAAATGTCTTTACCTTGTGCATTATCCTGGGGCTTAACAATCCAATATTGGTGCAGCCAAGGATAATTACTCTCCATTGATGATAAAACACCCTGAATCCTGTCAGGCATGGCAATTTGCATCTTACAGTGCTGAGGATCAATAGATACAACAAAGGAGTGAAACCTGATTAGATACTGCTGCCTCTCAATGGAAAGGGAAGAGCTGATTGTTTTGCAGGGTTGAAAACCTGGTTAAAAGGGAAACGGAGGTTTCTCATTACAACACAGGCCTCAAACCTGCTGTTCACCTAGAAACTGCCGCAGGGAGTTTGGACTTGAGGAGAAAGTGAGTGAACAAACGACCAGGAGGAGTATTTTTCACTTGTGCCAGCGTGGCTTGTGCAGTTTCACTGTAACCCAGGAGAATCATGGTGAATTGTCTGGAGCTCCAAAAGGCTCTGCTCTTCCCACAGTTTCATGGATTTACAGTATGGAGAGGTGCAGCAGCTAGCTCAGAATCACACAGTGCTTCAACAACATGCCTGGAAGCTGGCTATTGGCTCTCCAATTCATTTATTTCTGAAGCATCCTCTAAGAGCGTGGGCCCAGCAAAGAGCTCCTGCCCTGCCGAGGCAGCAGAAATGTCATATATATTTAAAATAAGGCATTGCATGCTTTTGCACCACAACTAACCAGGTAAGCAGATGATGTATGAAGGTGGAGGTGGAATAAAGACTTATCCCAATCCATTTAATATTAATCTAACAGTGAATCTGATGGAAGATAAGAGCAGCAGTGGGTGAACTTTGGTTCCCACATTTAATCTAGAGAGACATCACAGGCTTCCGCCTCTTCAAGTCTTTATTTGGAGGCCAGTAACACATTGACAGAAAAGCATGGTTAGGCTGACAGCTCTGCTGGGCTGCAAACAGGGAGCACATTCCTGTTTGGATGTGATTCTCCACTGCTGACACTCCCTGGGCTCAGCTGTGCCCATCTCCCACAGCACACCCAGATTAGCCATACCAAAGCTCAGCCCTGGGCTGCAGACCAAAAGCTCCCAGAATGGATGTAGCTAACTGTGATAAATCTGGATTTTTACTGGGTTTCTGGTGGCAGAGCTACATTAAGCAGGCATTGCATCTCTCCATGCTCTTGCCAGACTGAAAGAAATGTAGAATTTTCTTCCAGGAAAAAAACTGAACTTTGGGGATTCTCAACTATATGGAGGACAAAGTTTTTCAAAAGTTTAAGACCATGAATGGTGCAGAAAAGAAAACATCAAGAAAAGAGCAGGGCACATCTTTCAGAATGTGTGCTCTGAGCCTGGTGAAGAAGAACTCAAAGCAAGAGAGGAGACAAGCAGAGAAAAGGAGAAAAACTCTTCAGAAACCAGCTGGGAATAGTCTGCTCTTATCAAAACACATTGCTGACACAGACCTGTCATGGAGCCAACATCTGCTCCCAACTTGCAGAGTCAGTCTGAGGCATGCTGAGCCTCTACTGCACACTTAGACACAGGAACACCAAGACTTGACTTGGCACATCGGACATAAATGAGCAGAGCTCCAAAGCACCAGTGAGCTCAAAGGGAAGGAAACTTGCTCCTTTGATGGAAAAACTTTCTTTTGACCTACAGGCAACCTGGCTCATTTTCTCTGCAGAAAGGATTCTCTTCCCGTGTGGGAAATGAAAAAAAAAAAAAAAAAAAAAAGAAGAAGAAGAAGAAGAAGCCTGATTCTTAGACCTCTAACACATATGGTAGTGTCTACTAAAGCCAACAGTGGGGTTGCATATGGCAAGCCTGAAAAATAGAGACTCATTAATGTTACAGCATAGGATCAGCACTGTTTTACAGATGTAAGGGCCTGTCTCTTTCATCCTGATGGCTGCTTAGTGGTGGTTGATTCAGGTGCTTCATATTAATGCCTAAGAGCAAATTTAATCTTGGTGAGAAGTACCAAGCCTGCATCAAATATCCTTTGTCTCCTTCACTTGTGCAACGTAGCAGAAGCACATTTTCCCACCCTGACCTGCTATTAATCTGGAATCCACCCTAGAACGATTATCTTGAGAGTTTTCACTCCCTTCGACTGCTTCAATCCCCAGCACTTTTTTGGGTACCAGAGAGGATTTGCAAACAGTCTGAGACACCACCAGGATAGCACAGATGGCAACTATCCCACCTAGGGTGAGACACCAAACAACATCCGTTGGATTCTCACACAAGCATCCAGCTCCTGGCACTGCCTGTGCCTCTGCAGCAGCACTGGGAATCTGCCCTGCCTTGTGGGAACTCATCATTCATCATGAAGAAAGGGACGCGATTACGGCTTCCCATCTGTCAGTACAAAGTGAAATGTAACTTTGTATCGGGCTCTCCGCTCCGCACTCAGGCATGGAAGATTTAGAGCTTGCTGCTCTCTATTTGAAATGGGAAATTGGAGTGGAGTTGCTGAGTCATGAGAACAGAGCCCAGTGTCGCCAGCCACTTCTCCCCTGGGAAAAACCACTAATCCCCCTCTGATGCACCTGGGAGCGATTGAGTCCTCAGGATTCCTGCACACTCACACCACCTCAGACTGTCAGGGGTGCATTGATTAGTTTGGCAGTAGAGAACAGAACGGATATAATGGAGGTGATTTTTAAGGTGAAGATCGCTACGGGTGCGTGAAGATTAAACTGTATTAAAGAAGCAACCATTAGAACTTCAAGCAGCACAGCTGCTGGCTCCTGCCATCTGCAAGGAGGATGATAGCACTGTCACATGCATCTACCACAGGTGAGGGGAAGCAGAATGAATTCACAGGGTGCAAGAAACCTGGTGGAAACTGGCTGGTGGGTGTAATGCAGCACCGTGCACTCAAGGTCATTGTCCTCATCAAAATGACATTATGTATGGTGGAAGAAAACAGAAGGAGAGCATAAATGTAGAGACCTCATAAACAGCCACAACCAAGTCCTGGACAGGAGTGTTCTATTAAAGGCAATGATGCTGACCTTGAAAACAAATGTAAATTAGCAAAACTGCTAGTCAGAGTTTGCCAGGAGAGCTTCTGGTCATCGTTAACTGCTCCACACGATTGGAAGGGAGAGGAAAAGGGTCAGGATAAAGACCTATTTCCCTATCATTTCATCACATCACTCTTCATATAAGCACCCTGCTGTCCAGCCTTCTCCCAGAACTTCTCAGCGATTAGCACCATGCTGTTTCTTACTGCGAATTCGAACAAGAGCAGCACAAAGCTATCAGCAGGAACTTCAGTGATCAGAAACTGCTCAGCCAATTTTCACTATCATTTTTCTATGTCAAACAAATGCCTATTGTCACCGGGCCTGCTCCTGTGGCAATTGAGAGCTTCTGCAAATTGCAGAGACCCCTGCCTCTGATTTTAAATCCCTAAAATGTTAACTCTCACCTTATAGACTAATAGATGAGCAGAAGACAGGGAGCCAGAATCTGCAGGTGGCAATTCTGGCTATTGATGTGCAGCATAAGTATCCTGGGTACCCTGTCCCTGCCTCGACCTTCTCTCCTTGCAGAACAGGAATGAAAAATAACAAGTATCACCTTAATCATGAGGCAAAAGGAACCTGTGTTTATTTTGTTTGTTTGCTTGCTTGGTTTGGTTTGTTTTTAAGACAAAAAGCACTAATTTCTAATATTCAGACTGCAGGTCTTGGCACTGGAACTAGAAGTAGCAAGACTATACAATGTACTGCTACAGACACAAAATGCAACAGGCCTGGAACAGAGACTTTCTTCCTTAAAAAAGGAAAGGGTGGGATTTTATTCACCTGCAAAACAAAAACTCTGCACCTACCAACGAGTTTTCTCCCTGAATGGAAATAGGTCTGCCTGCAGCCCCCCCTGTCTGACCCTGCTGTGAAGCCATGATCCTGTACTTACAAGATGGGAACGACACACACTGATGTGATGTCATCATTCAGCTATATGCCTCTGCTGGATGTGGAAAGACAAGGAACAGATGGACTAGGAAGCGTACAACCCTGATTGAATGTCATTAATGTTATTTGATAATTAGGAGAGGTGTTAGAGGCCTTATGGGCTAACGAGGGAAAGAGGAATGAATTTGGGTGAGTACAGGATGCACTTTGGAGCTTTCTTCAGCCTGCGGTTTTCTTTTCAACACCACACATATTGCGTTTTTCCTTAAAGCAACTGCTGTAGGGGCCAGGGCATTGTATAACAAGAAGAATGGTCCAACACAATTTTAATGTGTCTAGTAAGGCAGAGTGCAATACTTACATATATCTGAACAAGCAATGTGCCAAAGTGCCTGATGATAAGGAAAAAATGTGTCCTCGATCAAGAAAAACCAGTTTAATGTGCACACTGGGAGCAGACTATTACACAGATACTGCTTTCTCCTGGCCATGTGAATTTAAGGAACCCCTGCTGGTAACTGAGATTCCTCACAGACAATCAGACCAGAAGCAAAATGTTATAAATTCTTAAGGTACTGTACGACGTGAGATACATCCTCACATTTTATACAGAACTGAGAAGGGAAAGATACCATGCAAGCATCTGAACTCCCATACAACAAATGCCATTTCAAGCATCATTTATTATGCTGCCTTTCACAGACTTTTACAGTCCTCAATATGGTTTGCAATTCCAGCTGACTCGTAAAGTGGTTTTAAAATTCATCACCGAAAAGAATGTTTATCTCTGTGTTTTCTCCAGTTCGGGAGTAAAATTAGACTCTTAAAACCTGGGGATGGTGTGTCTTTAATTTTGTTTAGAACAGAAAATAACTGCGATATGAAAGGTTTAATGAGGTTAGAAATCTAAAAGGAAATGGAGTGGGAATAGATTATCAAGAGAAATAAAGCCAACCGCTGGAGAGTACACTAATATTAAATATTAGGTTTCTAAACCAAATATATATAATCCATTTAGAGACTTAATGGTGGTTCTCAGAAGCACATTTATCTACAGCTTATGGTTCAACAACCAATATTATAACTCCATTTGTCATTGTTAGGTGAGGGGAATGGATGTCAGGGAGGCGAGGGTCAGTAGATGAGGAGGAGCTCGGAGGAGACTCAGCTACTGTAAGTCACAGATGGCACTTGCAGGGGAAGAGCTCACCTGCAGACTCCTGGCTCCACACTGAAGAGCTGTTGGCAGCCCTGAAAGCATCTCCTTAAAAAACAGCCCTTTCATTATCCTCACAAAGAAT
Source organism: Psilopogon haemacephalus (assembly GCA_013396835.1). Lineage (NCBI taxonomy): Eukaryota > Metazoa > Chordata > Aves > Piciformes > Megalaimidae > Psilopogon > Psilopogon haemacephalus. The sequence goes on along the minus strand of VWZI01018148.1, from coordinate 424,120 downwards.
AAAGGCAACATATTCAAGCAGGGATTTGCTTTAAATGAGGCTTTATACCTGTTTTTCATTCAGCAGATACTTTTACATGTACCTAACTAAATGTGGAATTACACAGTCGATTAAAATTAGCCACATGCTTAAACCACTTGACAACTTGGGTCATTAGATACCTAAGCCAATATGAGATAAGGTGCTCCAGAAATCAAGACAAACTGGAAACTCCAAATTGGATTTTGGTTCTTAGCTTTTGGCACCTATATGAACGAATTTATGGTATAGGCTGGCCAGAGAGGTTGTGGAGTCTCCTTCTCTGGAGACTTTCAAAACCCACCTAGGTGTGTTCCTGTGTGGACTACCCTTAGGGGATTGGACTTAATGATCTCCGGAGGTCCTTTCCAACCTCTAATATTCTGTGATTTTGTGATCCTGTGATTTAACTAAACCTCTTGATAGTAACACCTAAAATTAAATCCCTGCTTTGGAAACATCTGCTCTCCTTCTGGTTCTCCCAGGACAACAGGGCAGAGAGATGACCAGCTGTGGGATGGTCCTGACCTCTTCAACTCTACTCATATCCAGGTAGTACTCAAAGCTGAGGAAAAGCTTCCATCATTAAGGATAAGAATCTGCTAGGAGATGGATTATTTAGGGAAAAATTGTGGAAAGGAGCTTGGGTTCTCACACACTATTATAGAAAGAGCCCAAAGAGTCTCATGTGGAGATGGCAGCTACCTGGCAATGCAAAGGGAGAGCTGCTGGATGATCACTTTTACTAGGGTTGCCCAGCTCACCCCTCTGTAGCACTGGAAGAACAGGGGGAGGTTTGCAGGCAGAGAAGGTTTCTTCATTGCTCTAAGTAGCTGGATAAACCACACAAACACCACATCCACTGATCCTTCCTGAAGAAGCCTTTGCGGTGGCCTTTTCGCCTGGGCTGTGCCAGAATGCTTGTCGGTTTGCCCCACTTTCATCTGCTGCTAAGCACCAAGCATGCTCTCCTTCCCTCCACATCCTGCCTTGCTGCATCCCCCCCGGTGGAGATAGAGGCTGATGTTCCATTTCACACTTGGGATGGCTGTGATATTTTGGTTATTCATTGTGTTTTCCCTGTCTTTTCCTCTCTGAAAAGACGCCTGCTGTCAGGGACCCACCGCTTCCAAGCGAGCGCTCAGCCTGCCAGCTCCAGGCTTCTGGATGCAGCCAGCAGCTCGCTGAGGACTCCCAGGCGTGCTTCCTTTCTGTTTTTGCAGGAGGGAGGGAAGCTGAGTTGGGATGATGACACAGTAGGAAACAGAAGTATGATCCTTTCTCTTGAAAGGCTCCAAATCTGCTCCCTCTCCAGCCCCAAAACACTTCTTGGGCCAATTCTTGGTTGACTGAAATCTTGAAATGTCACCAAGAACTGGAGCAAGCCAATCCTACGTGCTTGTTTGAAGTGGTCAAAATGAAGTAAAACATACTCCACTGCAAATAACACTTGGCTCCTTCCAGCACAAATGCTTTCTGCTATCGATGAAATGTTGAGAAAACTCAGGGACTTCAGTGAGCACCATATGTTGGCTATCACTCTACTCCTGGGCTGCCTATTAGTGGTTTTTTACTACTAACATCATCAATAACAGCACTGAATTAGCTGCAAGAGTCACAAATTCATCCTCTGAATGGTATGACCAAATTCTTTCACGTAATTTGCCTAAGTGACAGAAAAATACATTGAGTATAAAACCAGTCTGAAGATTTAAAATGCTTTAAATTTTGTAAAGAAATAATGCAGAGCTTCTTCTTTACTCCAGAGAGCTTTGAACCAAGACCTCACTTCAGCAAAGTGCTTCATTTTGTTTCTTAACTTCATCTGAAATCACTTTTGCTGAATGAAACCTGTAAACTTCTTTTACAGCAAACACAAGGAAGCAGTTTTTCCACATGGCATGTCATTAAATTGTGGAATTCACTACCACAGGATGTTGCAGAGGCCAAAAATATACACGAGTTCAAAAAAAGATTAGACAAATTCACAGGGGATAAGTCCACCAGTGGCAATTAAACACAATGGTCTGGATACGACCTCTGGCTCAGGAAGTTTCTAAAGTGCTGATTGCCAGACACGGGGAGGATAAGACTGGGGAAAGGTTCACCCTGCACAATTCTCTTTCTTATATTCCTTCCTGAGCATCTCCTGTTGACTACTGATCAAGCAGGGATTTCTGTGCTAGACAAACTGTCCCCATATGGTAATTTATCTATCTTTGCAGCATTTGGATCTGAATAAAGCTCTAAAACTTGTTACAAAGCAGGGAACTAAATAACATGCAGAACGTTGCTACTTCTCTGGCATCTTGAAAAGTTTTCCATGATCTTCAACAAGAAATGAACTTTGCTAATCAGACTGAATGTGGCCCTGGTCAGCCTCATCTAGTTGGAGGCCTCTGCTGACCACAGTGGAATTGGACAAGATGACCTCTGAGGGTCCCTCCCAAGTCAATGAAATCTGTGAACTTGTAATCACTTCCACGACAAAGTATCTTGAACCTCTTACTACCTCCAATTAAAAAACGGAGATCCAAGGAAGATACTAAACAGAAATGAATAAATATTTTTTTCCTATTGGTATCCCACAGCTGTACTGTTACTGTTTTATTCATTTGATCAAAGTTCTGGTGAAACAGCTGTACACACTCAGCAGAATTTCTTGACTCATATTCCTTCAAGTGATTTAAACAATGCTATATCCAAATGTCTTGCAAAAGTAGAATTATTATATCATTTCATGCAGGAGGAGTTTGCTTCAGTGGGATGCAGATATACAGGGACATAACTCTAGACCTCCTTCTCAGGCTTACTTACAGAGCAATTCTTAAGTCTTATGAATGTTGCTGCTTTTCTTGAAGTCTACCTCTAAGTGTAATTCTGTGGGAATCTTGGTGTTCGATGAAACAGAAAATGATAAATTTCTAGCACTGTGAAGCTTAAAGACGTGATCTAAATGCATTCCCTCATTCCCCAAAGGCTGGGGAGAAAAAGACTTAATTTAAAACCCAAGTCCTCTTCCTTAAAAACAAAACATTTTCTGAGACCCATGACATCTGATGATGTGGCTCAAATCTACTTAGTAGGCACAGCCAAATCTCAAATAGCAAGCACCCAGATGTAGCTTAAATTTCCTAATCTGTGAACCCCAGAAGTTCTTCATTGCATTCTTTAGTCTCGTATCTCAATTACAGAGCACGACAGAGATTTGGAATTAACCTGTATGAGTTGGTCACAAGACATAAAACCATCATGAAACAAAATCCTTGGCTAATCATTACCCAAACGCATCTAATTAATTAAATAGCCTGATCCACAGAAACATCACATCCATGTTCACATTTCCACTGGTTTCAAAACCAGTCTTGCCAATGCATGGCAAAACAAGCATCAGTTGTTTCAAATTCAATTTGGTTTAAGCCTAGTCAAATTCAAACTAAGATCAAATCTATTTAATCCTAGTTTAAAAAGAAAGAAGAATGTCCATGCTGAGTTTTACATAGTTTAAGCTCAATGATTTAAGTCATGTCCTTAGTTACTGGCTAGTACAACTGTGACTACAAACAATGCCTGGGTTAGGATTTTTTTTTTTTTTTCATTTCTTAGCCTTTGTAGAAGTAATTCTTAGGAAAAAACTTCTAAGAAGAAATGCTCATTTGTGCTTTTCTTGTTACCTTTTGCTCTACAAAGACCTTCCAAAACATTTTTTTTAACATTAGGTGCCTATACCTACTTAGATCTTATCCTCTTGTTATTTCTAACACAAGAAAGTTCAGTAGAATAAAGCCTAAACAGCTTGAATAAAAATATTTTCTTCTTTCAAGCTTTCCATCTGATGATACTTTATGGATGTGTAATTTCATGGAATCCCTAAGTCCTTAAGAGCCTGCTGGACAATGCATGACTAGATGTCTAGCAGAAAATCACCAAGATTTACAGAACAAACTCCCTAATTTCCCCAGTCAGCCTCTCACTTTCTTTATAAATCACACAGAAGTACATCAGCTTCTCTTTTTTTTAGCTTTTTTCAAGCTACCACATATAGAAAACACAAACATTTGTTTCTTTCAGTTTCTATTACTCCTAAGTTTTGTGAATGTAAAGAAAAGGCACAAGCAGGACCTGAGTATTGCAGCCATGTTGAAGATGGGTATCAAGATGAATGCTAACACAGCACCGAGTTCTGCACTGTCAGCATATTCTTTAAGTAGATCTAAATTATTTTTCAGTGCACTTTTATTCAATTTGTTGCATCAGACTTGTTTTCAGGTCAGACAGAAGCAACCATGTGGTAACTAAGCACCTCCTTAACTACTATCAGAGCTATGCTACACTAACGCAATTCTAGCCCTTTTAATTCCTGTTGTCTTTCTCTAATCTGCTTTTTGTCTTCCAGTCCCACAAAAAGTCCAGAAGTGATGACATTAACAATTCTTCTTATCCTTGTGAGCTGGCAACATACTGGACACTGTGGTAAGTTACCCACCCGGAGCCCAGCAGCATCTGAAATGAGCGTGGTGAGCCCAGCAAAGTCCAAGCAGTGGCAGTCATATCTACTTCCATACTTTTCTCTCTTGTCTACACATTTTTCTCACCCCCTCACAGAACACTTCTATTTATTTGGAGGTGATGGGAAGGCAGGAAGAGGATTCTTTGGTGACTGTTTAGGAAAGATTGTTTCCAACCTATGGCAGCTTCTATTAGGAGGTTAGCAAAGAGAATGAACAGATCCAGTTGTAGTGACGTAAAGCCTAAGAGATTTTTTGGGGTCACCAGCTATCTTATATAGACAACATCTGGCAAAACCATCCAGAAGCAATATGGATACCAGCCCCAGGAAATACTGGTACACACGGCCAGAAAAAAGTGACAGGATTCTGGGTTTTGTTTTTAAAAGAAGCCTTTTTTTATCAAGAATCAAAAAGTGACATATCCACAAACAGCAGCGGAGACTTGCCGGCGCAGGCAGTGATAGATGAGGACTTCTGCTCGCTCTCAGATGCATGGAAGAGAATAGTTTTTTGTGCTAAGAGTTCATTACAGCTCCAGCCCTCCTACTGCACTGCTTCCTCTGAAATCAGGAGCAAGATTAAATCTGTTGTAGCGGAGCGCTCCGTAATGGCTCTGACAGACGTTGTTTTTCCTTGGCCTCACATCTGGGAGTTAACCAGCAGAGCACTTGAAACCAACCAGGTCAGCTCTTTAGTTGAGTTTCGTGTCTAATCAGCCAGGAAGGCTGAGGCCTCAGGTCACACATGGAAATCACTAGAGCTATTTAAGTCGCCAGAGGTTATTAATAAATCTCCCACTATTTCCTTAAGTAAATAATTGGAGGCCCATCTTTCAAACAAGTTATGTCTGGCCATGTTATGGTACCAATTTTATCCTTCCTTTTTTCCCCTCACCAAGCAGGAAGAACAAATCTCTGGTGACAACAATGGCAAAACTGTGAATTATAAACATCCATGTGTCTCTCATTTGAATGCCTCCTCGAGTTTCCTTGACAGCTGGGGGAGAGAGAGGCTCTTAAGTCTTTCCACCAGAGCCCAAGCCACCGATTCTGCTCTTGCACCAGCAGAGGCTTTGGGGAAAGCCACTCGGCCCCAACTGGCAGGGAAACACAGCCACGATCTCTGCGTTAGGTGCTCTCTCGTAGCTGAGCTCAGGTCCTCCTGGGCTGCCACGAGGACATGATGGGGAAAGCCTGACCGTGAAACATGGCTGGAGTCAGGGCTCAGGAGCTTCTGGAAAGGAAGAAAAGTGCAGAGGGAGAGATGCAGTTTGCGATGCTGCATCTTCTCCTTAAGACATGCACAGGCTTAAGGCTTACCTGAGCACAGGGGACCACATCCAGGCCTGACATGTGCAGGTCTTGCAAGACCTGGCTTACCAGAGACCTCAAGTTTTCGTGCATATGTTATTCTTTCAACTTCAGAAATAACAGACTGCTTTGTTTTCACTGTCATTGCATTAATGTAGATATGCTTACAAGTGGAGAAATTACTTGCCCTGACCATTGCCCACTGCCAGAACTGCACCTTAGCAGCAGTTCTCTGCTGTGTGACCAGTGAGGAAAGCTGGGGTAGGTACTGAGAGGTCCTGCCTTGCCTCCAGCTGCAGGGCCATACCTTGCAGCAGGATGCTTCATTGCTTCCTGCTCACCCTGACCTAGACAGGTAAATTCAACATGAACTGGTTCCTGCCTGCCCCTGCACATGCCAAGCCACTACACCAAGCTCCTTGCAGGTCTGAGAGGTATTTATGGCAGCTGTGATAACCCCAATGCATCTTCTAGCTGCCAGACCACCTCCACTGATGCACTGAGTTATGAGTTGTCTTTGTCTGAACTTCTTTCAAGATGATGCAGTGTCTTGGGACACCAGGAATACAGAATGGGTGCTTTATAGAAGCAAAAGTCTGTGTGCAAACATGTGTCCCATACATACATGTGTACACAGATAGATCCCTTCCTTTGCAATCTTAAATGTACCTCTAAATAAAGAACATTGGCTCCATCCTTCACATCAGCAGAGCAGCAAGTTAATAACCATTATGACCTTCACACATATGGAAGTAGTTTTAACTGAAAATGAAGATATTTTTTCCTGCACTCTTCAGCAAACGGATGATCTGCTCCATCCTAGGACAGCACAGCCTTTTATTTGTGATGTTAAAAAAAAAAAATCATACTTGAATCACACTTTCTTTCTTTCTCTACCTCAGCCTTGCAAAGTCTAACACTTTCAACCTAAAATACAGCCTTTCACAAGGATTCTCCTCACGTGATTATTGCTTTGCAGCTTTTCTAACAAGGGCTATCCACTTAATTAACTGGAACTCTTGGTCCGAATCTGCCAACAGAAAGCAAATCTGAGCTGTAGCTGCCTATTGCTTCAGCCAAGCATTGTCTTCCAAGCAAGAAATACTGCAGCACAATCCTGCCGTGCCTGCAAATACTGGAAGTGCAGCCCTACCTCGCTGGGGCATGCTGAGGCTGCAGGAGATGCACACTGTGGCTGAAGCCAAGGAAGCCCAGGACAGGCCGCCAGGTATCTCAGGCCTCTGGCAGCAAAGCTTTGCTCAAAAAGCGACATATTGAGCCTGTGTGTGTATGAATGTGTGGGTGGGGGAGGATGGGGAAGAGGTGGAGGTAGTGCAGCTCTCTGGCACCCGGGCTGTCACCCAGGCATCACTGATGTGGGCACTGGAGGGAGTTGCTTGCCAATCCTTCTGGCAGAAGAAAAATCGCTACAGATGGCAACTGCCAGCAGGGAACGAACAGCTAAAACAGAGGAATTCATGAGAGAAATTAAAGAGAGAAAGAGGAAAAAAGCATTTCCAATGTACTTGTTTCATCTTTCCAGTTAAAGGAAAACCTGCTATCAAGAGCCCAACCGAAGGGCTCCACTAGAGCCGAGGGTGGGAATCACTGCAGGGCCAGTGGAGCTCCCCCAATTTAAAACCCAGCGAGCAGTGTGCTTGCCCAGGCAGCACACACACAAGTCATTTGCATGTTTGCTTGTCAAGAGCTGGGTGCACTAAATGAGTGACATTATTTATGCACATACATATTTTCGTGGCTGTGGCTCAAGAACTAGGCTGAGGACAAGCAGAGTCTGTGGAATTTATCCATCTTTCATTTCTGCTTGACAGAAGGTGCCAAATGAAGATATTTGCTTTCCTATCCACTTAGGAGAGCAAAAGTAGGGAGTAGGAATGAGGAAAAAAAAAAAAAAAAAAAAAGAGAAAAAAATGCAGCTAGCAGGAACACTTAAAATGAGTTACTATGTCTGGTCACTCAATCCTTTAAGCCCTGCCAACACTTTTCTGTGATTAGTTAGTAAATCTGACAAGGCCTGCGTTTGTTCACAGCTTATTGACAGACCTGTATTGATAAAGCAATATCCAAGCCTGGGGAAAGAAAGCTCACAATCTCATTTTACTTTCTCAAGTCTTTAGTGCACAAAGATGTTTTTTTCCTGAATGAATTCATTTTCCTGAAACTAAAGTTTAAATTTTTGGAGCGTAGCTCTTATATCATAGCTTAATAATTCTTTATTGACTGGGTAGACATTAAATATAAGAGAGGAAAAACACGTCACACCAATTTATCTGTGCAGGTTTCCAACCTGACCACGCAGGGACATTTGTTTGGAGATCATGAGAGACAGAGCAATGGTAGCTGTGGGGGTTATAATTTATCCATCCCCCAGAGATGCTCCATGCTTTCCTGTTCCTTGTGCCTCATTCATCTTGAGCTTCTTCCTAGAACTCGCCTTTGTCTCCCCTGGAGGTTTGTGTCACGACCACTGCGTCCTGGATGAGCTCACTGATGGGGTCCCTTGAGGACCCATTAGTGCTGCTCATAAATTAGCCAGATGGGGTTTGCCTTGACCAAGCTGCAATAGTTTGGGTCTGGAAGGGAACTTGAGGCCCCCACCCCATGCAGAGGAAACTAACTACATTTTCAAAAATTAGGAGCAGGACTAAAACCAGAGATGCCTTCATGCTAAAGCCACATACAGCACTGCAGCCTAACCACAGAATTTCATGTCCAGTTGAATTTTAGGCATTTGATGAATCCAGAGTGTCAATAAAGAAGTGGCAGTGTGGGATTATTCAATGATTTCAAACCACAATGAGGGGAAATGGATTCAGTTACAAACTTTGGATACAGATACTGGTAAATATCAAGCAGTGGTGCAGCACCTTTGCTCCATGAGGCTGAAGAAAGCACCAAAAACTTGTTTCTATCTGCTCCCACTGGAGACTGCACAGTTTAAGGAGATCTAAACTGCATCTGAAGCTGGCAGTTGATAGAAATTGTTAAAACCCTTATTTGTTGGTGTTTTATTTACTATTTCTCTTCCTCTTTTCTGTGGGTAATGGAAATTGGCAGACACAAGCCAGTGAAAGGTGAAACATCATCACCAGAACACAGTGACAGAGAAAATCCCCTTATCATTTAAGTTAAATCACCATCAGATACCAATGAATCATATCTCAAAAGCCTACCTAGGCATTACAAATCTAGAGAGTCCCCCCAGGCTCTTCTGCAACTGCTATTGATTATGACTAAGACAAAAAAAACCCCTCTTAAAATAAAACCAAAAATCTCTTGTTCTAAACACAAAATAAAGACCGTTTCAAAAATGGGCTGAAAAAAAAAAGTATTTATACATATCCTCAAAGGCTACTTTCACTATTGTGGGCATGAATGTATTCAGTCTTCTAAAATTTATGAAGAGAAGAATAAAAGGAGCAACTGTAACTAGGTGAAAGATCAGCTGTGCTAGGAAGAGACTAATAAAGTATATATACTTCAAGGGGTGCCATATTTATTAGTAATAATCTTGTCCCTTTATTATGCAATATTTAGAAAAGAAACTTCTTTTGCCATAGGAGAAAGACATCTCACTGGAGTGCAGGTGATGTCAAGGAGGCAGATCACAGGACCTGCAAGCAGGGAATCTCAAGCTACTCAAGGTTCATGCAGCTGCATTCTTCACCCGGCCCAGTGCATTGTAACAACTCCTGCTTATTCACCACCAGCACCGGATTAAAACATAGTAAGAACCTACAAATGTTAGATGTGTTGTGAAAGGATTAGTTCATGCACCAACAACTTTCTGAAACAACAGAGGCATATTACTGCAGCTGTATTACCCCAGGCTTAAGCAACTCCAGTTTGGCAGTGAAATTGGAGAAAGGAGGCACCTCTAAGCCTACGCTTACAGCCAGTGCTGCCATGTGGCAGAGATCAGCACAGCTCTTGCTTCCCAGGTCTTCTCACTTCTTTAGGGGCAGACCCCTTTCTGGCTGACTGCTGAGAATCACTGACACCGTCCAAGGAGAACCTCTCCACAGACAATGTCTTTCAGAACAGTGGTTGTGGCCTGCTGAAGACATGACTCAGCCGTGTAGGTTCTTACTAGTTTCCTTATTAATACAACACTGGTGAGATGCCACAGCTCTTGCTTAAGCCAAGTGGGGTTGCAGTCTCACAATTCTCATTTTGACTGTAAACAAAGAGCCTGTCCCTCTGTGGTAAGGATATGGGGATGACTTATTGTTAGAACTGGATGTTGGAAATTATTGCTGTGGCAACACTTTGTTCTGCACTGAATGCCATTTCATAACATAATCATCTCGACCCACCACAAACATAGATGATGCTCCATTCAGGAGAGCTTTTAGCAGTTTGTCAAATGATGTTTTACAACTGAGTTACCTCCAGTTCAGTCTGCTCTTTCATGCACTGTTGGGTTGGACAGAAGCAAAGAGAAAGAAAGAAAAATGAAGCTGGTTTATAAACGGCATGCAGCAGCAGCAGCAGGCCACTAAAACCACTGCAGGCCTTCTCCACTGCAGCCTTTTCTGAACAATGCAAGGCAGAATCTCCTCACTAACAGCTTTTCTAAATGCCTCCAGACTCAGAATTGAGAGACAGCCTTTTCCTGAAGGAATTCACTAGTACGTAGACTCAGAATTGAGAGACAGTCTTTTCCTGAAGGAATTCACTAGTACAGTTCAAGACTCAACATTTCTGCTTTTTAGAAAGTTCTTAGAATGCAGCTTCTTGGAAGCAGAAAGCCTGGTTTCATCAAAGACTTGCCATATGGCTCTAGACACACATCTCAGAATCACAATTTGTCAGGAAAAAGAAAAGGCAAAGTAATACCATGCAATATATATGGATACATGTGGATAAACTTCTTGAAACCTCTCAGGTCCAGCTTTCAGAGAAGCTGAGCATTTGCAAACCCTCCTATGGTCACAGCAGTATTGAGTGCTCAACAGCCTTCGCAGTTGGTATGTCAGAGGGCATTTTTTGAAAATCAGTCTCTGTAGCTCAGTTGTGTCATCTGCTTCACATCAATGCTCATATAGGTCACTTTGGAGATATCAGATTTACTACGTTATTAATACTTGAGAAACACTTGCAATTACAGGTTGGAAGAAGATCTGTGCTTGAAAAAAATCTTCAACTGCTGAATACTGTCATGTATCCACTTCTTCAAGCAGAAGCAAAATCATCCCCACAGGTTATGATCAACTCTTCTGTCATCTTTCACATGAACTTAAGAAGAAACTTCTTTACCCTGAGAGTGATGGAGCACCAGAATGAGCTGCTCAGAGAGGTTACTTCTCTGGAGACTTTCCATACCTGCCTGGATGATTTCCTGTGCAACCTGATCAAGTTGAACCTGTGTCAGCAGGGATGCTGGCCTAGCTGATCTTCAGAGGCCACTTCCAATCCCTGCCATTCTGTGATTCTGTATTTCCCTCTCTCTAACCCAAGGCCATAAGCACAATTTGGTGGAGTGACAACTAAAGTGGGATGTTTATTTGAAGTGCTTAGATGATGGGAGTAAGACAAGATGAAATAAAGAACAGGACACCTTAAGATTTGTTGGTCTTATCCACACTTAGATTCAGGCCACCCAATGCTATTTGACATGAGTACAAATACAGTTTCTGCTGTATGTTATCTCACAGGGCCACAGCAGCTATGAATGACCTTTAGTTTCTGTGAGAAGCAGGCTCTGCATGCAGAGGAGCTGTCTGTGTGACTATAAGAGCCATTAGGCTCTGGAATGATTTCCTGGGGGAGGAGGTGGTGCTGAAGAAGCTGTTATTTGGTATGTTGAAAGCAGAATTAGACAAAAATGGGACAATACATTTAAATACAAAATCTTGCCGGCAGTGACCTAACACATGTTCTCCAACTCTAATTTCTATTAATATCTGCAACTCTGACCTTGTCTATACTGAAAAGAGCTTGCCAAGACAGATTTTGCTGAAGATGGAGACCCAGCTTCTGCTGACCAGAGAATGCTAGTTTCCTCAAAAATGAACAAGCTGAATCAATGATAAGATTTCCTGATGACGGACTTGTATCCATGCTGGTGTTTGGTCTTTCATTTGTATTCATTTTAAACCCCTTGTCTTTCCCTACACTCTTTGTTAACAAGACTATGACATCCTAAAACTTGAGCAGCTTAATCTCCAGCTAGGCTGTGCCTACACACCAGACCAAACAGACATAGGTGATGCCCAGACGCTACTACAAACCAGATCTGATCCTGAAATGTGCCAGGTCACTGTCATTATATGCACAGCTACAAGCTCTGCTTACAACAATAAATAGTCACTAATCAGTAACACTCAAAGTTAAAACTTAGAATGCTAGGAGGAGCAGGAGGGCTGCAGAGAGGAAAAATGTGCCCCTTTTATTGTCACAATTTCTCTGAAGCCATGGACCTATGTAAGTGGAACACATTTTCCTACTGCACATGTTGATCTAGAACTAAGCAGGAGATGGATACTGAAGAGAGCCATTTCCATCATCCCTGGAGAGATGGGTAAAACAAGAGAGAGGGTTTTTATTCCACTCTCTCTGAAAGAGGCATTGGCTCCTTTCCACTTCCAATTTCACCATGGCTGCACATGACTAAACATCCATTTTGACACTAATGCGGAGTGGTGCTCTCTACCAGGCTGGGTCAGCCAGCTCTCCTGCCTGCCTGGCCAAGTGATTGTAAAATCACTAATGGTATATTTTACACTCCATACTTCTTAAAAAATTTAATTACTAGGGAAATTATTCTTCTTTTATGCCAGATTTTTTTCCCCTTTTCTTTCTTTTCCCCCTTCCCAAAGACACATGTGCTTACTCTTTCTTAACAGTCAAAACGAGGTCAGAAACTTAAACATATGTGGCTGTGTGTGCTTTCTCCTCCAACCAGAAATGACAAAGCAGAGTTTGGCAAGGCAATAAAGGAATGGCCACAAATCAGCCGGGATTATCTGACTTCCTTTAAGAAAGCCATAAATTGTTTACAGCAGCATTGGTCTTTAATGGCAGAATGGGGGGTGATGGAGGGGAAAGCTTTAATCTAACAATTTCAACACATTGCCAAGGTCCTTTCCTGTAGTTTACAATAAAAGAACCTCCAAAGCATCTAACTTACGTTGGCTGGACTTTTTATTTTCAGGGAAAAGATCCTTCCCATGCTCCCTTCTCCCTCAATACGGAAATAGACTGGAGAATAATGAGGTTAAGTTTTAAAGCATTAAGCATCTGACAAAAATGCTCACAAAGATTTTAGCACCAGAAAACCTCTAGAGAAATGGGACAGAGCCTGGGATAATACACAGCAGACTCCTCCAAGCTTAATGCACTGGGAATTGGAAGTGCATTAGGATTTTGGCTGCAGCTGGGCTTTTTTACGGCCACTGGATTCTCGGCTCCACTGCTGGTAACAATGCATAGATGAGGGGACATGGAGACAGTTTGCTGTGATTGCTACTCACTGTACACTACAAAACAGTTCCAAACAGGAAAAGGCACCAGTAAAAGAAAATATTCTGGAAATAGAGCAAATCTGCACAATTCATACACAGGAACATCCAACACTGAAGCCTCCTTCCCCATCCAGTGTAATTCTACATTCAAAGCTGCTTGGTTTTACCTTTTGTTCTTGCTTATCCTAGAGGGCAATTGTGAAATTCAGAACCATCACTGGAATTTGGGCAATCAATATTCCCAAAGTTTGAGGGCACCCATGGTCAGATAGTTAGAGAGAGAGTCTATGCCTCCTGTGTTTCTTTCTGTATTTTGCCCTTCAGGACCATTCCCCAGATGGCACCGTAGCGCAGCATGCATCTGACACAAGCAATGCAAGCATCTCCACTGCCTGGAGTGGAACCCCCCCTCAAATCCTTCCCTGCAGCTACTCTGAATATTGGGATCACCCCAGCCTCTGCACTGTACTTCTTTGGTCACATACCACTTTTGGGAAATGCATTTCTACTACAGGAATGATGTAACTAAATACAGCACAGCTCACATGGTTTGGAGAGTTTGTCAACAGAAATTCTCCATCCCAGACTAGTGGCTTCTGAGAGCTGGAATGTTTCCAAATCTATTTATCTCATCACTTTATAGAAGCTTTTTCCCTCCCTCCTTTTGATATCTCAGGAATTTATTTGCCTCCCATTACAAAAATAAATACAAGTGCTCTCCCTCCCCAATGCCCAAACAGTAATTAGTTATAATGATTATTATTTACGTTGTGGCAGTGCCTCGGAGCCCCAGACATAGGCTGGGATCTGATATGGTTCTGTGTTTATAATCCCTCCTCTACACGCTACTTAACAGTGTATTGCTCCAAAGCTAGTAAAACCAAATTCTTCAAGTATCACGAAAGAGACTGCCAGCAAACTTTCCCCAAAGCCTTGGACAGAAGTCCCAAGAAGCTGAGTAGTTTCTCATCCTGCAAACTGTAGCTTTAGGGAGTCAGTCATCCCAGCTGATATTTTTGTTTGTTTGATTGAAAACAAACTCACCAGGCTGAAGCACAAAAAGGCAAACGTACAGTGTTTCAAGGGCAAGAGGGAAAGCTTTCCTGAAAAGCTTTTCTTTAGTAATTGAGGCAGAAAAATTACTTGTATTTTCCCACACACCGATGAGACAGTTATAGGAAGGAAGGAAACACAGGAAGATCTGAAAAGCACAGAACATAGGATGAAGCACTTTCAAAGATAATTGCCACATAAACCTCCCTGTTTTGTTTCTGGTGCCTGGATATTATTGAGTAAAACTAATTAGAAATGCAATAGATAAATGTACTCAGAATTCTTCATATCCTCTGAGTGGTTCTCATGCCACCCTTCAGGGACTTTGCATTTGCTGGGCAGGCAAATGATTTTCTCATAAAAAGCTGGACCACTCTTATCATGGCTCATTTTCTCCTTTAACCTATACTATGACTGCTCCTCCTCCTCCTCCAAAGCGAAACAGAACAGTGTTGTAATGATTCCTTAACTACAGATGCAAGTAAAAAAGCAAAACATCCCCCTCAAACCCTCAGCACAGAAGGCAAGACAAGCACAGTTAGTTAGCCCTGTCTCTAATTAATCCGTTTTGCTTTTCCTGCCAGGTGTGGTCCCCATTTCTCACTCACTGGTTTCCCTCCCCAACAATTTACTCTTCAAAAGCAGAAGGAAGAGATGGAAACAGAACCAGCAAAACACAAATCATGAATCAAATCGGTGTTTTTTGGCAGTTTGGGTTTGTTTTCTTTTTTTTCTGCTAAAGAACTTTAAAGATGTTTGGGGGGAAAAAAAAAAAACCAACCACCACCACCAAAAACCCCCAACCAAAACAAACCCCTTTCCACTAAGTAATTGAGTCTGCACTCTTGTATCAGACATTCAATGCTAATTTGGAGTCCTGTCTTATCGCATTACAGACAAACACAAGGCCCCTTACATCAAGTGCAACAAAATAGCTACACTCGGCATTATTAATGAAGTAGATGGATTAATTTCCTATTTATGAGAAGCTAACCAACTGGCTAGCTTGCTGACAGCACTATTAATGATCCTTAATGCCCCACAGGCGGTAATGGGTCCCACTGGGAGATCTAGGAGCGCTGCAATTTGTATTGAGGATTTAGA
>VWZI01018148.1:312124-408513 GCA_013396835.1 Psilopogon haemacephalus | reverse complement strand
AACAGACGCAGTGAGCTGGAAGGTAAAAGGCGGGAGGGGGGGGGAAGTGAGCGGCAGTGGCAGCAGCAGGAGCTTTGCTGTCTTGAGAAGGGGAAGCTGCGCTAAGGCAGGAATTAAGACAACCACCAAATCCTGACTCTGCTTTTTGAGGTACCACAGACACAGGGCACAAGACCCCCCAAAAAAAACATGTGAGCCCTGAAGGAAAGACTTTACCTGAGAATGAAGCAGCCTGAAGCATCCATCAACTCAACTCTCTGCTCCTGCAAACCTGCTGACAGTGGACTTTGCAGCCCAGAGTGACCAGGACTGCCCAACATAAGACCACGTCTTGGGTAAATGAACGGACTCACTGGTTGCTATCTAGGAATTTCAGTTTTGAGTCAGGATTGAAACCAGAGGGCTGTGTTTCTAGATTCAAAAGGGACAGGTCGAGGTGTGAACAGAAGTCCTGGAGGCAACGTGGATTTCATTCACTTAGTCTTCTTGATAAATACAGCCAAACACACTCTGTCTTCCTTATATTTAGTTTCCTTGCTGCCCTGGACTGATCACATCCTGGGGCTGGTTGACAGCTTGGAGAAATCCCAATGCCTTCTCCTCTGCAAATCAGTGTTCAGAGATAGAGATGAAACGGGCAAGTAGGTGAGATGAAAATAAGCATTGAAATGGTCCTTTGCCTGTCACCCTCTATCAAAACACCAAAGCTACAGCCGAGGCTCAGTGAGTTAAGAAGGCTCAAGGCCAACATTTTGTTCTGATTGGGAAAATTGCCTCCCTCCTCTTTATCTTCCTTTCTCCCTGCCATGACCACAAGGATTCCCATGCACAGGAGTCCCAGTTCAGTGCCCTGTCCATGCCGCTTTCCACTGCAACATTCAGCTCTAATGCATACTTTGAAGGAAAACCTGCTGAAGTCAGCCTGACTCTCATCGTTGATATGTTTGGTCTGGACTAGGCTCGGCATATCCTTCCCTGGACTGGAGTAACAATGGGCAGTTGTTCTCAGCCTGACACTGCAATGTCTGGAGCTGGGATCCAGCAGGTTCCCTTGTCCTCAGGCACAGCGTTGGGAGACATACTGCTGACAGCAGTTTTGCTCTAGCTATCACTGTCCCAGAAGACAACTCACCCCCTGACAGGCCAGAACACCCAAGTGTTTGCACAGCAGAACAACTGCCTACATGCACCTCTTTGCACTCTAGGGTTGCCTCCCTGCTAACACACCTGCAGACAACAGGTCTTTCCCCCTTCTTCTTCCTCACCTGCTGTTGCCCATAACCCAGCATCCTTCTAGATGCTTTGTAAAACCTATATGGTAGGTTTAGGGGTCCTGTGAACTGCAGCTGTTAGGTTTCATAGGCACTGAAAGATGGTTCATGTGCCAGGACACTCGTACAGAGTGAGGCCATGCAGTGGAGCCTCCAGCCCATCCAGGAGCCCTTAATAAGCACATAGCTGCAGCAAACAGCAGTCCAAGTAAGAAGTGGAATTCTGTCTGGTTTTTATACAGAGAGAAGCCCTATAACCAGCCATGGGTGTGAGATGATATCAGGTCTGCTGTCTTGCAAGAAACTGTCATGCAATTTATGGCATGGTCATACCTTGGTACAGCAGCCTGGGAAGAGAGCCATAAGTAATCATCTCAGCTCATATGTATCAATTTATTCTATTACCAATCCATGTGTATTTTCTGGCAGAATTAGCCTTTTCTCTTTCTAATCATGCAACTTAACAGGCCACTGAAGAGAACTCACTCAAAATCACAGCAGCCAATTGGATTTTCTTCCCATTATGTGAGCTGCAGTAAAGAATATGTAATGGAAAAAAATTCAGTGTGTGGTGGGAAACTATGGTGAGCACTGGCTGCCAAGAAGCTTCCATCTACAGAACCACACTTATCTATTTCTTGGTTCATATAAGCTGCTCTATTATAGCCTCTGGGTGGGGAAGCATTGATTTTAAACATCACAGGCTATGGAACAACCAATCTGACAAAATGTCAGTGCAGAACGGAGCCCTCCTGAAGCGTGCCCTTGCCTTCAGGCATAAGCCTCAGTCTAAATGGTGAGAGATGCGTTCAGAGGCACTTGAGGCCACAGAGAGACTGCCAGGTGCTGAAGCCCCCCATCAAGTCACCATCAGGGTTTAAATATGGGGGAGGGAAAAAATTGGGTGGAAATTTCTACACTTGCCTGACTCCATGTCAGATACCACCTGAATTAATGTCATGGCCCAATGAGCACACACAGGACTGGGCAGCATCAGAGTGGCAAGAAGGTGTCTGGGATGTGGCACATTTGTAGGAGCAGTGACACCAGAGGGCAATGGCTTCCAAGTGGCTATAATGAGGTCCCAGGTTTGGATAAAGGTCAGCAACTGCAGATCAGCTTTATGAGCCCATTTGGGAGCTCTTGCTTCCCTTGGAAACACTGCCAAATTTTGCTTTGTCTGGTGATCTATCACCCATGACATTTGGTCAAGTGGCTCATTGAAGGTGGGACTGCACATGTATCAGATGACAACAAAGCCACTACACTCAGAAAAAAATGCTTTTCATAAGGAACCTTCCTCCCATTCATCACACAAGGAGTTAAGACACGATGCTAATTTCTTTAGCTTGTCCTCTCCTGTCTTCCTAACGCTGTAATAAAATTGGATTCTGACTCCTGTTTGCTTCATCAAGCTTCCCCTCCTCCAACCTGTCCTCGCCCTTTGCACCTCCTCACCACTTTATCCCCACCATCCTTCCTGGGGTGGGGAAGGCAAAAAAAGAATACTGACAGCCCCCAAGGGAAAGCCAAGAGGCCCTTGCAAAGTGCACAGCGAAAACGAACGCGCCTGCTCACTCATCACATTTTGCATTCGTTCTGCCACTCGCTGTCAAATTAAAACGTGGCCAACAACTCATTTCTCCTGCTCTCACAGTTACAAATTAGTCCATTAAGCTGTCTGCAGCAAGCCTTTTTTCCTCTTCCCAGTAATGGCCTCCGAGAATTCCTTCATAATCGCCAAGTCCTCCTGGGATGCCCACCGAAAGCAGATGGAGAAGCTCCCGGGTAATACAAGACACTTTTTAATGACACAACATGCTGTGAGGGTTTTTTTTTTCATTTTATTTTTTTTTCTGTCCCTGTTCTCCACTCATCATCTTTCCCCCTTCCCTGCTTTCTTTCACCAGGATGATTAGGAATTAAAAAAATCAAATCAAATCAAAGAAGAAGCAGGGATGGAGGGGCATGGATGGTTCTGTGCAGAGACTGACAGCTACAAGAAAGGGTGGGGGGAATCAGCTTCAACTCCCTAATTAAAACCTCCTAATTGAATTATCTTTATTGAAAAATTAGATCTTCCATTGGAAGCTCAGAGATCTGGGAAGACAGACGATCAAGTCCTCCTGTAGATGACTAATCTGTTTCATTTATTGTGTCTCCTCCTCCCCAGGCAGAGGCTGCACAGACGACGATCGTCTCTTCCGCGGGCCAGACCTGTCGCAGAGCGAATCGCTCCTGACAGAACAAGTCACTTAATGCAGAATCCCCTCTCTTAAGGGATGTTTTGGAGAACCAAAAGGACTCGAGTGTTATTAGCAAGTAAAGGGCGAGTATCAGCTGGGAGTTGTCTTTATTTATTTACAAGAGCATCTTATAAAGTGAGGCTGTTACAGCAGTCTGGTGAAGCAGGTGGTACAGGGCAGGAGCTGCACACCCTGGCATTAGAGAGGGCACTGGAAGCCTCACCAATGTGGGGGGTTCCATACAGTGACTTGTATAGAGACAAGGCAAATGTTTACTGTACATTGATGATGCACTGAAAAAAAAAATATACCAGCTAAACACAGCCAGCTGGTACCCACACTGCACTTTAAATAATAGCAACTCCAGACAAATCTTTCCTGTCCATCTGGTAACCCAAAGACTTAGTTTGGGAGATGCTGCTTGAAAGCAACACTGCTTACCCACAGCCTATGAAGCAGATGATGGGTCCTAGTGAGTACTTGGACTGGACCATGACTGTGCCAAGCTGGGACCCAGTCTAAGTTGGCATGGACTCCCCTTCCTAACATGGGACTTGACAGCCCACCACCCTGACTGCAGCAATGGGCATAGCTCTGAGTGGCACCAGCTTCCAGACACCACATTGCAGTGAAGAGGCTGGCTAGGAGGATGCTTTCCTTTATACAGTGCAATAAGAAACCAGTAGTGGACTCACTCCTTCCTTTCCAGCTTACTGACCCAAGCTGAGTTCAGCCTCTGTCTCATATTCGATGCTTACTTGGTGATCAAGAGAGGAAGAAGCTGAATCTGCTCCGCATGTTGCATTCACCTCACAAAATCATAGCTGGCCTTTTCTAGAAGCCTCTGGAGACAGACAAGGTTAGTGGTGTCTGGAAAGACATCCCATCACATCTTTTACTTTTTCAAAACAAGGCAAAAAAACTCTTCCCAGTGGAAACTACTGCAGTCATCCACATTGGCAATTCTTCTTTCCAATGAACTGCCAAAGGGTAGAAAACCCAGATCGTGGTCTTTGCCCACTTGTCTTTCTCCTTCTCAGCTTCAAAACAGTAAAAGGAAAACCTGATGAAATCAGTACAGGATGTATGCCTTTAACATGCCTGCCGACTTGGCAGTGGGGTAACTCCTTTTGCCCAGTCTCCTGCATGGATTATTTTTTCTTTCACATGAAAGTCAACATTTGTTATCCCGTTGTGGAATTCCAGGAGCTGTGCCTTTAAGGAAATGTTTTGCAGGAAAGTGACAAGATTTGGTGGCACCACAGGTAGTTCCTCTTCAGTCTCCTCCCACATCAAACAGAATTCAGCGACTCGGCTGCCACCCTGCCGCTCTCCTCCCAGCTCTGCTGTGAGTGACAGGCATGCTGTGCTCACACCATCTTGGGGAACAGCCAAAGTATTCATGGATCTTATTGCTAGACAGGCTGTGATAAGGCTGTTTTCATGGCTACACACCCCACAGACAGGCAGGAAGAGAAACAAGAAAGAAGGTGGCAATGGAGAGCAGAGTCATCTCAACACCTTTAAGGAGATGCCGTGTGCTGGAGGGTGAGAGGAGCTCTTTCATGGGCAGGAGCTGTGTTATGAATGTATACATTTCAAGGTGGGGAGGGGAAGGAATAAACCAGTTTCCTGGAAGTGAAGAAAAATTGGCTGTCTTTGCAAAGTCTGAGGCCAGCTGGGAAGACAGAAACGTGATTCAACTTTTTGTTTAAAGAAAACCCACTCCAAGTGGCAGAAATGTCCAAAAAAACCACAGGCGGGCCCTGTCCCAAACCCTTAAGTCCTGTACCAGGAGAAGGAAAAATCCAACTTTCTCTAACATGGATGAGTCAATGTGAATAAAACATGTCCTTCATATATCATAAATTGTTACTTCAGAAAGAAAGCAGGCCTTTTCTTTAAACACTAATACACAAATATTCCCACTGGCAGAACAAAAAAGGCAGAAAGGCTTCAAGGAGATCACTGCACCCTTGCATTTTGTTACCACTATCTGCTCAGTTATCCTCTTTTCACAACATAAAGACTTCCTCGTTGTATTATATTTATAGCAAATATGAGACAACCTCCCTAGGCTTTTTCATACTGTTCTTCTCTCTCCTTTACAATACATTCTGTGAAAGGAAAGAAGTAATCTTTTATCTTCCCTATTTACATGTGTGCTCTAGACAAAGATAACAGCTACAGGAAATCAGCTAGTGGCTAAAAATGCCAGAGTGCTTAGAAGAAGGTGAGGGAAACAGGTACATGCACAGAGAAAAAGCTTGGACATAGCCAGAAGAGCATCCAGCCAGGAAGTCTGCTAACTCCATTTTGTTGCACTGTTGCCACAAAATCCAATGAGAAGTGACATGCTATGGGAAACGCTAGCTCAAATAAAAAGAAACCTACATCATTGATGCCTGGGCTATACAGATGCTCTTTTTAATGTGCCTGCCACACTCAAAATTGCAGATAAAATGAAATGTAACCAGCTGAAGTCCCACTCTCGTTCTGCAGGAGTCAACACCTTTGCCTCGACCAAGCAAGGGAGATTTAGGTTTAGCCGTTTGTGACAGTGATTTAACTTGCTTACAGCTCTACAGCAATTGAGCACACATCTATTTGCCTGCACCTTTTTCTACCTGGCTCACTGCTCCGTTTGAAACAGCTCCTTGAAACAACCTCGACCCTCCAGCACATACACAGTGTAGTTACATGGACATACATGCATGTGTAGGTTTATGTTACCATTATAAAAATACTGCAGTACAGTAATGCTTCAGTTGAGCATCGAAACTCCACAGCTTATAATTTTACTTCACTACTTCAGGCAATTTCTGAGAAATACTTTAGTATTTTTAACAGCACCTCTATGAGAGACCATATATACCACTGCTGGCTGCTGCTTTCCATAAATCTTTCAAAACCAATATTTATACTCCCATGAAGGAGTACTGGCTGCTTATTTTCCATCTCTGTAAAAGTGGTCAGATCAATAGCTCTGTGTATGTTACTTGGAAGCAAGTCGCAGCAGCCTCTAAAACTTCTTTTTTCTTTGTCTGAAATCGATGTCTGTAATATGCAAATATTAAAAAAAAGGAAGCTTTAAGTTTCCTCTTAGGATCCTTTGTGAATCCTTCAGAATCCAGACACCACCACGATGGAAAATTAAAACCCTGCCAGCAGTTTACCGTCTCCCCTGTGTGCCAGTCGTGCTGTGATCCTAACACTTTGCTCCAAGCTATGAAATTCTGAAATTTGCATATCCTTCACTTTGGGATTGCTTGGCGAAAAGGTAAAGGGCTGTGGAGCTGCCTGCCTGTAAAAGCAGCCCTCTCCTCGGACAACCTTCCTCCCTCTGAAAATGACGAAAGCGCAGCAGAAAGACTTTGGCTGCTCCTCTGTGCCAGTGAATAGATACCACCACTTGCCCTCTTGCTTCAGGTGCTGCTGCACACCCAATTTTTTAGTTAATATGCAGGATCAGGAAAATTAAACTTGTGTTATGGAGCCTTACTTTGAGTAAAAGCAAAGAGACATGCCATTCACTGGGGCTTTCCGTGAAAGACTTTATCCCCCCATCTCTTTTTTTTTCTTTCTTCCAGCACAGCTTGAGCCCTGAAGCTTTTATTAAAAAAATTAAAAAGGAAAAAAAAAAAATCCCAAACCAAGCAGTGCACGAAAGTAGGGGGAGTAGAGAAGGTTTAACAAGCTCCAAGTCATAGATTATAAGCCGCTGCTAAAAATTTATGGCTGTTTGGATCCTTGCCACACTGAACAGATTGGCAAGCTGATCAGAATCGCAGCAGGCTGCCTAATGAGTCCCACACAATTTTTCACCCCATATTTTTCCAATAAAAAAGCAGTTAAATACCAACCGCAGCCACAGCAGAGCCTGCCATCTGGCTGCTTTTTTCTCCAGCCATCATTAAAATGGTTCTTGGCAGTTTACACCTCGCTTTTTTCTGTACAGATGTGGAACGAATTTTCTGACAACCCTTGGATGAAACAGGGAGCTTTATTGAGCTTTACAGATTAACTGCCTAACTTCTGGTCCTAATTTTAAGTGCCTTAGCACACCGGAGTCATCATTTAAAGTGAGCTAATTGTACGTATCTGAGTGACATTTGGTGAAGCTAAAGCGAGATTCAAAAATGAAGATTTTTGAGGAGCTGTGTAACCCATGCCACCTCAGGCACCAACAGCTGGCCCATGCTGGGAGTTCCCAGGGATTAAAAATAATAACTATAAGGATAGTTATTTGAAAGTGTCTAGAGAGGAAACCAAAGAATTAAGGTTCAAACCCATTTATTGCAGCCAAATGAATACAAGCAGCTTTATTTCTCCTTCTTTGCTTTTACTGCTGTCCCCACGCAGCAGTTTGGTTAGCTGGGGAGCAGCAGAGCCCTGTTATTTGTGGTTACCTCACTGACTCAAGCACAGCGGAATGAAGCTGCAGCCCCAAGTAGCTGGTCAGACCTGTCTGAGCCATGGGGCAGCTCACTTGAAAGCAGCTCAACTTGCCCCTTTGTCACTGGAAGATGATAGTGAGCAAAGGGAGCAGAAGGATGGTGTGGGCTTTATGTTTATGCATAGAATAACTACCTTTTACAAGCAAGTTTTGAAACCAGAAATGCAAATCAAAAGTCCTTTAGAAAAATCAAAATGTAGTTATAAAGAACATTTAAAAATTATTTACAGGCCAAACAGAAGCAGGACAGGCTGGAGATAGATACAACTGGCTGCTCGTCTGCAGACAGTTTTGATTAATGCAGTCTGCAAGTCCAGGCACTATGGGGGATGGAAGCAGGAGGGCAGCCAGCTGAAGTGTAGCTAAGATGCTTCGAAAACAGTATTTCCCTAATGACTTGTCAAAACCACAAAAGAAGCAGTGGAAATGCAGGCACTGGAGCCCAGGTCCTTTGAGGGCAAATCTGGAGGTCTGTCAGACCCCTCTCTCTCTCCAAAAAGATGATAAACAGCAGCAGAACATCAAGGAGGCTTTTTATCATTTCTCTTTCCTTTACATCCCTAACACAGATTATTACTTATGCCAATCATTTTATAATGACCAGTGGATTTAAAAAATGAATAATTTATAGGAATGTTGATAACATTTATTTGTTTTCAGCAAAGACTTCATAGAATCATAGAAATGCAGTACAGATAGGGACCTTAAAAGGTCATTCTAGACCCCCTGCTCTGAAAGAGATTATGGTAGAGATTATGTGCATAATAATGTAAATGACCCTATAACTGTACTCTAGAATCAACATTTTCATTAAGAAATATATTGCCCTTGTAAATCCTACTGGTTGGGTAGATAACCTTCAGAGTGGAAGCTGATGCAACCGCAGCTACCTAAGCCTGGAAACCAGCAGAAACAGTGACCCTTAGCCAGTACTAGTGAGCGTTCAGTTGCAAACCTACCAAGCACAGACTGCAGATGAATACAACTGGCTGTGTCGTGGTAGCTTTAATTCATGTACAGCTGTTCAGAAAGGGTGGCAGTTCTGGTGGATGGGAGCGGCAGAGCAGTCAGATGAAGCTGAGAGGAGCTGTGCTGGAGATAAAGGGTTGCATGCTCATGCTCTGCTGTTGAAGTCAACCTTGGCCCCCAAACCGTGATGTGTCCTATCCCTATTACTGGAAATGGCTGTGCAAATTGCTGACGAAAAAGAGAGAAGAAATTACCTCCATCTCTTTAGTGGGTGCTGAAAGCTCCAATTTATCTCCTACTGATCGACCTAAAACACCAGTTCACCCTAAAAGCACTGATGCGCTCTCAGCGCACAATCCTGCAGCCCTGCTGCAAACCTCGTGGCAATAATAAAAGGAATTGACTTCAGCATCAGTAGTCAGGTCAGACAGTTCAGGGGTTCCAAACTCTATAATTTGGGCCTGGTGAACAGCGCAGGGCAAAAGACCTTGTTTTACAGCCAAGGAAATTAAAACCCAAGCAAATCTGCCACAGCAACTTTTTGTCCTATTACACTTCTGGTAAATTTTGCTTCTAAGAAGGGTTACTGTGTGAGGAGGTGTTCACATACACATGCACTGCCTTGACATTTGCACTTTTTTATATAAACATTTTTACAATATTCCATTACCACAGAAGGCACCAGCTAATAGCCAAATCCCTAAAGCTGCTAACAATCAAGTCTGGCTCAGAGTCGCCTCTGAATAACTTCCATTTCTTTAATGCTTTTGCACAGCAGGATTGCTAATAAACAACGGGGCAGTAAAACTACGAGTCAGCCAGTACTGCCTCTGTCTTCTCCAGTTCAGGGAATTACTCTAATACAATGTGGAAACATATCCTGTGACCAAGCAGCCTCTGGGAATTCTTACATTTCAGGTTGGGTTGTCTTCATTTGGGTTATTTTGGGATATCCACAAAAATGAATCCCAGTTCCCTTTCCCTTGCTTTCCACTCCCCACAGTCACACACTCCACCGAGCAAAACATTCTAGCTACTTAAATGTGGTCAGAGTACAAACTATGTCAAGAAAAAAAAAATAAAAATAGTCTCATCTTAGATGGTTTCCATCCAATCAAGTCATTTAGCCCAAAGGCTAAAATGATTTAGCCCTTACACAAGTCTAACACAATAGCATTTGCATAACTTACTCGAGCTCCCTGTCTGCCCCACTGAGAGTTCCCAGGCCACAAAGATAACTGGGCATTTGATCCAAGGCCAGCTTTCATTTTATTTAGGACTCATCTAAATTGAGGGTCTGCTAAGTTACCTGAGTAGGGCAAACCACCCTTTGTTTTACAGACACAGCTACATCATCAGTGCTGCAACGAGCTCTGCAGCCTGACAGGGCTACTGAAGAGCAAGAGCAAGAGCTTCCAAACACAGCACCGGGGTGAGGTGCTACACAGCAAGTGTTATCTTCATACAGAAACCCTGACTTTCGTGCCCTGGACTGCCATTCCATTACAGACCATCCCACAGTTCACACTTCAGGCTTCCATGCTTGTTTCAGCCCTGCAGTGTGTTTTAATTCTTATTGCTTATTATTGCTAAGCCAGTGTAACGGACGCATTGCCTTTACAGATAATATTCTTACCCTGAGTCTCAAAACTAGTTTTAGGGTTATTAATGATTCCTTCCTCCATACTATTTTGAAGGGTTTATGGCTTAAATATGAGATTTTAGCTGTAGGCAAAAAAAAAAAAAAAAAACAGTGGTGCAAACTGATCCTAGAACTTCTCTCCTCGATCCTATTAAAAACAAATTGTCTTTATTGCAAAGTAGAAGCAAACTCACAGTGAAAAAGGTAACAAAGGGATTAGAGGTATTTTCAAGTAATTAATTTTCACTGAAAAATTAGTAAATTTAAACCACATTTTCTTTGTAAGAAACAAGGCTTTCCTCTCGTCGTTCAAAGAGCTCAGCACTTCAAATCCACAGGATGCATGCATTAAAGAGAGGAGTAAGTAAACAAAGTGGCTTTGGACTTCTAAACAGAAGAGCTGGCCTCAGAGAGAATCATACAGCCAGCCAGTTGGACATCTTGGGGTTATATAGTTCTGATTCTGCATTTATAGGCATCAGCAGGAATCCTGCCAATGACTTAACTGACTTTTATGCTATAAAGCTCGAATGATCCGTTTTGATTAACTGCTCTGACCTCCTGCATAACACAGGCTTATAGCAGAGGGCCAAGATTTCATCCCAAATCTGGACAGAAGAGAGATGCACAACATATGAGTCAGCAGGACAAGCACAACAATTTTAATTTTAAAATGCCAAATCGTGCTGGCAGGGGAAAACAGGGTGGATGATGGACAGTTCTGGATACTGAGAGGTTTCTTGAATTATTGGGAGGTACTTGGCTACCTCAAGCAAGCTGACTGAGCTGGCTTTCATCTCTTGCTTTTAATTATCTTGATTCTTTTAGAATTTCCTTGTTGTGCTAAAAGTTGTCCTGCTGTAAAACCTCCTCCCCAGATCTAATCTTTTTCGCTTGAGGCAATTTGGGCAGGGTTATTTTGACATGCAAATGAAGAGGACATATGTTGCATGCAAATGAGAGGGCCGCAGCTTTGAGCAGACAGATTTTTTTTTTTTTCCCCTCTGCCCCAGGCACTTCTGTTGTTGCTTAACAGGATTTCCTGGGGATCTAGACCAACACTCTCACATCAGGGTCTCTAAACTCTGCCTGTCTGTCCAGCCACCTGACGGCAGCTGCGGAGAAGCAGGTCACGCTCCCCTGGGTTCTGCAAGGGGAGCTAAGCCATGGCTCTTGCTTTGGAGGGGGAGGAAATGGGTGCTGGCTGCTGCAAAGGCTCAGCCCCACTGAGCCACAGGCTGACTTCAGACCTGCTTTGGGAAAAGCTGGCCCGAGGCCACAGGCCCAGCCAGCCTCACTCACTGTTTGTTGTTCTCAGGTATTAACATTGGAAAATTGGCTACTGTGTACTGGCAGTGACTTCTGAATGTTATTTAATACACGTTATTGTATTCGTATTGTAAAGGGCCCACGCCCTGTTCTGATTCAAGACCTAGATACAGAGTCATTACGGTGCTATAAACACCACTTTTAAATGCCCGACTGTGTATTGACACAGATTTTTATATGTGCAGAACAGACCCTCAAAACCACTCTCAAACACTCTGATGACGTTTCACAGAGGCCTCTTGTGTCCCCAGGATGGCATTAATTGAAATAGTACCATGAAAGCAAAGGGAAAACATATGAAACAGCAAAATAATTCTGCTTTGGAGATAAGAAATCAAGGCAATTTGGAGAGCAGGCAAGATTCTGTGCTTGATCCTTCATCCTTGCCTGCCAAGACTGTAACAGTCATCCAAGAGTAAATGCTACCAGGGGAAGCATTTGAGAACTTGCCTTTGCTGCTAAGAAAGGTATTTAAATTTCAAGATACCCAAAAGGTAAGCTACCCATCCCCAGGCAAAAGTACTGGTGATCATATTTGCAGGGTTTAAATACGTGAATATTAATAAAGGAGGAAAAAAAAAACAAAAAACAAGAGAAAGAAAGGAAAAGAGATGGTCTCGTAACACTTGGCATGAATCACACCATTCACTCCAAGAAATCACTTCTGGCCAACCTACTCCCATGGGCTTAGAAGGCTGTCAGCAAACACTGTAACCAGAATGAACTTGCAGGTCCCTCCCTTTGGTGGGTCTGCTCCAGCTGGGAAGGGACTGCTGACTATTAGGGGTTGGCTTTTTCAGGATAAACCAGTTATATTAACATACTTGCCCACTGCCCTACATCAGGCAGATTCGGAACAGAAGCAGAGGAAGAATGTCTTACGGATGGCACTGCCATTCAGCAGCTTACAACAAGGCTTGGGTGCCCTCCTGACCTTTGCTGGCTCTCCCCAGTGAGCAGTCCCACAGGCACAGGCAAGAGCAAGTCAGATGGGGTCAACAGATGGCTGAGAATATGGTGCACATTAGCACACATTCTTCATGTGTCTGTCTCTGGCCCAGAACTAAGCAGGAGAGGGATTTGGCCCCAGTACATCCAGCAAAACCATGGCCATGCTGCACTGAAACCTCCACTGGCATCCACGAGGCAGAGAAGCGCCTGCTGCCAGAGCTAAATAATTCATTCTTAATGCATTATGGCTTTGCTTTTGTGGTTTAGAAAAAAGCACCTTAAATTCTCTTAAAAAGTGTTAGGAAAAGCCCTGCTGCATGATTTGCCTCCGAGTGGTGCAGTGGGGCCGTGCATGTCAAACCATGACTATAGGGAGTCTGATAATTGCATAATTTGCCTTGACGCCTCTCTAAAAAGACATCATTGTCCCTCTAATTTTGATTCCTTGTAAATAATCAATCAATCAATTAGCTAATCTGCTCAAATGCTCCCCCCACCCCTTTTATGTTTTCAATTAAAAGTGTGAAAAGCAAGTGCAGACAGATTTCCGTGGCATTCCAGAGGCAGGCAGCAGCAAAGGGCATTTTTGCACTGATCTTACCAGATGCCCTTTAAGGACACTTGGGGTTTCTTGGGATCCTGACTGCCAAACAATTCTGAGCATTCATTTTTTTTCCTGACAGAAGACATGTCTTTATGGGGTTGCCTTTTGGGAAATTCCTCATTTAGAATGTCCTGCAAACTCCTTAGGAAAGAGTACTTTACTTCCAACAGCCTACCTGTGTGAGATCCTGTGGACTTTTGCTTTTCTGAAACCCTTCTCAAGTGCAAACTGATACCTCTAGGAGTATTCTCTCTCTTGTGAGGCGAGACTGAGGGAGCTGGGGTGCTTCAGCTTGGAGGAGACTGAGAGGTGACCTCATTCATGTTTATAAAATGCAAAGGGTGAGTACCAAGAGCATGTAGCCAAGCTTTGCTGGGTGATGCCCAGTGACAGGACAAGGGGCAATGGGGGAAGCTGAGACACAGAAAGTTCTATGTAAACATGGGGAAGAATTTTTTCCCTGTGAGGGTGACAGAACCCTGGAACAGGCTGCCCGGGGTGGGTTGTGAAGTCTCTCTCTCTGGAGATAATCATAACCTGCCTGAATGTGTTCCTGTGTGATCTGGGCTAGGAGATCCTGTTCTGGCAAGGCAGTTGGACAGGATGAGATTTAAAGGTCCCTTCCAGCCCCTGGCACTCTGTTATTCTATCCTGATTTGGCTGGATCTGATGCACCTTTTGTAGAGACAGAAAAAGGTATCCACCCTACACAAGGCTAAGCCCTGTCAAACTTCACATCCTTGCTCCAACGTATGGAAGAGTGCAAGGATCCCAGCAAATTAATGCCAGTGCTTATAACAGGACTAAACCAATTTATTTCTCGTCCCATTTTAATTTTTGAGGGAGCCAAATTTTATTTGAACTTTCAAAGGAAAGGAAATCAGCTGCAGGCAGACACACGACATGGAAAATTTCAGCTCCAACAGCTTAAAGTTTGGCAAAGCTACAAGCAATCGATGACAGCTCTGGAAGAGGAAGTGCCAGACAATCCCAGTGGTGGGCAGGGGTTCCAGCTCCACCTGCAGCCTGGCCAGGAACCCATGGACATTGTGTCAGGTCCCCGGCAGCTATTCTAAGCAGGCAGAGGGGTGATTTGTGGTGTTTATTGTCAGCAGATCATTGACAATGTGGAGACTGAAGTATAAGAAGGCACTGACCATGCAGCTGGGGAACTTCATAGCAGGGGAAGATGGATCAACTATGGCTACTCTTATAAGCCTTGAATCACAGAGATTTCATGTGATGCCGCAGTACAAGCTTTACGTATTAATGCCAAATTGTATCATCAATCAAAAGGAAATGAAAATTCCTCAAACTGCAAAATAATGAGCCAAGACCTCACTGAGATAAAAATCAAACAAAGAAAATGAATTAGAAGAGCACGAAAATGAGCAGCAACTGGGAAGACGCCACACTCGCCCCCAAGCCAAAGGCTTAGTCATGGCTATTGGATAAAATACTCTTTCAGGAACTAGCCAAAGATTTATTTTAAAAAAACATCTGCACACAATCAGGGTTATTATTAAATGTCATCCTTCTGTAAGCGGCAAGGATGTATTTATTAGCGTAAAACACTACTGATCACACTGATCTCTCTTTTACTGATGAGAGGTGGCATTACCCTGTGGACTGAAACGAGCGGTGCAGGTATGCTGCATTCAAATCCCCGAGGGGTTGTTAATTCCTGGCAGCACAGAGGCAATGCCACATTCACTCATTTCTGCTACATAACTACATTAATATTCTTTCTATGGCACAGTCATTGCACTGGAGCTAGAAAGATTGCCACTACTACTACTTGCAGAGCAACAGCCAGCCATCTCAGGCATTTGGAGTGAAAGCCTTGATGCTCCGGGGTCTGTTAAGAATTTCACTGTCCATTTTAACATACCAGGCTCTCACCTTTAGTATATCTTTTTCCCTAATAAAACCAAGATGATCACGTTTGCAGATCTCTTAGAGTTGGACAAGAACAAGTTAAGTTGCATTCTGCATTCTGAACATGTAGCATAATAAGCACATGAATTATTTATGTGTATAAATTTAAACTCTTTGATTGAAATGTAAGACTGGATGATTAGAAATAAACTTCTTCCATCTTTGACATCTAGCTGCTCTGTCATAGGAGCTTAAAACAGTGTGGGCTCCCTGGCTGCATGTTCCCATCTCCTCCTCAGTGCCAGCGGTGGTATTCATATAGTAACACAGAAGTCTGAAGCTGACCCATCTGAAAAGACACTGTAAAAAAAATATCCCCAAAATGCAACTTTTCAGCTACATGAGTTTACTGGACCAGCTCATTGCCCAAACACAGAGCAGGTGATGGGGGTGCCAGCAGGAACACATGGCTGAGCTTGAGGAGCCACTGCAGCACCAGCTGAGATCAGCCTCAGCTGCCACTGAACCTCCCCCTCAGGTTAAACACCAATTACTATTAAACCTAACTCCTAGAAATGCTTTTTGGTTGATTTGTTTTTCCTTGAGAATAGATATGACTCTATCTCTGGGTCTCACTCCCAGTAGTGCAGTAGCTTAACAGAGGCTCATCAGTGGTATCCTGCACATAATATTTTAACCACTTCATTTAATGATGGGCAAAAGGGAAAAAGACCCAGACAACAAACTGACATAGTGATTTGTTATCTGGGGGTCCCAATGGTAGAGCTGCAAAAATAAGAAATATGTATTGAGAAAACAAACCAACAATACCCTGTGTAGATAAGGCCATTCAGTCAAATCTGTTCTCCCCTTGCCCATGCATATTTAAGTCAGAGCTTTTTAAATAGTCTTTGCTCCAGACTGCAGTTAGGTATCAACTAAAATGTGGCTTTCTGAAACAAAAGCCTAACTGCTAATCTGAAAAGGTGACCTCTCCTTACCCCTTGGCTTCATTGTTATCAACTAGTGTTCTCAGTCACTGGGCCAAGCATTTTCCAGTGGCTTTGGTGGCTGTTGATACATTTCCTCATGTACTCAGTACAGAACCAAAAATAGTAACGAAGTTCTTGTCCCATAATATCAGAGCGGCATGCTCAAGAGAGGGAATCTGCACAATGTTGCAATTTTGCCTGGTTTAGTTGCAGATGCTGAGTGGGGAGGTTGTACATAATAAGAAATCGGGTAAGAGAACATCTATTATTAATGCAGCCTCATGAAGCAATTAATTTGCTGGGTCATTAACTCACCATCCACACAGAAGTTCTAAAATCCCAGAGCAGAAAAGCCCTGGTCTGTGCTTGGCTGAAGGTGTTTATGCGTGGGGCAGTGTCTCCAAAGGGATCAGCAGGAGCTTGCAGTGAGTTTGGTGCCATGAACCAGTATGAATCGTAGCACGCTTACTCCAGGAGATCTCCATGACCACCTCAGTGGAGATGTCCATCCATCACCCCTCTGTTTTGCTTACAACTTTCCTCATTAAGCTCCATGCACATTTAATCCCAGTTCACACAGTCCGTGCCTTACACTAAGCAGAAACATCACACTCGGCTCATCTTTCATTTCCAAAATACATTTGCTCACTGTTTTTAAGCAACATAGGTGGCCTCTGTGCACAGGGAGGCTAGGCTGGACTTGGAATACATCTGAAGTCTTTCAGAACAGCCACACAGCACAGCCAACACCCCCCAGAGCTGCTGGTGTGGCCGTGGCACAGGACGGTGAAGTCAAAATGCTCACCTTTTGAAATGATCTTTTTAAACATGATGGCTTTCACACTTTCCTCCATACGAGGTAAGACCTGCTGGCTTCTCTCCACCTAAGGCAGCCTTCCCTCCCAGCCATTACCAATAATCACTGCTCCAGCAGTCTGATGCATATGCTGGCTGGCTTTGCCACATGAAGTCTCTCTCTGCTGGAAGAGGCATTAATTATACGCAGGCAAGAAGAAACTTATGCAGCATTGATGGCTGCTCTGCTGGGTGCTTTGCCTTGTACTAAGCTTGTTTTCATTAACTTTCCAAATGATAAAAGGCACAGGCATGGGCAACAGAAAGACAAATCCATAACCACTGGAGTAGCTGGCTGGCTTCCTATACACGTATGAGGAAGCATTGTTCAGGTCTGTGTAAATGCATACACACATGGACTTTCCTGCCCAGCAATTTAATTAATCTCAACCATCAGCATCGAGCACAAACTAATATTTCCGCTGTGCTACCTTCTTAAGAATTTCAAGCTAAATCCAGAGTCACTCAGGTTAAGAAGTTTTGGGTTCCGCCTTATGGACTTAATAAATCAACAAGTAAGTAAATCAATGCCTTTCTAATCTTATGAGTCACAATGCTGGCAACACTCAAGAGTTCCAATGTGAAGCATTGATGACTGTTCTATTGATGATTATGGTTATCGATTGTGTTGATGATCACTACAAACTAGAAATGTGTAGGTGCTCAGAACTTGGGCTGGAAAAGAGATTTCCCTCCAAGCACTGCCCAGTCAGACAGCAAGAGGAGCATCTGATTAAAGTTCTGCTTTAAAAGTTCCACATCCCAAGTTCAAAAGCTTTGAAGGAGCCCTGTGCTTCAGCACGAGTCAGGGCTTTCACTGGCAAGTGCAAACTAATCTTCCACAGATAGGTTAAAAACCCTGCTGAAAAGCACCCATCAGCAGAAACATTAAAAGGCAGACCAAACCCCACGTCCTTAACCGGCTGCAGTGTTCTGAATAATGATTTTTAAGAAAAATCACATTATTTTCTGGAACCTAACTCATGATTTTTAAACATAAGGAGTCTGCCAAACTGCTGGTGTAAATCTGGAATTGCTCCACTGACGTCACTGAAACGGCACCAATTTAAAAATGGCATCAGGGAGTACAGAAAGAGGCTGAGAGAATTGGACAGCTGTGACCACTAGCATAGGCTGTGCATTAGGAAAGATCAAAGACTAATTTTTACAAAAGATTTTGGCTTGTTTTTAATTTTATTGAATTGGAGTAAAACACAGCCAACATTTGCTCTCGGTAGCTTGATGGGCTAAAAAGTCTTCACTGACTTTTGAATGCAGCACCATACCAATGAGTAGTTGGTTGTTCTTGCGAGAGGTACTTCTGCCCGCTGCTTGGAGGCTCCAGTCACTTGAGATACAAGATTATCTTTCCTCCTAGCTGCATGACTGTGGTGAGGATGACGTAGCAGATAAACACAACCTTCTGGTCTAAAGTCCCACCTCATTCCAAGCCTTCATTACTCAGAAACATCCCCATCCTCTTGGCAAGGGGAACAGAGAGACCAAGAGGAATGCTTCTAAAGGTTAAACATATGAACCTTCTGTCACATTAAAAAATGAGCAAAAGGGGAAGCAAAAAGAGCACAGACAGAGGAGAGCACTACAAATCAGGCCCACTGACTGCTCAGCAGAAACAGAGGACAAAGGGTGTGCACACCATTATCTGGTGGGGAACACACTACCCAGAACCACCGCTCGTGCCCTGCATCTGCAGAGAAAACCCTCAGAAGCAGCAACTTTAGGCATGGATTTTGTATCAGGAAATGGCAGCAATTGTGTTACTGATACAAGTGATAAAACAGCAGGGTTATATGAACATGCCTATTTCCAAGGCCAGAAGAAAGGAAAAGCTAAAATCTCCAAGGTCTTTTCTGGAGAAGAATCATAAAAGCTACAGACTGCATCATTTTCCAGCTATTTTGTATCCCAATTAAATGTGTTTCTAGCATTACACCTTTAAGAGAGATCAAAGGTAGGCAGTGAGGGAAGGAGGTACATGCTGACTTCCACTAATTGAAGCAAGCTGAAGCATCCAGCACCTCCTGGGTTCTCCAAAGTTTCCCTCTCTATCTCAGAATTTCTTTTGCCCTCCCCTGCAGCCTCCCACCCCTGGCCCTTGCAAAAGTGAGTGCATCCAGATGACTGACACAAGAGAGATGCCTTTTGTAGCAACCTGGGTACAGGAAAAGGAATAAAACCACCCAAAATCTCAGTACAATCACTGGCAGCAACTCACTGCAGCTTTCATTGTTTAATTTCCCTGCCTCATTTTTTCCTTCATTAAGAAAGGACATCAAAGCACATGGAGGTTTAGGAGCTGTTAACAATAGACGTGTATCAATACCAGCATCAGAGATACACTGCATGCAACTCATCCAGTAACAAAACCTATCAAAGCAAAGCTGTACTGGGAAAAATCTAGTTTCTCAGCAAAACTGTATGTGCAGCAAGGGCTTTTGCCAATCTCCTCCTACCCCAGACCAACCTAATTAAGCTGCTAGAACCTGTAGTGTAAAGATAACTACGGCATCCCACGTGGGGCTTCGTAATAACTTGACTCTGACTCAAGCATGATAACGCTGAGAGCATCGTGGATTCAGCTAAACAAGCATACTTGGATACCTCTTTTGTTATCATTTACCTTCTCCAGCACTTCTGCTTCCTTCACTCACACATCTGTGCTTTGATTAGAAGCTCTTGGGTAGCTCCTGGGAGGTGCTGGCTTCCCCAGAGAGGCTGCAAGTCAGGGTTCTGCAGTAGCCTCTACCAAGGCTACAATTTTCATCCACTCATCCCCCTGCACTTGTGTATTGGCAAGGAAGAGAGTTCCTTGTACATGCCTCCAAGGGTCAAGCCCAACTTTGCCTTTGATGCTTAATAAAGTTTTGAAATCAAAAGCATTATGTAAATGTTGTTCTTATTATCAGGTAGGTGTGCTCTGGTTTTCTTCCAGGAGAGCTCAGCTGCCGAAAGTGGCTGGTATTAAAAGCAGGTCTTGGGTGTTCGGCATTCAGCTTTGCAGGGAGAAGACTGACACGAGAGCTTGGCACACAGCAATGAAAGAGGATGCAATCTGATTTGGCAAATTAGCCCCTGGGATGATGCAGTTGCCATATGTACCTAGGTGCCAAATTTCAAATGGAGCAGAGTGACCTGACCCTGACCTTTGGCTCAGAGCGCTAAATTCCCTCTCCAGGGAGCCTCTCTAGCCTGAAGCCTGTTTCAAAGCTGTGAAGAGAATAAACGTATTCACCTAGGGGATATTTACAGCAGAACATTTGTTTTCACTTATGCTGAAATCTAAGGAGAGTTTTGGTAGAGTCCCTGCATGTCATTCATTCCAACAACAGGTTTTGCAACCCTCCTTATGCAGGTGTCTGAGGCCTGCACAAGCCTCTCTGGCTGACCGCACCTCTGATGAACTCTCTGCTCTAGCCAACCATTTGCCCAACTTGGGACTTTTCAAACAGAAGCAAACATCATCTTCCTTCTCACTGCTTACCAAAGACTCTACAGTACAAGCCAAGGAGGCTGCCACTTACAAAACATTGCTGCTTTTAATAAAAACACTCAAGAAGTTGACACAGCAGCATTAGAAATAACTTAACCTGCACCTTCCAGAAGCTGAATGAAGTGGTTGGGGTTTTTTTGTTTGGTTTTGTATTCTCCCCCTCCCCACCCCAATCCTTGTATTGTAAACTAGTAATTAGCTTGCTAATTAAAAACAATTGCTTAATGGGTCATCAGACAGCAAGTTAGGCGGGTTAGACGGAAGAATGAACGTTAACTAGAGGCAACAGTTGGAGCTCTCTGAGATTCAGATTGGTATTACAATACCAAAAATACAGGAAAAGTAAAGAAAAAGTAAGAGAAGAGAAGGTTCAACAACAAGGAAGATTAATTAACAAGCTAACTTTAGATCTTTACAGTCCAGTTCAGCAGTGAAATGTCATGTATACTGAAAGGGCCACCTCCATATGGATATGTTTTCACTTGGATCTTGGCTTTATCATTTTACTTGATTTGCATTCCTTTTTCTAAGTGCTCTAGTATAGACAGAAAACCAGAGATCACATCAAAAATGTGGTAACTCTTCTGGAAAGCAGCATCAATCCCTGATAAAAAACTGCTTTCCTTTTTTTCCAACTCACTCAAATGCTGAGAGTTTGAAAACTTAGCCAAACACTTTCTTCAGATTCTAGTTGTATTTGAATGAAATTGGAGAAGTACTCAGATAAAAGTGGAGAGAACTGGGTGCAGTAGGCTTTGGGAAAGGCAGCAGCAGAGATAAACTGGGCTTCCATGGAGTCAGCTGCCAGAAATTCATATTTATTTTAAGGAACTGAATCACTTCTGAAATGCATCATTTGTTTAAATTACAGGAAACAAAGGTTTACAACCAGGGACAGGCTTGGCAAAACTTGTTAAGAAAATAACAATGGTTTGCATGATCTGCAGAACCTGATATCTGAAAGGTTGATACATCCCTAAAAGCAGCAGCAAAAAGGGAGAGAAGGCTTTGCTAAACTGTGTTTCTATCCAAGTTTTGCATGGAGAACATCTGTTTGCACCCTAAAACATACACGAGAATTTGATAAATACTTTCCTTCTTCTCGCTTTAGGTTGGCTTTTTGGCTCACACACAATTTAACACTAATTTTATACAGTCTCACTCATTTCAAGTGCCATACGATGAGGCATGAAAAGAAAGAAACTATTAAAGATGCAAAGTCAAGCATTGGAAACACCCAAACAAACAAACATAAAAAAGTACTTAGGGCTGTCCACATAACCTTAGTGCTTACACATTTTACTTGTGTACTAAATCCCTTTTGCTTTGCCAAATCTGGCTCCCCCATTTCCTCAGCAATCCCATCACAGGCTCTGGTTCCCTTATCATCACATCAGACCCACACCTCCACTCTGCACCCTCTCATCTTCCTCCACACTGCTGGATGCCATCAGGAAAAGCTTTGAGTGTAGAAAGGATGTGCTTTTGCCATATACCATTTCCTCTGCTCCAGAACTAGCTGGCAGCAAGGAGAAGTGGAAGAATGCTGTAGTGTTTTGCTGTAATTCACCCAAAGAACTCAGTCTGAAAGAAGTTTCTCAATAAAGAAATTCCCAACAGTGAAGCCTGTAAGCACATAAAAGCAGAGCCTCATGGTATAAACTCTAGCACAACCATAACATCTGGCTTGCCTTCCTATCCTGTTTACAGGAGGGTGGGAAAGACCTCCATGTTTTGTGACTTTGAGTAGAATGAAAAGAACACATCTCTGAAGCTCCCCTAAAATAAACAAGGATAATTTGTGTATCCAAGATGACAGCAAAGCTTCTAGCAGAGAGGCTTCTAGCAGAGAATGAACTCAGCTGCACATGACAGAGACAAATGCCATTTCAAGGAAAAAAAAATGTACTGAGACTGGGTAAGATTTTCCATACTCATCTTGCCTTTAGAAAAACCCTGAACTTTAGATGTAAAAAACATACTGAGAGACAAGCATCTTATACCTTCCCTTGCCAGAAGAATGCTAGAAATAAATCATAGAAACAAACAAAATACTAATAAAAACCTTTCACTGCGTGCCAGAGAGCAGGACACGGGATGCACTGAAGCACTGATTCATGAGCACTACCTCTGAACCTGTCATTTCCCAACACCTCCCCATCCCTGCCAGCAGGCTGAAGCAGCAATTAAAGAAATGGGAGTGCTCTGCAAGCTTTCCTTGTCTGTAACAGACCCACATCCAGCTAGTTATTAGGTAATCCAATTACTCTGATGTGCCCTTGCTCCATGCGCTTACGTCTAGTCAGACCACAGGACAGACTTCCAGCCCTGATGTTTTTCTCAGGATGCAAACCTCTAATAACAGAGCTTATTACAAAACAAAGCTGCTACACAAAACACTGCATCTCCTTTGCATCTCCCCTTCTCTCATCGTTTTCCAGTTGTTTGTAGAGCAATTACACGCCCAGCCACAGAGGAGGACAGGTTGAGACCAGTCTCCTGCACTCGCTTCTTGGACTGTGCTTTCTTCCAGGCCTTCCCATCTCCTCCCTGGGAAGAGCTCCTCAGTCACATCTACAGAGCTCCTTCATTATTCTCCTCAAAACTTTCTTTTATGGCAATGCAGTTAGGTCTCCTGGGTACCACAAGACTGCTGCGTATCATGCTGACTTACAGGACCTCTCTAGAGCACACACATGTCCTCGTCTTGCTCTTTCCCCTTGAACGTGAGTTCCCCGGAGTGGGGACAGTCTTTCTGTGAAGTACCTAGCCTAGCACGGGTACGCTCCTTGTCTGGAGCTCCTGAGGCTTTGACACAGCAAGTAATGCAAGGGTGACTTTCAGCAGCAGCCTGCAGAGCTTGCTTTGGAAATGAGTGACGAAGCTGCAAGACTGACTGGCAATGCTTCTAAGCCTCTTCTGCAACAGGGGCTCAGAATCTCTTGCAAATAGACCCACAAAATAAACTGCAGAACTTGGGATTCCTAACCAGTGTGTGAGAAAATTCCTAGTGTATGCTGCATTTGAAACAGGCTCTTCCAAGGGGTGCAGGGCTCTTGCTTGGAAATATGCCAAGGGAGGACGTTGGCCTGTATCCATTGACCTCTGATGACAGAGATTAGATAACAAGTGAATGGAAGTGCTTTCAGCAGTGCTATTGTGTGCCCAGAGACATAATAAAGAGCATGTATCATGGCAATACTCAGCATATCAAATTCCCTGGAGAGATTACCCAGTGAGAAAAAGAGGCTTTGGTATGCCCTTGTTTGTTCCACTGATTTTCCTGACTTTCCTGGAGTAAAGGGGACTTTCCAGCTCTCTCCTGCTCTGAAAAATGCTGTGGCCTCTGCACCCTCCTGAAGAAGCTTGCAGTTCTTGATGTCCAAGGGTCACTTTCAAACACCCTTTATTTCCTTCTTTTCAGTGTTTTTCACACTGTGCTCTGACACAAGTAAGACCCAAAAGCTAGGGCACAGGAAAAGAAGGTGTAAGAGCAGACATATGAAAATGGCATTGTAAAAATGATAAATAAAACCATATCCAGTAA
Organism: Psilopogon haemacephalus; assembly: GCA_013396835.1. NCBI lineage: Eukaryota > Metazoa > Chordata > Aves > Piciformes > Megalaimidae > Psilopogon > Psilopogon haemacephalus. The sequence continues at coordinate 384,262 of VWZI01018148.1, read as the reverse complement.
GGTTGTTTCCATATTCAAAGGACCGCAGTAGTCGTCTAGAGGTTCATCAGGAAAGAGTTCACAGGAAAGATTTCTCATTTTATTTTTAGTATTTTTTAAAAGTCTTTTGTTTGGTTTAGATCACAGAACTTGTGCAAGAGTTTTGAGGGACAGAGACTAGGCAAGGCTCACTTCAAATTGTTTCACATTCCTTTCTTCTAACTGCATGTAAATGAAATGATACCTTTGGGATTGGGATTATTTCTAGTTACATAACTTTACACTTTCCACCTTGCTGTGTTGTAATGTCTCTTTTCCTAGCTTTGCCAAGGTCAAAGATGCATTTAAAACTTTGTCCATGAGGAATTCCATCCCAGGTAGTTGCTACAGAGGCAGAAACTACTATCTCCTCTGCACCTGGTGGAGCCACTGGATGTAGGCTCAGTTACAAGGCAAGCATGGAGTCCAAAGCTATTCTCCCTGCTATGTGTCTCATTCAACCTGTGCAGGCAGAGGCAGCTGCTCTGAAGAATGAGGAATGGTTCTTTCCTGTGAGAAGCTTTACTGAGCCCTGGAAATATCACAGCTGCCTTCATGAAGCAGCTGATCTGCACAGGAATCCCAGTAATCAAATCACAGCGGTGGCTTCAATGCTACTGAAACGAACCCAATGCTATTGGTACGAAAGGCCACCAGGCAAGGATTACCTAGGACGATTTAATTATGTGTGAAAACAGCTGCAAAGCTTTACGGGGTTTTAGGGTTGTTGTTCTTTGGATAGGAGGGGGAAAGAAGAAGGAATGAGACAAAGTGAGCTGACTGGGGATGACCTGTGATGGCAGGCAAGCACATTGCCATACACATGAGCAAAAGATTAAAGGCCGATATATACAGAGGTGTTCTTCTCAAAGGGTTTGCTTTTCATGACTTGTCAACTGGAACAGGGTCAGTGTGACCCACTGCATCTCCCACACTCCTAGTGGCATGAGAGATGACCTCTCACTTCCTGCACCCACCTTCTTTATCAAAGGAAAAGGCTACTTTGCCGCTATTTACCTAGAGTTCCGTGTTAAAAGGCCACAGTGGCCTAAGAGAGAAAGTGTGGTGCATTCTTGCTGATACTAGCTGAAATCTTGGTCGTATTTAAACTAAAGAGAGTTTTATTACTGCCTTTGAAAGAGTTTCACCCATGAGAATATAGTGCCTGGAGAACAGAAGGTAACAAAGTCCAAGGAAAAGCTATACATTATCTTTTAAACTGCCTTGGATGAGATGGTTTCCCTGCCTTTGTTCCATTAAAAGGTCTCTGTGCTTTGAAAAATATCTGTAGAGGAAAACAAACCACCACAGAGAACACTTCACTTGGTATTAACTTTCAGAAGGCACGATGAGAGCTGGTTGATTTAAGGACTCCACCAAACATGTCTCACACAGAAATTACAATGCATGTGGTATTTGTTTGTTTTTGCTTTTCTTTCTGGATTCTCCTTTGCTTTGTAAGTTATTTTTCTTGCATGACAAGTAATACCCAATTATTCATGTCCTGGCTTTTTTTGGTTTGTTTTAAGCTGACATTTTCCCCAAGCTTAAGACCACAAGATACTTACTAGAGTGGTTCTTCTGGCTTCAATGAGGTCTCCCATACCACTGGCTTTTAAAACTTGGTACGCACCAAGCCTAGTGCACACCAAACCCAGGCGCACAGTTGGTGACATCAGCCACAGCTTCCTCTCCACATCTGTGCATGCATTTTCTCTATGCACAATGGCACTTCCAACCTGAAAACAATGCACTCAAGGGAAAAAATATGAGCTTCTGCGATGGGATTTTCAATGGAGCCTGAAGGACTTTGGTATCCCCAGACTATAAAGAAAGTCCAGAGAACAGAATGTTTAACATCTCCAGCCTTCTTTGAATTTCCAGCCTTACAGAACCAAGAATAAAGAAAGCCTGGCCCACAAGCAGGAATCCACTAATTAAAGAGAAATGGGGCTTATTTGTCTTGCTTTCTGAAGTCACAGCTCTCCACTTCTGAAAACACAAGTTTCTCACCAGTTCTTTTCTGCCCCAGGGCTGTGACCTAAGCAGCTTAAACGATACACAGATTTTGGTCAAAATCTGCTTCTTATTTACTGGACTTCAAATGTGCAAGCAATTACTGAATGGGTCTCGTTTATTGAATAAAAGTATTTAGGCATTATGTTTACAAAGGCCTAGAAACATTAAAATCTAGTGAAAAACAATTATTTTTACAGAATACATCTGCAAGCAATATGAAGTCATTTTGTTTTTGTAAATTTCTCTGTAATGGACTTATTGTTGATGTGGAAAATGTTCACATTGCAGCAGTGAATTATTCTGAAATGCCAAACTTAATAAAGGAGAAATTATTGCAAATAATATCACACAACCCTTAAGAAGAAAAAAAATAAATCCAGAAGCAAACACACAACAATTTTTTAAAAAGCCAAAATACCAGTGGTTTCCTGACTAGTCAATCCTCTTCAGATTGGCAGGCCTCTTCAGACTAATCAGGAAGACTTAGACAAATAGTTACTTTATTAGGGAGGCTGTCAAATAAATCAGAATCTGGCCAGCAACTGCTCCTGAGCCCTGCAGCCTGCCTGGCTGCTCCTCCTGTAAAACCAGGGCACTTACAGCAGCCCCATGGATGTGTCTGTGTCTGCGGATCAACGTGGGGGCTTCAACAACAAAACTGCCTCCAAATTTGGGCCAGTATTTTTCTTGGCTTCCCCAGGTTTTGTTGTGGAACATAGCTGAGAGAAGAAATGTTTTCTAACCAATTAATTCAAGTCACTGCTGTTATTTTTAATGGAGAGCTCTGAAGCTCAGCTCACAAAGGCTAATGAGAAAATAATGTTTCAAACAACATCATCAGAGGAATTAGGCCATGGACTTGAACTACATTATGCGATCCTCGCCACAGAGTTATTTTGCCCCCAAAGTGTTTGTTCTTTACAGTGGCATGATGAATGGGAATTCTGCCTAAGGTACAAGCCTGAGACATGGCCACAGCTGAAGGTCACAGAGCAGCGAGTTTCAGCAATCAGCCACAAGAAATGTTTGCTTGTGCCACTATGCTCCAGACTCCAAACAAACCCTCAACACCAAACAGCCTTTGTATGGTTGGGAAAAATTAAAATTGAGACCTGGCTTGAGCAGGACACTGGGGCACCTTTAATCTGCTGCCCCACTTGTATTTAAACTGATGCAGAGGAGACTCAGGTACATGACTTTAGCACTGCTCAGTCATTCTGCTGAATAAAGGGGAAGAAAACGCTGTCAAGAAGCAAGTAACAACATCTCCTTTTGCACTCCCATTCAGCACATTTTGTGTTATCTGCATTGAACAGTACTGATTTGAAAGGCAACCATGGGGCAGAAGGAAGGCCGAAAGGAGATGGGGCCTCTCCATCCAAATGAGGAAAGTTTGAAATCAACACCCAGAATGGGTGTAACAAACACCAGGGCTTACCATCCTGTGTGAAATGTTTTCAAGCACTGCTATTATACAGAATATATTCACCAGCTCAACGTCCAGAATTGCATTTGCCTCTTTTACATCTGCAGCAATGCAAAGTGGCAGCATTGACAAATCAATTCAACACCAGTGATGTTACAGACTTGCTAAGAAGATGAGATGTAATAACTTTTGAAACTAATAAGATGGCTTTAAAACAGCCCTTTTTTTGCACTGGGCCAGATTATAAGCAGGCAGTGCAGATGGACTTGCACCTGTTTCCAGCTGGAAATGGCAGCTAGTGCAGTGCTATTCGTAATATGAATTAACTTTTAATACAGATCTGCTTTACTTCTAATTGACTTTACAGTGCTACTAAAAATAACTATTAATCTAGCTGGCAGGCATGCCTCTCCCCTTCCCCAGGCCTCAATACGGAGAGGGAATACCACTAGCACCTTGAGGAAAGAGGCATCAGCCTTTTGCTCACTCAGAGCAGTTTTCTACTGCCTGTGACACTTTTTTCCTCCATGAGGCCAGTGGAGAATAACCGTCTACAGCCAGTAGCAGGACTGCTGATCACCAGGATTTGTGAGGGGATCAAGTGCACCCTCAGTAAGCTTACAGATGACACCAAGTTGGGCTGGTGTGTCGATCTGCTTGAGGGCAGGAAACTCCAGAGAGGAACCTGTACAGGGTGGGTCAATGGACTGAGGCCAACTGTATGAGATTCAACAAGGCCAAGTTCCGTGTCTTACACTTGGCTCACAACAACCCCAGGCAACAGTACAGGCTTGGGCCGGAGCGGCTGGAAAGCTATCTGGTGGACGTGGGCTTGAAGGTGCTGGTTGACGTCCAGCTGAACATGAGCCAGCAGTGTGCTCAGGTGGCCAAGAAGGTCAATAGCATCCTGAGTCGTATCTGAAATAGCACAGCCAGCAGGGCTTGGGAAGTCTTCATCCTCCTGCGCTTGGCACCGGTGAGGCCACACCTTGAACACTGGATTCAGTTTGGGGCTGCATCTCTACAGCAAAGAAATCCAGCTGCTGGAGCAGGTCCAAAGAAGGGTAATTAAGCTGGTGAAGAGTCCAGAGTAAAAATCTCATGAGGAATGGCTGAGGGAACTGTGTTGTTTAGCCTGGAGGAAAAGGGGCTCTGGGAAGACCATATTGCCCTCTACAACAACCCAAGTGGAGGTTGGAGCCAGGTGGGTGTTCTCTTTCCACAAACAACACGCTATAAGATGAGAGGAAACGGCTTCAAGTTGCAGCAGGGGAGGTTTAGGATGGATATTAGGAAAAAATTATTCACTGAAAGGGTTGTAAAGCCCTGCAACTGGCTGCCCAGGGAGGTGGTTGAGATATTTAAAAGACATGAGGGACACAGTTTAGAGGTGGATTTGCCAAAGCTGGGTTAACAGTCAGACTTAACGATCTTAAAGGTCTTTTCCAATCTAAACCATTCTATGATTCTGTGATTGTTTTGACTAAACACAGACTTACACACCAAGAAGCTGTCACTCCTTCCAACATTGCTCTCCCTTTTTGGAGCCACCAATTTATTTGTTGCAGTTGCACAAATGATTTCTGTGTCTTAAGAATTCAAAGGAAGCAGCCATTCAAAAACCATCTTGACACTCCACCATGTTAAAAGATGCCTCTCTGATGAAGTTATGAAACAGGCTCTAGTGCCTCAGAAAGAGTAAGACCTTCAATGTAACATGTAAAGCTTTATGACTTCCTAACAAAGCAAACCCAAAACATATTCCAGTTCAGCTAAAGGTAACTATTTTTTCAGGAATCGTCTATCACCAGCAGACAGTTGGGGTGTAGAAGGCAAACATCCAAGGGTTGGTTTTGGCTGAGACAGCACAGTCTGCCACCTGCACTTGCATGGACAGAGGTTAGAGCACAGAGCTGAACAAGATGACCTGGAATGTCTATCCCACAATTTCACTGTGGGACTTCAGGGAGGTCATATTTTCTCTGAGTTTCAGTGGAAAATGCTAATAACGATCTTTATTCTATTTCCTAACAGATTTTGGATAAGACATGCTCACAAATAATTTCTGCTTGTTATCTGTACTCCAGGTGACAGTGAAATGCTAGGTCATCTCCTGCATGGGAGGACAAACTCTCTGTCTTATGGATCCTAAAAGGTGATGTTTGCAGTAAATACAAACTACACTAAATGCACCCTACCCTGTGTATAACCTCTGGTAGGCTTTGTGGGAAAGAACCAGACTAGTCCTTGTAGGCAGCCTGTCTTGTGGAAAAAGCCACCACAGGCAAAGCAGAAGAGGTGGAAGTGATGCTGTCAGACAAAAACAGAGATGAGAAAAGGCAGTGTGGTGCAGGATCTTGAAAGGCAGAACAAACTTACATTGCACAACGAAGAGGGTCTAAAAAGACAAGGATGAGAGGACCTTTTTGGTGGGATATACAGTGTCTTTCTACAGGGTAAGCTCAACAATCATGGTACATGAAGCTCTACTTCCTGGGTAGGGTGAAGGTTATCTAGAGATTTAAAGAGTGACCGCAGTCAGCCAGCAACCAGGATCCAAGTGCCCACAATACACAGTGGAATGCCTAACACCTTGATCATTTTAGCCACCTTTTTGGCAATTAATAATAAGAACACTTCAAAACCTTTGTTTTGTCCCAGTGGTAGGACTAGCCAAGGGGAGGAAGATGGCTGAATGGATTTTGGGAGGCACTGGGCACTCACAGATACTTTGATTAGGGTGAGGAGTATTTCTGAAAATCAGGCCCTCTCGTCACTAACAAAAACATAGGTCTGGAACTTTCAACATGCTTATTCTGAATGATATTTTCTCCACAGGTTATTATGACTGAGGTTCTGAGTACCGACCACTAGTAGCTGAAGGAATATGAGTGATTATGCATTGATTACCATAACAAAACCCAAGCCTGCTAAAAGACATTTTTAGAGCACTGAGTTATGTTTTTGGTGTGGGTTCAGGGCGTTCCGGACAGCAGTCAGACACAAAAGGGACATCTCTGCAGAACCTGGTCTATGAAAGCTTTCATGAAGAACAAAGCTGACTGTACAAAAATGAAGAAAAGAATTTCCAAGTAGCAGAAACTGCTCATCTCTATTGTGAGAATACTACACTTTCCAGCAACCTTGAACTATGAGAAAGAAGATGAACAAACCATCAAGCACAGTTGACCTTGGACTGTAATAGTCCAGATGACAAATGCTGTAAATGTTTAAAACTCTCCTATGAATACACATTTCACCCTAGCACAGTCTACTTTGCTTCCTGACCACCTCAGCAGTGCAAGATCTTGAGCTGTGAGAGTGTTTTCAACAATAATAAAAAAAAGCTATGGTTATTCTTTGCCACATTTTATGTTTAATTAAAAAGACCTATTTCTTGCTGTCTGCAGAATGAGCCCTAGGAACATTTGTAATCAGTTTCAGGTCACATTATATTGTTCATATTGCAGCTGATTTCACAGCTATGTGCACAAAATTACTATTCTGCACAACTAAATCATTATCAAGGTAACAGCAGACAGCAAGCATCACCAATATCTAGCAATTACAATGCATTTTAGGAAAACATGGCCTAGCTCTTGGAGGAAGCAGCTGTCGTATTTCAGTCGGATCTCTCTTCCCTGTCCTGCCCCACCATGTACTGGACTTTGTCCCTATATGTGATCCTGATGGTAAGGCTTGTGGTTTGTTTCTTTTTCCCTTAAGGAAGGCAAAAAGGTTAGTAAGTCTTTAAACTCTCAGTTCTTAAGGCTGTTAATATTTCACATTGCCAGCAGGGAAAGGAATTAAAACTGCCAGTAGCTATCCAGATAGATTTTAAAATCCCCTTTCCTCCCCCTTCACTCTGCCTCCCTCAGCTTCAGAGGATATTTTCCCCGCAAATTGGTTTTAAATTAAGGAAGGTGATGAAGGCAATGTGCCGTCTCAGCATTTTCCCAGGTGCACTTAATCTAATTTCATTAAGGAGATCAGGACAGATGATCGCTACAGTTGAAACATTAAGTCTGTCCATTTTTGTATAAAAAAACCATTAAGTTTGTCAAAGTGTCGGCGGGTGGGCTGTTTATTATTGGAGATGAAGGCGCGCTTTGCTTCCCCAAGAAACTGTCAGGAGTAGTAAACCGCAAATGAAGTCAGCTGCTGCCAAAGATTTAGGCAAAGATCTCCAACTAATTCTGACACAGGTGTGGGAAAGGCCAAGGAAATGGAGGCTGTAAGCGGATCTGTCTGCTTTGGAAACCAAGCCCTCTCCATGTGTTTGAGGTATTTCCATCTGACCTGTCCAAGAGTGGAAGACTAAGCATGAGTGGAGATGATCAAACACAACTGCTCACACTTTTGACACTCAAGACACAGTGATGTTGGGAGCTGTGCAATGGAGTTCACCACAGAGCTTTAACCTACACCCATCCTGCTGGGAGTCAGCATCTTGCTGTGTGCAGAGAAGAACTCACAAAAGCTTCGTTCAAGTTACTGCTCTGCTTTGAACTCATGCACAGCTTTGACTAAAATGTCCTATCACTTTCCTCAGATCATCACACAGATATCCTGTAGAACTAGAGGAAACCCACCAACACGCAGAACTACAGAAGACTATTTCAAACCCAAGAAAGAACTCAGGTGAAACTTTCAGATTGAATTTTCAGGCACTGCAAAATGAGATGTGAACCATTAGCTAAGGAGAACATCTTCTCAAGAAAAATGCAGCTGGTATTGAAGACTATCAAGAGATGCTGAGAAGTATACAACAGTAACTGGAATTGCACAATCTGTAGTGTACAAGCAGAGTAACTAATGAACGTTAATGTGAAACCAAGGGGGATCTTCTAGATGGAGCTCCAGGATGAGAGAAACTACTGCGTGCACAGGTTAACTTGTGCCATGTACTGCTCTGAGCATCAAGGGTGGGCAGAGCAGAAGGTTCATTTTCCCATCCCAGGTGCAGAGCCTGCTCTGCTGGCAGCGGCTTCCACAGTGCTGCAGGGATTAGGAGGGAGAAGAACAGAGGTGGGAGGAAGCCAGCCTACAGCATGAGAAATGACTGGGTAACCTCTGAAGCTGAAGGCTCACAGGTGAATGAGAAAGGTTTTTTTTCTTTCTGCCTGGAAAAGCTGCATGAAGTTGGTGTGTCTGTATTGCAGCCTGCAACCCTGCAGGGAGCAAAGGGAGGCTTATTTATGCGTGCTTATTTTAATCTCTCTCACTTTGAGTTGAAAAGTATTTCCCTTTAGTTTGCGTGTGTAGGAAGCTGGGACCTTAGGTCTTAAGGGACTTCTGCCCCTGAGGAGGGTACAGCATAGGCTGGGCAGCACGAGCTGAACTATCTCCCTTGGCTCAGGGTGCCATGGGAAGCCTCTTCTTGATTTTGCAGACAACAGCAGTGGCTGATAAGCAGCTGATAAGTGAAAACAACAGCTGATTAAGTGTTAGGAGACTCACCTAGACAAGTGAATAACCATCATGACTTTTCAGGCAATGGCAAATACCTAAGCAAGGTCAGGCAGACATTACTTCTAGTTTTACTGCTGATCCAAATGTTGTTGCTGCCTTTTATGTATCTGGAAAACTCCTGCAATGAAGCCTAGTTTGGATTTTATTGCAAACTGAACCCAAAACCAGTAAGTGCTGGAAAGTTACAAACCCCAAAGCTGACACTCGGGCAGTACTCGGACACACAGTGCTGCATATTTTGCTCTTTTGTATTATTTAACCTGGTAAACCAATTTTGGAACACAATAATGAGAAACTTTGCTAGCCAAATGAGGGCCTACAATTGCAGCTGCTGGAGTGTGCATCCTCCAAAATTCTCATCTTCTTGGCATCTTTACGCTTAATTAAATCATTCAATTTAAATAATTGAATTACCTAACTCAATTGCCAGTTCTGATAACCTGCCTGCTATGTTGTGTTCTATCTGATCACCTTCCAAGGAGTTACTGCCACTGCAGGTAGCCCTTTGGATTTATGGCTGCACTATAATGCTGTTTCTTGATGTGGGCAGATAGCTGTACAAGATTGCTCCTTTCCCTGTTGCCTCAGATCTTAAATGTCTCTTCATGAGGACCCTGGCAAGATAAGAAAATGCTTGTGGATGGGGAATTGGAACAGGCAGATGTTAAACAATAGAGAAAGCAGAGACCTAGGGACATGCCAACTGCCAGCAACAGAACTGGCATTATTCTGTCTTGCCCAAGAGCTCTCCATAAGATCTCTTCAGTCCTTTAATGTGAAGCAATGATGGATTTTTGTCAGCAAAGGAGAAGGCTCTTCTCATTGTTTTCCTCTGAAATACTTTTTTCTAGATTTTCAAGAATGAATACGGACACCCCAGACTGTGATGACTCAGCTTATTATATATGGACTAATGTACTTAAAATTTGTGGTTTTGTCTGGATAAAAGAAAGAAAAAATTCTGGGGCGGGGGGGAAGGGGGAGAATGTTGGTGCTGAAGTTCTGTTCAATTTTTTTCAACCGCATTCTTGCTTTATATATATGCAAGGGTCAAGAAAGGCCACTAACATTAATTACTTTTTACTGGAATTGCAGAGCCTCTTGTTGGGAAGCACAGCTTTGACTTCTCCTTCCCCCTGGAAAGGCTTACAGGGCCTAACTCAATTGCCCCAAGTCTCAGTGGGAGCCTTTGTGTCTGCTCCATACACATGGTGGGTGGAACAATGGAAGCTGAGGGCATGCCAAGTCTCTCCCCCATGTGGCACTTCCCAAAGTGTGGCTGAGCGAACTGGGTACGCAGTGGGCTTGCAGGATGCCATTTTGATGGTAAATCCATTTGTGGAGAACAACAAAATGAAATGGATTCATTGAGTGGTGAATTTTTGTCTCCCTGTATCTGCAACAACATGTTTGCCTGTTTATAGCACCCAGGTCTTTCAAGGGCTACAAGGTTAATTTAAATTCACTATTTTCATACCATTTAAAAAGCAGATCCATTTTTAATCTCTGTCAAACAGAGACTTTCTGCCATTAAGTGAACTAAACCATGAATACCCAGTTGTTATTCTGCAGGAGTCAGGTTTCTCAGTGGTTTTCATTCTGCATCACTGGGTTTTCAGTCTGTAAGAATTAAACCTGAGGAGAAACACTGATTCAGGACATACATGTGAATGTACATGTGTAGGTGCTACACTACTGCATGCTGCTAAGCCTGCAACATAGCCCAGGCTCCTCTAAGCAGTAACATACTACAGCAAAAGGACCTCTTAAATAGCCTGAAAACCTGGCTGGGAAGTAACTGGAAAATGGAGACTCCTTATTATTAGTCACAGCTGAAAACTGTCCTAGGCTGAAATGCAATGCTAACAAAAACGCACATACTGCCATGTGAAAGCCTCCCAGTTCCATTCCATGTTTGATCTCCCCCTTCTGCTGCAACCAGTAAGAATTGGGATTCCTGGAAAAGTACCAAGTTCCGTTTCTCAGAGAAATGGACAATCCAACGAAGGACAAAACCAATTTGGGGACCTTGGCCTGGGTAGGCTTCAAATACAGCAAATAACAGATTACCCAAAGAAGGAACTAAACTTCTGTCCTTGTGGAAACAACAGATTTTCCAGATGAAGCTCACTTTTTGCATTACTAGATAAAAAATGTGAGAAACAGGGGGAAAAAGCCTTGAGCAGTAGTGTCCTGGCATCAAGGAAAAAGCTGCCACAAGATTATTTTTCTAGTTCATGGCTTTGCTCCTTTCACAGCTTCCCACTTCCCAAACTGCAACCTATCATTCTCCATGTTTGGACTCTTCTTCTCAACAGGGGCACTCTGAATTGATGTAAACTCTCATCTCTTCCTGGTCTGACTTGATCGCTTCCTTGCTCAGCTTTCAAATAAGCTCCTCCTTACTATTTCACTCTCTGTAGCAAAAGTTGCAGCGTAACTTCCCATTCAAGGCCATAAAGATATCAGACTTTCCCTCTCAAATGCCTCCTAAAACCTTCCCCTTAGTATCTATAACCCCAAAGCTGACATACGGAAACAGCACTGCTAAAAGTGACCTCTACTAATCTGAGTCTCTTCACCCTTAAGCCACAAGCTGTCCTACACCTACACAGCATGTAGCAGGATGGGAACCCAGCTCTTAAAGGAGCAGCCACAGCACTACTCTGTTTCCCTTCCTCCATGGATCAAGTGCTAGTATGTCACCTGCTTGTGCACTGCTGTATGCTTCCAGGCACTTACTGGGACTCAGAAATCAGCAAAGAACAGCATGGTAAGGCTGAATTCCCATCACTGCAAGCAAGGCCTAGTAAAACTCACTTGTTGCAGAAGGGAATGTGGAAACACTGCTTTAGAAACCTATTTGCTGTCATCTTGGATGTAGCTTAGAGGTTGTTTGCTACAGCTAAAACACAAACCGCAGGACAAATCTATGGTAAATACTGATGGAGCTTAGAAATAAAGAGCCATTTTTTGTAGCTCTTGCTTAGCACCACAGTAAATGAAGAAATGGCTGATATCTAACCCCTGATTTGGAGAGCTCACTTACACTGCGGGGCCATGTAATTAAGCTGACAACCCACAATTTTGCACGCAGCAGACAGAAGTCCAAGACTGAAAGAACATGAACACTGAATTACTTGAGAAGAAAGAAACAGGCTCTTTTTTAATGCAATCTTGAACACTGTTATTAAAAAAATGAGAGCAACATTTTGGAGTAACGAGCAGAGATTACTCATTCCCTTGTTTTACACAAGTTGACTTTTGGCTTTCTGCAGAACACCATTTAGCAGAGCACATTACCAAGCTGCTAGCCGCTTTTCACAGTGATGCTAAAGCAGGTAAGAGACAATAAGTGGAACTGTTGATGGTTTATATTACTCTATTATGTTAATGTTCACTAAAGTATGCCATAAGCTCTCTCATTACATGTGTATAAACCAATTCTCTGTGGTGTTATTCCTGTGCTAAATGCTATAACTACATAAATCTTGAATTAATGGAGACTTTATAGTTCCTGAAAATGAAGGGTAATTGCTATCTGTTAATGCTGTTGTTGCTATTAAAGGAAGTATATATTTTCAGTAACAATGTTTATGGACCGTGAGCCTCACATCGCAGCTACTGCACAGTGCAGAGACGGTGTAATACGATTATCAGAATAACTCCCTTTTCTCTCCCTTTTCCCTCACAAGAAGCTCACTATCATTGCCACAGCTTCAACAAACTATCCTGCAATTCTCCTAATGGATGCAGAGTCCAAACCTATGTCCTTCAATAAACACACAGTGAGAGAAACAGGATTTGTGTTTGCATCCCTGAGAATGCATGATTTGCTAAGCTTCTCACTTGGTTAAATGGCTGGACAGCTCACTTTATTAGTTTGGGTATCTCAAACAGTTCTTTAAGTAGCATGTGGTGACAGAATGATAGGTGTGAGAAAGCATCATCCCACTTACTTCCTTGGAGATTTCAGCAGTGATGCAGAAGTGAAAGGCTATACTTGGCCAGAGACAGTTCTCAGAAAGTGGATGGGATGCGCAAATCCCCAACCTTGAGCTCCTCCTCTCTGACTATTAAAAAGAGCAGCATATTGTTAGGAAGCAGTCTCACAATCTGCTGTGAAACTCTACCTTGGACTGCAGTGATGGCTTCTCCATCCTGATATACTGTACGTGTGACTCTCTGTGCTCAATTACTTTTCTCCCCTGGAGTCCTGCACAACACCACACAAGTAAAAAAAAAAAAAAAAAACCCGACAAAACTAAACCATCAGGAATGTGGAAATATATTTCAGTGCAGGGAGGGTAAAACCTTACTTCTTCTCTAAGGTACAGACCTTAAGAGTTTTAAAACATTAAGTGCTTCATTGTCCATACACCTATGAACTAAATAAATAGTGGATAATTAGTAGCATAGTACAGAGAGAGAAGTAGGAGGTGGAAAATTTCAGTTTTGCTTCTAGCTCTATCACTGACTCAGTCCGTACTTGTACATGAGCCTTTTTTCCAGGGTTTGCTTTCCTCATGAGTTATATACAGACAAGAGTGATCTGCTGTTTATGACAAACAAAAGAGTGTTATGCAAATCAGAAGTACATTAGTAATTCCTGCCCTGCCCTTCATTACTGCCAGTGTGTGTAGGTGTACCTAGAGAAAGCTGCTTCTTGCTGACCAAGCAGGAAAGCAGGATTGTTCTCTAGTGCTGACCTGTCATGGAACTTGGGATGCTGGGCTAGACTGCACGTTGAACACTCCATCTGGCTGCAGTAGTCAGAAAGCATTATAGGAGGATACATTTTTGCCTACACATGGAAAGGGGATAAAAATGCTCTTCATTGTAATCCCTCAGGACACTCACACCAATATTTTTATAGCTACTTGTTGCATCAGTCAGGTTACGTTTCAGGCAAACACTGAATGTGTTTCCAAGGGACAACAATGTGTCAGGTAGCAACAGAGAAAGCAAGGCTGCCCTCATGTTGCCCAAGTGGAAGGCAATGCTGCATTTATGTTATCTCCACCAAAGGTTTGGAGCCTCTTCAACCCTGATGAGTTTCCATGCCTGTGCACACATCTTTGCTGACAGAAAAGCAACCCTACTTAATTCCAGAGACCTATTTAACAGGACTAGTGTCATGTCTCATGCCTCTACGGATAAGGCGAGAGATAGAAAGATGATGATCTTGTGCTGCTCTCCTTATGAAGAAAAGAAATGTTGTTATTAAGGTGGAGTCACCTTAAGGAAAACATAGGAGGAAAATATGTGAGCCTAGAAGGTCAAATTACAGTTGTAGATACATAATGAAATGGCACATTAATGGTAAGGAACACTGTAATAGCCTTTCATTTGCTGTAAAGGACAGTAAGTTACCAGCCAAACACAATGCAGCTTCCTCTGAAGGTAACCTCAGATCCCACATTCTGAAAGCTAATCAATGTTGTTCAGATTTCAATTTCTTCTCTACAAGGTGAAGTCAAACCTAATCTAACAAACGTCAGTCTCAGATGTAATGCCGCTAGCTGGGCCTACCAGTGTAATTTAGATAATCATTAATAGCATAGCTGTATAATAAAACTACATGTCACTTACAACTTCATCTCAGCTTTGACTGGCAGATCTTTAAACAGTTTTCTAAGTGATTGCTTTTACTTTCTTTGATTGGGCAGTCTAAGAAATGTTTTAACCCCATGGTATCTCAGGTTTTAGGGAGTAATTTTTCACCTTTACCATCCCTGCCATCAGTTCTGCTGCTATGTAGCCTTGTAAGAAGCAGAACTTGGAAGGGGTGGCAGTGGTTTCAGGAAGTGATTTTACACAATATATACACCAAAAAAAAAAAAAAAGTAAACAAAACAAAATAATAAAAAAATGTTGCACAGTATCTTTCATTCAACATATGTAATTTAAATGTTTCTCTTCAATCAAGCCTTCATCTCAAAACACTGCTTTTCCTAAACACCAGGGATTTGTGGTCTCTGATGGGAAGTTTTAAAAGAAGAAGCAGAAGAAACCTTAGTGCTTCCCCAGCTCTAGCCATTATTTAAAAAACAAGACTTAACCAGAAGAAGCTTTCAGTGCAGTCTCTTGAACTCATGATAACCTGCTGCTGCCAAGGAGACAGGGCTATCTGAAGTCAGCCTTTACTTTTGTAATGCTGATCCAGTAGAAACCTCCGTGCCACAGTTTCTCATGAATGAATGCAAGAGACTGGACAGCCCAAATATAATAAAAGTTTGATGAAGATCTAACCTGAGACAGCCAAGCTGGATCTGCCAGAAAAAAAAAGTCTGCAAGGGATACTCAAGCCTTGCTTAAAAGCATGGTGCAGCTGTAACTATGTAATAGACTTCTCTGTTTTCCTTACAGAGGTGACACAAGAAATCACTACACAAACCCACACAGCTACAACCTTTCAACCACCAACCTCTGCGTCCAAAAGAAGGTCAGAAAAATCATTGCTCTGTGATAAATACACACGCGACATGTCAAAACACTCCTTAGAGTTACCACACTGCCTTTGAGGGTAGGTACCAGTTGTCCCATCTTCTAAACTGATTACAAAATTGACATCTTTAAAGGTTGCTATAAATAAAATATGGGTTTCTGACAAGCTATCAGAGGAGACTTCCCCTGAAACACCACTAACACTGTGATTTGGATCTCACCAAACGCTTGCATAATGATCAAGGAAGACTATTATGTTAATGGGAGTTTCTTTTCTGCAAACAAAACTCAGTCAAGATCACAGAGTACCTGATCCAATGTCAGGTTTTTTCCCATTCAATTACAGGTACTTTAAAATTTGACACAAAGACTGGAGGAAAAACACTATTTTCAAATTCATTCTTATTTTGACTCTGAGGGAATTTCCAAGCTAGTAAAGCACATGAAAGAAGAAAATTCAGCCTTACCTTATCGTCAATATCACTCTCGCTGTCACACTGTGGATTAGAGAGAGAAAAAAAGAGTTTGAAAAACACCTTTATGTATAGGGATCTTTTGCATCATCCTCTTAAATCTTTAGGATAGCTGTTTATGATGTTCTCAGTTCAATGAAACACACTTTTGATGTCTGCAGTAATGCTTTTCAGACTGCCAGGCAAAGCCAGTTTCTCTCTTCTCACACAATAATAGGGGGCAATCTTACTTGGATGGGGGAGACCAAACTTCAAACCAAAAAGACAATCAGTGATTCATTCTAACAACAACTAACACAAACACCACAGCAAAAAGCATGCCTTTTTATCATCCCAAATTGTGGAATATATAGCACCAGTTTTGCATTGCTTCACCTTGATAAGCACTTCGTCATCTAACAAGGAAACTGTGAAACTGGCAATCAATTTCTAATTTAATGAGTGGTACCAAGAATAGTAATTAAAATACATAATAAATTCTGGTACATTTTTTAGTTTGAATGAGATCAGGATCTCAGGAGGAAGTGTTTACTTAAAAGACTTTGAGAATGTAATCTCTTACAGCCTCTGATAATGAAGCTCACCATTTTCACAGCACAAATGATGGAAAGACAACCTGAGCACCGAACCTTTGAGCGCACACACATCTTGGAGAAAGACTGTTTGCAAAGGCCTGTAGTGGTGGGACGAGGGGCAATGGTTTGAAATTAGAGGAGATTTAGACTGGATATTAGGAACAAGTTCTTCAGCCTGAAGGTAGTGGAACAGGTTGCCCAGGAGGGTAGTTGAGATCCCATCCCTGGAGATACTCAAGGTGAGGCTTCACAAGGCTCTCTGGGCAACCTGAGCTGTTTGAGTATGTCCCTGCTGACTGCAGAGTTGGTTGGACTAGATGACCTTTGGTGGTCCCTTCCAACCCAAACCATTCTACGATTTTATGATCTTGTTGGCTGGAGCTGAAGAAGATTAACAATTGGGAACAAAAGTAAGTATCTTGGCATCTGTTATACTGACAGAAAGTGGCCAGTGAATTTTGTAGCTTTTGTGCCCAACAGTAATTTCCTCCCTCAACCAGCTGCTGACAGGGATGGCAGAGGTGGGTTTCTGTAACTGGCAACACCCTATGGAGTTCACTGGTTCAACAAGAGGGCACTCTGCGAGCCAGCAGTGAGAAATGTGGAAGTGGCCTATGAGAATGCACATGTTTTGGTGCCATTAATGTAAAAGAAGGAATAGATCTGTTCGGTCATTTTGTCCAGCTCCTGCTCCTCGTGGAGTATAGGAAGGGATCTTTCCTGTCACATCCTTTTATCCTGCAGTTACAAAGCACAAATTTCAGCTGTTACATTCTCGGATTTCTGCAGATTTTTGAGAGATTATTTAATCTCTTTGTCTTCTATGATGCACATGAAATGGCTGACCCTAAACACTTGAGGAACCTTTTACTCTGAAATCTCTGAAACACACTGAGCACGCAAAGTATCAAGATAGAGCAGAGATGTGGTGATTCTGCAGTGAAGACTGCTCAGCTTCCCAAGGGACCCCTTATTTCCATTTAAGTGCAATGGAAATCCTTAGATTAAACAACTCTCTTTTCTTTCAAAATGAGACCGTTTTACACTGCCCCACCTGATCCATAGCACATTTTTCATAGAGAAAATCCATCTGTTCAGAAACACATGCATGAATCTAGTTGTATCTGTAACCATTTCAGGGCTAAAAAGAACCTGAAGCAAGAAATGGAAGAAATCATAGGAAGGCAGGACACTGCTTTGGCAGGGAGCAGTGGGTGGGCAAGTACTATGAGAATAACCAGTATTAATGCCAGGGGACTGCATTAAGTCCTAGCCAATTACTTGGTGAGTGGAAGGCAAGACCATCAGATCGCTGTGTGTTAGCAGATACCTTGACATAAGCTGTTTGTGTCTTTTTGGGGAATTAGATTCTATCACACATTTTAATGAAAATTATTATAGGAAAACAACAGTTTCTGGTTTTGTTTGTTTTTTTTTTTTTTCCCACAAACCAGACATTCAGATCAAAAGTAAAATTGCTCCTGATAAATCAGCAGCAGCAGCCATTTGCTGACTCTCCCAAACCCACGCCACATAACCATGAGTGATTAGAAGTCTCTGCTGTGGGCTTGGAATGGGACTAATTGTCCATCACTGAGACATGCTGCAACAAGTTTGCTGGGCAAAGGCTGCCACAGTACCTGCTGCATCTGTGCTTGCTCAAGACAGTGCTAATTCACGCTGACAAAGCAACACATTCATCAAAAACAAGCTGGGGGGTAGGGGAAGAGGCAGTCACAGCAGCATACATTGTTTACATGCTCCTGAGAAACGCTGGCTGACCCAAGGGAAGCCTTTCACCTCCACCTCGGAGGCTCAGATCAAGTCAGAATGCTACAGGGACTGTGCCCTCCCCCAGATTACTGGCATAATTGAATGGGTCATTAAGACCTCATTATTTTACCCTTTAAACCTGGTCTAGGCTAAAGTATCCTAAGTTGCCATTTTAATCATAATGCCCACTCAAGCTGAGCCTTCATATTTTAGAGGCAGGATATTTTGGTGATGTGATTCAAGCAGCAGAGTTCGGACTCATGCATGCTACAATGGAATTACACCTATCACAAACAGGGCAAACAAATCTGTTAGTACACTCAGCCCTGTGTTCTTTAAAACCGCATGATTCAGCAACAGCAACAGAAATCTTAATTCTCCCGGGGACCTAAAAGAATGACACAATGAATGAGTAGTAGTAATAATAATTTTTTAGAAGTTAAATAATAATTATTATTTAAAAACTCAGAAATATATTGACTTGAAAACATTCAGATTGTCATTAAAACTCAGATGCTTTTGTCTACGAGCCCTGGTGTAATAAAACCATGATACTGTAAGCCTTGATAAATGTAGTTTAAAAATATTTAAGAGCAGATGTAAACAATTTTGGGGAATGTTAGCAATCATCATTATTCCAATACAACACAGGATCCTAGTTGCTCTCTGTTTTTTCGTGCTAAACTTGCCTTCCCATTTCCACATTATGACGTTTAAGAAGAAGAGGACAAGTTTTCCTTGCCGAAAACAGACTTGACCTCAAAAATTTGCGTGCCTGTAACATGTATAAAAACTTATTACAGGTGGTTTGCATTACTAAAAGGTGCAGAATTGCTTTATTTAGATGCCTAACTTGGCTTTGCACCAGTATGCAACTTTGTTCAGTGTTGGTAAGTGAAAGCTGCAGAAAGCCAGCCAACCATCAATTCCACATGCTAGATTTTATAAACAGACATATGAATGAAGCAAACATCTGCTCTCCAAGGATACATATTCTCCCCATTCAGGATCTGCAAATAGTCTATAATTAATTGTTTTTAAAATAGAAAGGACAGAAAAGAATTTTGTTTCATTTCAGCTTAACATCTTTTCTTACTTTAATCATGACTGCATGGGTCTGGCAAGTGAAGAAGCCAGCGAGGCCGTGGGTGCAGGTCCAGAGGGGAACGCATCTCCATGCAGACACGGAGCCCTCAGTGCAGCCTCGACTACAAGGCAGCTTTAGAACCTGTATTTCTGACAGCAAGTTGCATAACTTCTTGTTTGCTTTACAAAACAGCTGTCCTCTCCCACCTCTCCCTGTCCTCTCCCACCCGCACAGGACTCAGCCACACAAACTGTCCCCGTACCAATTCCTGCTGCGTGGCTTCTTAAACCACCAAAGCACCACATCTTAATCCACAGGAGAATGAGGTCCCAAACCTGCCCAAAGCTACTGAGCAGTCTACATGCTGAGAGATTGCGGGGGAAGAATTAACACTCCCTGATTTATGAAATTTGGGCTTCCGCTTAACATACAGCATCCTGGAAAACGAGCGCTGGAGGCTCACGGCTACCAATCCATGCTAATCTCCCACTGACTCCTGAAGAAAACACTGCCAGCTTTAGTGGAAAAAACCCTCGAGCTTCAGAATTCACTTAAGGTTTTCTTCTTTTCATTTAAGAAACAGGCTCCCACATTCGCATTGAGAAACAGGAACCCACAGGCTGCTGAACATGCAACAGCACCAAAAAAAAAACCAACACAACACCCACAAAAAAACGAGGACAGAAAAAAACAAACCCTCCCGGACAGCTCTGTGAAAAACAGAACCACTGTTGACCCCATCCCTTCAGGGGGAGTTAAAAACCACCATGTCAGTGGCTTGGTTCAGCTTCTGTGGTAGCAGCCCTGAGCCTCCACAGCCACACTCTTCTCCGGCCTCCTCGCCTGCCCCTGCAAAGGCTCAGGTGGACAAAGGGAGGAGGAGGCCAGTGCCTTGCCTCGCCAGGATGTTTAACTGAACAATGAAGGCACAGGAGAAACGCTGGTTTGACCCAGAGGGTTTTGTGTGTCTGCAAAGCCAACTCTCCCCGGCCCGGAGCGGAGGCGGCTGGCGGCAACCCCTCCGGAGGGCCAGGCGGGAGCAGGCTCCTCCGCCACCCAGCCTCACCTCCCACGCAGCTGTTGTGCAGGGACAAAAGCCCTTGTCAAAACAAAAAAAAACTTAAAGAAAATGTGGAGAATGGCAACTGTTGACAGCTACAGGGGCTCATTGAAAGACAAAAGCTTCAATTACCTGGATTTTTCTAAAGGCCCTTAACACTCCTGGTCTATAAGCGAAACTGTAAACAGCCATTGTGCCCGCTTCATAAAGGCCCCTAAAAGGATTATTCACTGGGTTGTGCCAATTGCCTCTCAATTCCTTCAAGAATGTTTGCAAAGCCGACCCCTAATTGTGCCGCTTTTTGGAAACGATTTCTCGCAGGGACAGATTCCAGTCAGAAAAAGCCTCCCGAGACGCAAGGTTAAGCAGAAGGCTCAGAGCATGCCGGCGGCGCTGGCTCGGAGCGCTGCAGAAGGCCTCTGCCGGCCCCGCCTCAGCCCCACACAGGCGCTTCGCAGGTCTGGGCCCTGCACCCCTGCAGATCCAGCGGCAAACCGGGACGGGGCACAGCCTGGCTGCTGCTGCCAGTGGGACTGTGCTGCTGGTGAGGTCCAGGGATGAAGCGGGGAGTGAAACGGTAAGAAAAGCACCAAAGCAAGTACGGCAACTCCACCATCCTCATCCTCCCGCTTATTCCCCCGTTGCGCTCCAAAGACCTGAGGAACCACGGACACAGCTCCCATGCACGTAGACCCTGTGGCTTCACATTTTTTTCTGACAGCTGAAGTGGAAATTCACATTTCAAGGCTCTCCTCCACCATACCTTTCCCACCAGGCAAGGAGTTATGATGCATTCCATCACTTGCTTGTACAAATCATCTCAACAGGGGAGAAAGATAGACTTTGTGACTACTGTAAAACATAGGCAGTGGCACAGTTGAAGAAGGATCTTCTACTGTGGAGATGCATTTGCTACTAGCAGCACAGTTAATCTGCACTGAACTGAAAATAAGCCTCTAACCCCTCCTCTCAGCCCAAAGCTAAGGCCGAAATGTGAAATGTGAACATTGCCTGCTGTGTTTCACACAACACACAAGCACAGATCAGACTGCTCCACATAGCAGCAATGGCTGCTGCAGAGGTCTCTATCACTGCAAGTAAAGCCTGACCTATGCTACAAAGGTTTTCTGGTGGTGACCTACAGTCAGAGGTGTAGTTTCATTGCTGGCTCCACCACAGTATTATGCAATCAGCACAGCTACAGAGCAACTTAGCCATGTAAGATTAGGGGTTTTGGAGTGTAGAAGGGCAGCAGGCCTGGAATCAGCTATGTATACATTTTTCCAAAAAAGAAGCATCCACAGAAGATGTAGGATCTGTGCTCTGGGACACCTCCTCCGCTGGCACCAGGCTCCTTGCAATATATATTCGAGTTGTTTGCACTGTCATTCTGGATGGTTTCTGTTGAGTTTCAGAACCATAAAAATCATCCTTTGACTCTTCTCTTAAATTTTTTAACTTCCAGGTCATCCAGTTTTAATTCACATAATCAAGGCACAACATCAATTAATACAAAATCAGATACAAAAACTACCTCATGCCAGGAACAAGAGCTCCAAGAAACAAAACCAAAACCAAAACCAACCCAAGTCTTGCAAGACCGCAACAAGATCTGCAGTACTTGGGCATTAAGTTATCAGTCAGGTGCAGAGAAAAGCTCAGTTATCTGAAATGGGGCCACATCCTCCAAGCTGCCAAGAATTGCACAAAAGTCACCTCAGCTTATTCACATAAACGAAGCATCTCCTCCTATTCCACCCAAAACCAGAAGTTTATAGCCTAGGCTGTGCCCACACATCCTCAAGGCCACAGGGCAGCATTGTGCCAGACACCATACAGCACAGAACTTACAGGTTCCTGCCCAAACAGCTGACAGAAGGGCTTGGTTTTGCCTTTGTACACAAACACACATACCTGTGGATATTATTGAAATTACAATTAAGCAGACGGCGATAGACTTCCAAGACAGTCGTGTGAAAAAAAAGAGACCCCAGCCCAGAGGGATAAGCAATCTAAGCTGTCTATCTGCAAGTAAAATTGCCGGGGAAAGTGAGAGGTCGAGAGGAGGCAAAAATATTAGATATGGTCTATGATATTATAATACAAGGTGGCAGGGTAGAGTATGTACGTAAAAAGTCACACCAAATATCTGAACCCTGCAGATGCCCATGGAGCTTGTGCACCCACTCACACAGCCCCCGAGGATGACCACGTTACTGGTATCTTACTATTTCCAACCGTATTTAGGCACCAAATTTTCTTTTAATAGCAAGGCTCAGGGAAGCATTAAGCTCAAATCCCAGCTTGTTAACATTTCTTGTAAAGGAAGAAGTAAAGTCAAGCCTTTATTTAAGAGCCCTTCCCCTCTCCCTGTCCTCTGCGCTAACTTCCCGGGAGCAGCTCGCAGCAGCAGTGTGTAGGGATGCGCGCTAGTGTGTGCAGGGGGAGGGTGTTGTTCCCTATTAAGTCTGGCATCGGATTCATGTCTGCAGGGGCTTGCTTAAGATGATAGGAAGAGAGAGTTTTATCATGAGCCAGACTGACAGAAAAGCCTGCTAATGGGACTTGAGGCATACACAGGAAAGAAAGTGCCAAAACATTAAGCTACCGCCAAGTGTCAGAGGGCCACTGATTTATTGCAGCAATTTTGCCACTGTGTCCTTTATAAGGTCCCACAAGTCCTTCCTCCTGGCAAGAAGCTGTGAGCTGCTGCAGCTCGGGGAGAAGTTTAGATCCAGAGCGCAGAAAGTGTCCAAGCGAAAGGCGGGGGCCGGGGGGAGGACGGAAATCGAATGTTGACTTGAACTTGCCCCAGGCAGCAGAGTCCTCTTAGCTCCACTGCCTCCCTGACAGTTTGATGAAATGAGTCAGGGCCTCCCTATGGCTAGACCAGCTCAGGCTTCCAAGTGCCGAGGTAGAGCTGTAAGAAACAGATTGAGCCTCAGGGCAGCAATTTTTTTTTTCCCATTTCCCCCCCCCCTTTCTTTCCTCAGCATTTGGCTGGGGGAAGGGGGAGGTTATGAGCACTACAGATGTATAGGCTGAGCCTTTGTCTGTAGAGGGGGAGGGCGAGGAGGAGAGAGAAGAACAGCAAGAGAGTATTAGCTATGGCAGCCGAGAATAGCCCTGAGCACTAGAACTAATTTTGAGGGGCAGTGATGCATTGTAGGGACTATGTGCTGTTTGGTCTGAGGGGGCCCCTGTTGTGAAGCAGCAATCAAGAGGACATTTTGTTAAGTGACCAACAGCTGTCATCTGCAAGCCCAGAGTCGGGAAGAAGGCAGCAAGGGGGAGGGAAAAAGGAAAAGGGGGGAAAAAAAGCAAGAGGAAGAAGAAAAAAAAGAGCATTTGTCCCTTGGAGGCAGAGCACATTAATCCGCCAATCTGCCATGGCTTTAACTCTAGAAGTGCTCGGTGCCTCTGAAGAGCTGAACTCCACGCCATCAGCCACCCAGAGAGATGGGTACCTCTCACCCTGATTCAGCCTGCCAGACACAGGGAGCTTCCCTACCTCTGCGGGTCCAGGAACCGACGCTAAAAATACTGTTTAAGTCTCTTTTCATTCCATAAAATTGAGTTGATCTGCTGCAGCTTAGGGTCAATCCCTCAAGGACTGTTTTTTCCCCCCTTCCCTTTTCCTTAGCACTCATAAATTAATCAGGAAGACCCTGACTAAGTCATTTCATGCTGTACAACATAAAAGAAAGTCCCCTGATGATCCATGCAAGGATCTATTAAAAGCGGGAGGAGGGAGGGTAGAAGGGTTAAGGAAGAGGGAGAAAAGGGAGAGGGGGAAGGAAAAAAATCTCAACCTTTTTGATATTTTAGGATAAAAGCTGGAGGACTTTGTTACAAATTCTAGCCAACATCAAAACACCTTAAATAATTCAAAGAACATGTTAAAGGGAAGAAACTGAATGTTGCTCTGATGTTCAGTTGATGCAACGCAGAATATTACCCAAAACAGCACAGCCCGTTAAGGGAGACAGCAGCCTTGAGCATTTCAGTTCTTTAGAAAAATGTCAGAACCTGTAAAAATCATAATTTCCAGCAACTTTTTTTTTTTTTTTTCCCCCCCATGATATAAACTCAGCGAGACTGAAATGTAGGTTTCTGACAAGCTGTTAACAAGACAACTTTAGAAATCTGTCTGGAGCTCTCAGGGAGATGGGCTGCCATTTCACTGCTTCGAAGAAGTTCATGACATGACAAGCAAAAATCAGGGAACAGAGACCTAAAAACCACGGTGTAATTTTCATTTGCTTCTGTCGTGAAAGAATTCAAGCAGAAATATTAGAAGGCTGCACTACTGAAAAAGCCAGCAACTGGAAAATCATCGCTGTGGTTTGACAAGCACATCTTTTACACTGAAAATGGCTTCTTTATTATTACACCTATACACAGGAAAGCACTTTTGGACAAAAAGGAATAATCACAAATTATTCCTTGAGATCTATCTACAAAGTAAGATTTACAGCTGCCCACTTTCAAGACAAGTCTAAAAATGACCTTGGTCATGAGAGAGAGCCACCAACTCAAGTCAGAGAGAGCGTGACTTGAAAAAAGCAGTTAGAGCCACTAGACTTCTCTTGGCTTTCCTTATCTCTGCCCTTCTCCCCAGCAGGGAGGGAAGAAACATCTTTCCATAATGCAGTCTTTTACTGAAGCTCCCACAGATGAATGTTGCTACATAAACATTTAGGAAAGACACATCCATTAAAAATAGGGAAGTCAAGCTCCAATGCCATCTACACTGTACCATGTGTCTGTACCACGTTTCAAGAGAGGCTTTCTGGCTGGTTTACCACGTTAAACCTCCTCCATTAGGGCCTTATCCTGTACCAGTATAATGCTTTTCCATAATTTTTGGATGATTTAATAATGCCTTTTCCAGACTCAATCTATTGTACTCTACTGTTAGGAAGAAGTAGATCGATAGATCAATTGATCAATGCATGCATGCCCACATCTCTCTCTCTTACATCGTATCATGTATCTGTTTTGATATATGATCATAGAATGGTTTGGGTTGGGAGGGACCTCCAAAGGTCATCTAGTCCAACCCTCCTGCAGTCAATAGGGACATCTGCTAGATCAGGTTGCTCAGAGCCTTGTTGAACCTCACCTTGAATATTTCCCAGGATGGGGCCTCAACTACCTCTGCGGGCAACCTGTTTGCATTCTACCATCCTCATGGTGCAGAACTTGTTCCTAAAATCCAATCTAAATTTCCTCTAATTTCAAACCATTGCTCCTCATCCTATCACTACAGGTCTTTGTAAACAGTCCCTCTGCAGCCTTTTTGTAGGCTCTCTTTGGGTACTGGCAGGCTGCTACTAGGTGTCCTGAAGCATTCTCTTCTCCAGGCTGAACAACTCCAGCTCCCTCAGCCTAGCTTTGTAGCAGAGGTGTTCCAGCCCCCTGATCATTTTAAGGCCCTCCTCTGAACCTGCTCCATCACATCCATGTTCTTCCCATGTTGAGGGCTCCAGAGCTGGATGCAACACTCCAAGAGAGGTCTGTTTGGAATCCCTCTAACTATTTCATGGTAGGTTGATGTACCTGCTTCAAAATCAGTTTACTGATTGTGACAGGCTCATCTTTTTGAGGCTTGTGGAATGTTGGGATGGATACTTTGAGAAACCCAAAGACTGCATATAGACAATCTTACACTTAATGTCAGCTGAGAGAGAGAGAGAGAGAGAGAGAGAGAGAGAGAGATGGGGCAGTGCAGGTTGCTTTCACTTGTAACTCCTATGATTATACCAAGGGGCAATGTGAATTATAGGCCAAATTTATCCTAGCAGTTGCAAGGACAAATAATGAACTGAAGCTTTTTCACCTCTTTCCTATTCCACTCCATTTCCACGTGGCTCTGGTGGTGCCATGCTCGGGTAATTGAAAGGACAGTGCACACAGAATTGAATGGCTGACACTGCATTTCACCAATTTAGGAAATGAAGGAGACTGATAAGAAAGGAGATGTAGTTTGCTTCTCCTCTGAAGTGCTCACAAGTTCTTTTTCATTCTCTCCTGGCTTGGACATTGTGTCACCTGTCACTCATTTTCTTTTCATTAGACAGACACTCTTGGAGACATTACAGTTTCAGTGCTGTGTATGGTTTATTACTAAGGAACCAGAGAACATCCATTAGCTGTCCCAT
The DNA here is from genome assembly GCA_013396835.1 of Psilopogon haemacephalus. NCBI lineage: Eukaryota > Metazoa > Chordata > Aves > Piciformes > Megalaimidae > Psilopogon > Psilopogon haemacephalus. Next base: position 357,748 of record VWZI01018148.1, on the reverse strand, counting down.
TCTACAGTTTTAAGCTATGATTAAACCCATGTGCTTGCAACAGGCATCTTGCCTTGTTGCCTCCCCTTTACTATGCACTTCCTGGCTTGGTGTTATCCAGAACCCCATGCTCCAAGCGCTTTGGTTCCTCACACTCTCCAGCAGGAGCAAAAATCCAGAGAGGTTCTGCAGCAACTCACTGCACAGAGCAGCTCTAATTTTGTTTAATGTAAGAATGCCTGGACAGGATGTGTCCAACAGAAGAAAAGTGGCTTAAAGCCATTATTTACTGTTTGGGGTATGTGTGTGTGTGTTTTTATAGCTTTCTTGAAAATTAAGGAGGAGTTTAGAACTTAACATGGATACAGCCAAAAGCCACTTTAACCATAATGATTTGTCTAATAATTCCCCCTTTACTATAAACATCAGTTTTCTTCTTTTGTTTGGACTGCAGATCTAGTCTATTACTATGCCATATCCATGTCATTATGGAGTCACCCAAAAGTACTCAGCCACTCCAAAATAACAGGATTTGTTAAAGTACTCCTGCTCTAATGGAAAGCTTTTAGTTATTCTCAGCTCTCTGACTGTGGAATGTGACTCTGTTTGGAAGTTTCATTTACATATTTATTTAGTGGGGAACATGCATGGCTGTCTTCCCTCGATGCAGAACCATTATTAGTCGCAGGATGCTGTTAGAGGGGATTTCAGCATGGAACTCAGGAGGAAAACCATTTCTTAATGCCTTAGTATCCTTCTTAATAACAGTCACCCTTCAGAATGAAGGTGATGGATTTCTGATTATGAGACTTGCTGTGGTTTGTTCCAGCTGATTCACATGAATATTTATGTGATTTCATTTATACATTTCATTATTTTATAATATAAATATATATATATACACACACACACTTTTTATCAGGCTGCAAGCTTCCTTCTTCCTTACTTCTCCCTGTAAGTCCAAGTGGTGCAGTGACAAAAGAACATACCATACTACACATTAAGCCATTTTTAAGAAACATGATTGCTATTTGAGGTGAAATTGTAAAGACTTCTCACTACCTCTGTACACCTATTCCTCTCTTCTGACCCCCCTAGATACTCATTTGTTCTTGTCAGTCCCCAAAATGTCAATGATTGATGTAAATGTAATGATTTACAAGAGGGAGCCTCCTACATCACTGTCTTGCTTTCAAGTTGTGAAAGGGGTTTGACCAGCACTGACCTCAAAGATCAAGACAAGAGAAACAGTGACCTGTTGGAGAGAGTCCAGTGGAGAGCCACAAGGATGTCTGGGGGACTTGAGCATCTCCCGTATGAAGAGAGACTGAGAGCCCTGGGGTTGTTTAGTCTGGAGAAGACTGAGAGGGGAGCTGATCAATGTCTAGAAATATCTGAGGGGGTCACTTATGAATAAAAGCTCCAAGTCAATGTCTTTCATTAGCAGTGGCAGTGCCCTATATGGCTAAGCCAGACCAGGGTGATTAGAAAATAAAAGACAGAGGAAACATCCCAACAGGAGGGAAAATGAGAGAAAAAGAACAGAAGACTGAAGAATAAGAATGGAAAAAACAACTTAGCGCACTGTGGGCTAATAATGACGTAAGACTACAAGCACTGTCTGTTGGGAATTAACTCGATCACCTTTAATCACTATTATTAAGCAGAAAGATAAGCTGATCATGATTAGATGGAAAAAAACAATTACATGTTTGTCACAGAGTGAGACTACACTGAATTACAGAAACTTTTCACTTTCCGAAATGGAAATTACAAAGAAAGTTCATTTTGGTTATTATGAACAAAACTAAATGTGAAATCTGCTTGAAAAGCTGGAAAATACCTTGACCAGGATGTCCACCTCCTCTCAGTTTGGGTGCACTGACACTATGGAGCAGACAGATCTTCCTGATCCAAAGGGAGGTATACCTCAGGCAGCAGTTCCTTGTTGCTGTATCAGTTGAGATACAGCAACCAACTCGTGTGGTTTGGAGCCACAGGTAGCAATAAAACACGTCAGTAGCAACTCCAGATAACACCATTCTTGCTCTCTGTTGCTACAGCACATGTAAGGGCAACAGAGGTTTTCCTGGACTGTGGAGTAATTGGGTGTCTTTAAATATGCTCTAAGGCTTTCTCGTGGAGCTAGACTATGGAAAGGTTCTCCTTGGCATTTATGCAAAGTACTTGCACAGCTAACTCAGAGCTCAAGAGCTTCTGGCCAGCGTTTAGCAGCACAGGTGGAGAATGCCAATGCCAGGGTCTTGTGCTAATCAACGTACATTAAAAACTACAGTCTTTTAAATTCACATCTGACACTCCTGGTTACGAAGCAGAAACTGTGCTCAAACCAAACTACTTTGTTAGCTCAGCTGGCTAATGAAAAATTGCCACAATTACAAAAACAAACCTTTGTTTTCAACTTTCAGTCAGCTTTAAAAGAACAAGCTGCTCTTGAAGGCGTGATAGATTTTTTTTTTTCCCTAAAAAAAGTAAAGCAAGAAATCCTTCCTAGCAACTGCAATTATGATACTTCCATGTCAAATGAATTATATTACTGAAAATAAATCTTTCTAAGATGCACAAGAGGGTTATCTGGCTCCAGTCAGACTTATGCATTACTGGTTTTATATGTTGTACTCTACTTGATTAATATAGGTAATCAAATTATACTGCCTTCCACTGTGCTCTCAAATTCAAGGCTATAATGTTTTCAATGACAAAGTTCATAGAGTTGTATAAAAATGTACCTCATGCTGTACCAGCCCTTTATTGCTGTAGTAAAACACCATTTTCAATTTAGTAATAAGTGATATAAAACAGAGTGTCTTGATTGGCAGGGTCGTATTCATTACGCAGTGCCCTAAGACACAGCAGAGTTCAGAATGGAAATTTAAGGACAGAATCCACCATAGTCTCAGATCCAGATAACTTCAGGGAGCAAAATGATTCTTTTCATGATTTATTCTAAGAAAGGAAAAGGAATTTGACACAAACACACACAGATAGATGGATGGAAGGGAGAAAAGGGTGGAAAGGGACTCATCACAGATTACTAGTACTCCATGAAGGTTTTCCTGCACTGGAGGCAATCTTATACTAGTTCTTCCCATCTGGAGGAGCAAATGAAAAAGAAAATAAGAGAGGGGAAAAAAAGAGGAAATTCAACAGTCTGGATAGCCACAAGTACTGGAGTGGCTCTGCCACTGTCCTGACTTGTGGTCAGAAAGAAAATTTCAGGGCTTTGCAATTCTGAGTGCTTAATGAAGTTGTGTTATCAAGTGCTCTTCACTTTTTGAACATCAGGATTCTCTAAAAATCTCTAAGTTAGGCTTCCAAAAAATCAGTAAAAACTCAAGTTTGCAGCTACCTTTGAATATCTAAATTCCAACCCCTCCTTTTTTTTATTTCTTCCTTCTATGAACCAGGAATAATGTTTATCATATCCACAGACAATCAAAAAAAAGTCTGAGAGTTCTAGAGAGGCAAAGTATTATGGGCAAACCTTCTCATCACTGTGAACACTATCCAGAAAAGCAAGAATTAGAAAGCCATTTTCTCTTGAACTAAATGGCAGAGATACTGTTAGCTGATATCTTTTCTAAGTATGTGTTGAGCAAATTATATGATCACGAAAGAAAACTCTTGGACTTAGGAATTAGCAATGTTATCTTACTTTTGTTTCCTTGGCAACTTGACCTTTCATAATTTGCCCAAAGGCAAAATATGGGCAGCATATCCCTTTCAAATCATACCTCAATAATCTTGTGATTAAAAGCATCACCAGAATGTGGCCTTGCCATAAGATGGAGAATTAACGACTCTCTACTAAATGATCCACTGATGTTGAATCTAATTTAAGTAGCCTTGCAAGAATATTTAACACTTAATGATAGGCTCTGTATTAGAGTAGGTTTAATCTAGGATGCAGCCACAGATGTCATAAGAAGGAATTAATCAGCATTGCTTCCACTAAAACAGAAATGCAAAATTGCTGAACAGAATGTATTAGAAACAGATTAAAGAACTGGGACTTAAACATAAAAGAAACAGAGCTGATGCCACCCTCAGAGAGCTAATTTGAAATACAGGAAAACTTAATTCGCCTTTAACTGAAGAATTGGGATGTTTGAAGTTACTAAAGAGAAGCTTGCGTTATTGAGAAGGAAAGAAAGGCAGATAGTCCTTCCCTCATCAATTAAAAATGAAAGCCCAACCCAAATATTAATGCCTGCCTCAAAATCCCAACAAAATGAAGTTACTGATGCTCTAGGGAATACTGCTGCATCCTACATGAAGCTCTACACACAACGAAACTCTGTGGAAGTTTCACTGCTTTGGAAAACTTCTCCACAGTTTAAATAAGTTACCTTTCAGAAAACCAAATCTCAGAACCAGGGAAATACACCCTATGGTTATTGAGGTGCTTGCAGTTGGGGAAGAACAGGAAAGATGATATTTGCAAATTAACTCTAAACTCCCTACACGGAGAACCTGTCCAGCCAAAGGTTGACATAATTACTTGTTGTTTCAGGCAATCATCTCCATTATTACCTCAGGACTTTGTGCTGTCCACAGTGTTCACACTGCCCAGTCCCTTCCACTAACAAAGACAAGTTTGGAGTGTAAAGGCAGAAAGGCCCACAGATCGTAATTTCTAAGCATAGGTCATTACATTTTGACCAGTAACTGTTCTTGATTTGTAGATACTGAGGCTGAATTCCCTGGTCCTATGAATGCTTAGAAGCATGTCATGGATTCAATACTGCATTCTTAATATTTTTGAGTTACAGTTCATGTTCCTGGTAATGACAAGGACAAGCCAAGTTTAACACAACATACTTCTGCTGAAAACATCTAGAAATGTGCTGAACACTCCAACAAACTGATTCAACTGGTGCACTCCTGACTATCACTGCTGTTAAAAAGAGTTTTGACTGGGCTGAGGTGCCCTTCCTTGAGAAATTACAAAACAATCTAGCTTTGGTCCCAGTTTTCATTGATAGTCTAGTAGAACATACAAATCACCTCGGTGCTTGTTCCCAAATTAATGAAAAACTTATATAAAGCTTTGATCTTGATGGAAGAATCCATCAAGACTTCCCATTTGTCTCCCTAATTACTTGCTTTGATGCTCACGGCTTGCAATCACTGCATAAGTTAATGTCCTGAGGTTGCCATAGCTACCATTAGTGAAGCAGAACAAGAGACATTGCTCTGCACATAAGCCACCTTTGCTGGATGTTTGCTTCTTTCCCCTGGCTTTTCCTCCCCCAGTGATGGTATAATGGTTCCTGTTACTTTTACTACAAGTGTTACTGGTTACATTCACTCCTTTCTGCTGCTTGTACACTGGAGGTTTTGAAAGCCGCAGAAAGAGTGAAAGAGTGGCTAGAGCAGAAGAGCAGAAGCAAGGACTGAGTGTACTTCCTAACTTGAACAACCAAGTGTGTGATTCCATGCCTCAGTTTTCTTGGCTCTGGAATGATAGAAATTATGTATTTTTCACCAAGCAGTTTGGTTTTGAGAACACTGTGCTAAGAACTGATGAAGAAAACGTGCAATTCGTTGCAATTCAATGCTTGAAGTGTATTCCCTCTATTTGTACAACTTTCTGGTTAGCTAAAAACCTTTCATTAAACCTCTACACTTCTTTTCTAATAAAGGACACTGAACAAGTAATGATGCATAATATACTTCAACAGTACTAGTAATTGCTCATTGAAAATAAGAAATGAGAAATCACTTTTTTATTTGCTTATCTGATGACCTCTAAGGACAATGTCGTGCATGATAAATGCACAGTGTAGTGTATTTCCTCATTCACTGTATTGATCTGGCTCTGTGTAATGCCAAGCAATGCAGCACCAAGACATTAAACACCAACAAAAGGTACGTTTTGCTCTAAAGGGTAAGTAAGTGTCTTTGTCACTTCAGTCCACACACAAGTTTTTGTACTTTCTGCAATTCGTTCACCAAAGTTGTCAGCACAATCTGTTCTCAGAAGATTTCCATTCTAGGAAATAAAACATCTGAGTAGGAACCATCATCCTAATATATTTCAAATAACTAACCAAGGCTGACTGAAAAAAAAAATCCTACAGCAACAACACAATGCTGCTTATTTTGATTATTAGGAAGATATATCACTTTAATATTCTGTTCCTGCCAAAGTTTTATGCATTCCTTTAAGCATATGAGCTCTAAATCTTTTTTGTTCTGAATACAGTGTTTTCCTCTGGGAGGAAGTACATGGTAAGTATGGAAAGTTAACATGCAATTAGCATGGTAATGTCTAAGCAGATTACATCATGCTAGAGTTAATAGAAGTTTAGATCAGAAATAATCCTCTGAGCACAGACAGTGTGAATTATAATCTTCTATAACTCTCAGGAACCTGAAAACCTGCAGGACCTTGAAGCACCTACCAGACACCCCAGCACCTCAGAGTGCTGCTCATCACCCTCCTATGGTGTTGAACTCTGCTCCACCAGGATCTGTATGAAGTTTAGAAGCCACTTGGGCACAGCTTTTTGCAATGAGCTGTAGATGGTGGGAACTGTCTGAGCTCACATCCCATAGGACTGGGTTCTAAATCTTTACCCGCAGTGTAAGAGCAGGACACTTTATTGGATGCTCTCTTGCTAATTTTCCCCACGATTAAATTTGCTTATTTTCCTCAAGGAGGGACCATTAAAAATAAACCTACTGTGGTTTTATTTTTAGTAGATCCTGTAGTTAAGTCACGCCTGACAAGATGTGAATCAGAACCATTGCACTAGCAACAGGGTTGCATTTCTAACAGACAGCCCCAGCACAGTGCTACTGCGCTCACTAAGTGACCTGCTACTGGTATCCTAACAACTTCTTACTATTTTATTTAGAAACAAATATAGGAAGGAGACAGAGGGGGATTCCAAATTAATTAAATGGGCTTAGCGAAGAAGAATCAATTTTAACACAAGTACCACACATTATTTTGTTTAGATGAAACCAATACTACATCCTATTTAGCAACTCCAGAACCCATGTACTGGCAGAAAACAGCTAAGCGAATCAACAGCCAGAAACCAGAGTAGACAGAGAGGAGCAACCACCACTGCACAATCCACTGAAACAAGAATAATAATTTTTCAAATGACCAATGAAAGTACCAAATGCAATGACGAAAAGGAATAGCAGCTAACTTTTGGACATCTGCTGCTCTTCTGAAGAGCACAAAGTTTAAGAGCTTAGATTCACCTCTCAAATGACTGAGGCCCAGAATATCACAGGTTGTAATGCACAGCACATGAGAGAGAATACATAAGCTAACATAAAATTCAGCATGATTAATATATGATTAGTTCACGTTTGTGCAACGCTTTGAAGATGTGAAGTGCTAATTAGAATTTCTGGATTGGGCTGGCTGATGCCCCAATGCAATCCAAATCAGTAAATAAAAAACTGTGTGGAAGTTTAAACTAACTGCCCAAAGATTGAAGAACCCATGAGACACCAAGGAATGCTTTCAATTCCAAGTGGATAAATAAATGTATAAAAGAGAGAGATGGAGAATTCAATGCCCTAGTGAAGATATTTAAGACAGATAGATGAAGATATTTAAGACAGAAAGATAAAGCTGGTAATTATGTGAAAAACCCTGTGTTACCCCCCTCTACCATCACCAGAAATACTCCAGTTGGCTCAGGAGATAGAGAGATATCTCAGCTCAGGAACACATAAATATTTGCTGAACCAAAACTTTAAAATCTAATGACCTTAGTGGAATATAAACAAGCATCTTCCCAAGAGTCTTTCTGCTGTAATGAGAATTAAAAAAAAATCAGTTTGACATATTCAAGGGGAAAAAAAGGGGGGAAAAAAAATGTAGCCTCAGATTGGAGAATGGGAAAAGAGAAAAAAACAAACAAAAAAATTTCCTCTCTAGCTATCATCAGAAACTTCAAAACTGGACTTTAGGATGAGCGGGGGGAAGAACAAAACCTGCAGCAGGTGAACAGTGTGTGGCTGACAGCATTCACAGTTTTATTTTTGTAAGAGAACAGAACATGCAAATCACATCCAGCAAAAATGCCATCCCGACATGTCACCTGCATGGGAACGACAGGGAGCTCGGGATCCAAACAGAATGCCACCCAACAGAGAGACGTTGACTCTGCTACCGATCTGGCCTTTTCCTGCTTAATTAAAGCCACCAAACACTTGAGCTGGAAAACTGCAATCCCCATTAAAGTGTCATTTTAGCGGTAGGTGATCAGACCTTTCAAGCTACACTAAGTAATTATGCTAGCAGGAACCATGTGTAATATTAATGTGACCACAGGAAAACTCTTAATGCACAATCTGGTAACCAGCTAAGGACTACCAGGCAAAGCAGTACCTTCAGCTCCAGCCATGTCTGAACGAAGACAAAAGCCATGCCCAGTGCCACGCAGAGAAGATGTGTGGCTCTAATTCCATGTCACTACTATGTAAGATTGATTACTGTATCTGTGGGAGCAGAGACTGCCTGTAATGGTTATTTACCCTTCAGTCTGAAATAAGATAAAGATGAAATGTATCAAAACAGTAGGCACAAACCAATGGAATACTCAGTGCATGAATACTTACTTTTGATCTCCATTGTGATGCAAAAATAGCCGTGGAGGCCTAGAGAAGTGAAATTGGGTTTGTACTGTGGTATGTTTTATGGAATACGAAACGTGACCGAGGAAAGTCCCAGTAATGCAAAAAACATGCAGACCAAAAGCCACTACAGATGCAGTGCAGTCGCACTTGAAACTTGGCAAATCCTTTGTGAGCTGACTTCAAAACCAGTATCTGGGGGGTGGGCAAGGAAAGAGAGAGGTCTGCTGGAGATGCCCAGTGGTTAGAAGGCATTATTGTCACGGTGCAGAAACCATATTAAACCACTCATCCTCCAGCGCCTGCATTACTGGAAAGAACTGAGACAGGAGAAAGCCAAAACAAAGCAAACCTCCTAATTAGTGCTAAAATGAAAGAAAGGCACTTCCTTATTAAGCAGGATGCACATTTTTCTGTAGTGTGCTCTTGTAGAGGTCTAGGACTATCACTCACACAATGTATGAAAAGATGTAATCCCTAGGTATACACAAATCTCCTCCAAGTGTTTTTAAAGCTAGCGTCTGCAGCAATACATATTTTGCAGCAAATATTTAGAATGAAATATTTCATAAAGTACTTCAGCACTTCTTTGAGTGTTTAATTTATCTGACATAAAAGAACAAGAGCGTATAGCATTTTCCTGTAAGTGGGTGTAAAATACGCATTGCATGGATCCCTATAATTAAAAAAACAGCAAATCATTGTCATTAATGCACAAGCAAGATCATAAATGAATACATTATTAAGTCCTACTGAATTAATGTTTAACTGCAATAGAGTTGAAATTGAATGAGGCAATTAATCAGAGTAAGAACTGGGGGGGGGGAAAAAAAAAAAAAAAAAAAGAAGCCACATCTGTCTCACTTTGAATACATTGAGCAAAACGACCTTCAAAACAGTACTGCCAATCAAACCACACCACCCACTGATTTGACAGCCCTGGTGCCACCACAGAGAGAAAGTTTAGTCAGTGTAACAGATACAAGCTTTCCATCTGAGTCACTTCATGGGTACATCTCACCCTGAGGGAATAAAACATTATGTCTCAAGGGTCTTATTTCATAAAATCATGAATGTTCAGATGGCGGAGATCATGCTGGTTATAAATGTGAACTACATCTGCTCAAAGTCACTAGAAAATGAAACTGGGGGAGTTGACATACATTAAGGATAATTTTTAAAGGCTTAATGCTCTTCAACATCCAGGGGAGGCTAAAAAAATTGCGATCAGAAGCTTTTGTTCCACGGATTGTGCTTTGATCAACTAAAATACATTAAGTTAAATTTTTCTTCATCAGTCTTAAACTCTGTAGTGGAATTTTCTTTAACGGGTTAATTAAACTCCCTCAGATTCTTAACTGTTGAGAAGTCTTAGTACAATTTAAGTTTAAGGAGGAATAAAATGATAATAGTAATGATGATAATGACCCTTATCCTAGCTAAAGCTTTTTGCACTTCCCATGTAGAACAATACCTATTGTTCACAAGTCCTACCCCTGACAGATAGGTAGGTATATGTACTTCTCTTTGGTGTAACATATAATGAATATTAAGCAATATTTTAAAAGAAAAATCCATTGGTATTTTTGCAGCAAGTTCTTAAGCAGCAATTATCTTTGAACAAAGATTTTTTTTTTTTCCTCTTCATGCATATGAACTGCAAATTTTCCAAATTGCAATTGTTTTCCTACACCGAATTGATGGAGCAACTGACACCCAGGTAATCAGCAAACTCATTTCATTTCCCTTTCAGCAGCACTAAGGGCTGAATCCAGGATTTTCCATTTTAAAAAATAAAAGGGATAAGGATTGCTCAGATATTCATTGATAAAGCAGTTAATAATTAGGGATCAAGAAACCAGAGAGCTGAATAGTGGCTAACCTGTTCCTACACTCCTGCTATCATATCAGTGAGCATGCTAAAGCCATTGTGTTACTTCACAATGCACAATAATTTGTCCTTTGTGCACACTATGTAGCTTTCTGCACCGAAAAAAAGCCAAGCCCAGCTATACAGTTAGCTTCCCATTAACACCTGCAGTCACACATTTGCCCCCAGTGCATAAAATGGGTATGGCAACAGACTTGGAGATGAGCAGGAGTGTATCTGTACAGCGTGCACAACCTCAGTTCACCAGGGCAGCAATGGTCTCTCATGCTCCAATTCACAGAAGTTGCCACAATTCTTAAGGCACATTTGAAAAGCAACTCCTGGCACTGAGGAGCTTACAAATGTGTTGAGAAACTGAGGTCTAGAGTGGGGAATGAAGTTAGACTGCAGGATCAGAACGGTTCTGGGTCAGCAGGGAGGGGGGGTGACAGTTTTTCTCTGTCAAATTTAGGGCTTTGAAGAGCTGTTTCATGCACATTTCCTTACTCCCTAAGTCAATGAAGCCCAACCAGCGAGCAGAGAAACTGCTTGACTTTCGGGTACCAGCCTAGAACTACTGCTCTGTGCTGCTCTGCACTTCCCTCTCTTCAGTAAGAGTCATAGCAACTATATAACAATACATAAATGCAAAGAAGCTTATTCATCTGTACTTGGTTTCAGGCTGTGCTCTCTCTCTCGCTCAGCACAAAGGGATGGTTGGCTTGGCAGGAGGGAACAACAGTTGCATAGAGGTTTTGGTTTTCATAATCCTCTGCCAAAACTTGTAATAGTGACTCAAAGCCACTGACACAGGCTACGAGGGACATTAATAAGATTGAAAGAAATTTATTTCAGCTACTACAGAATGACTGAGGAATGCAAATCTCACCTGCCTTTTTCCTGGACGTTTTATTAATGAGCAGAGTCAGTGAAGGAACTGGGAACTGCAGCTCTGGGAAGCAGCAGGTCTCATTTCCTGAGAAAAGTGACACCTGGAACAAGCCAAGGCTCACACTGAAGGACAAGGAATTCTCTTGAATATTTTAAGGGCTTTTAGACAAATTTTAGACAATTCTCCTGATATATTTTCAGACTGGCAATATTTTCTTGAGATACCAGCACGAGACCTAGGCATGTCTGGACACACCAATCTGCTGTGCTCTTCTCAGACTCTAGATCTGTTCAGACTGTTAACATCAAATATGAAGATTTCAACAACTGTGACACAGGGTATCAATCTGATACAAACTCCAGTTCTGAACACAGCAGGATGGAGTTGCTGCTGCACAGGATTCTTTCAGTCTTGACTACCAAGTGTAAGATATCATCACTTTTATCAAACTGATCATAACAAAACAGTTCAGTAGCACCTGGATGCAAAAGAAAGCATTACTGATGCCAGCTATCTGCAGGATTAGTTATGCTACCCTGTTTCATGGGAAAACATAGGATTCAAAGCTGAATCCTCTGCCCTGACCCTATGCTCAGGTCTGCATTTTGTTGATCTATGTTTTATTGACTTCCACAAGACTGATGTTGAGATCTCTGATGGAAAGGATGAGGGAAGAAGGAGGAAGAGAAAGAAGAGAGAGTGAGTTGGGGGCAATTCACTAACACACACAAACCCCCAAGATAAAATCAACAATGCAATTAAGCTGCAGCAGAAACAAGACAGTTCTTTTTGTTTTGTTTGAGTTTTTTTTTCCTGTGTGAATGTTAATTACGGTGCCTTACAGCGGAGATAACGAGAGGGTTTTACTGCCTAGCATTTTTCAAACAAAGACATGAAAAATTCATGAGCAGGGAAGACCTTGGTGTTGAGCTTCAGTTTTCTTGTCAAATATTTCAGCTCTGGAGGTCCTTGGGAAGGTTACACAGCAATATTCGAGTCTAAAGGATGCCTGTCAGCTGGATCTGAAAGCAACAGGAATTTTATAGGCTACATGTGACCTTGTCAACATATTTTCAGTGGCCAGCAGTGTCTTCCAGCATCACTCACCCAGTTTGCAATACCAAACACTAGAATGCCTGTCCTCGTAAGGACAGAGCACGCTCAACACCAGTCTGTCCACAGCATAGGAACTAAGATGGTTCATCTGATGGCAAGAAATGCTGATGTCCACTCATCACCCTGAAAACAGTCCAGATATACTTTTGTGCTGACAATCAGACACTGAGCTCCAGGGAAACTTTGCCAGTCAAAGAAATCTTTTGAGGACTCTGTGCAGTCCAAAATGTCACCCTTTAACCAGGAAGAAAGATCCCCTATGCTTGGCATGGCTTCTAAAAAGATCTAAAATCCCTTTTCAAGTAACTGGCTTCAGACACATGGATGTTTTGCAAGTTAGCTGTACTTTTATTAAAACTCACCTGAGAGGGTTTTGTAAAGGTCACAAAAAGGAGTTGCTGCTTGCTGACATGTAGGTCAGGCATAGATCAAGTGTGAGGAGAATAAGGCTGTTTAGTGGACTAACAAGAAACAAGTACAACACAAAAGCTTTTGGGATCATGTGAAACTCCTTCCCTTACCTAATCAAATTCACCATAGCAGAAGCAGGAATTTGATGAGGTCTTCCAAGGCTGAACCACTCCATATTTTCTCTCCTTGTTAGTTTAATACAGAGAAATCTCTCAGGTGAATCACTAAGAATCATTCTTCAAAGAAAAAAAAAACCACAAACACCCTTCCCTAATCCATGGCTCCATGCTCATAAAAATTATTCTGCATCAAAATTCTCCTCATAGCACCTCTTCCTGAACACTGACTGTTGGACATTGACAAGATACCAGTCGCTTGCATAGTCTGTGTGCTCTGATCTTCACACAAACACAACTCAGTAGCACAGAGATCAGAAGTCTGAATTGTGAATTTGAGGCAATTTTTAAATTAATCTCCCTTCCCAGAAAGCCTTTTTGGCAATTACACAGATTTAACATATGCTTAAGTCTCTGAAGTTAGGCAAGAACCTTCAGCTAAAAATATTAACGAACCGGGACAAACCTCTCAGAATCATGTCAGTGTTTGAAACATCAGAGGAGCCAAAAGTTCACCCTGCTGCACTGATTCTCTCCTGAAGCACTGTCTTGAAATTAGACTCTTCTTTAGAACCAAGATTTCCTAGTCTGAATGGCTTGCAGGTGTTTCCTGTACCTGTGCTTGGCTCATAGTGCTTAGTTTCACATGTAACACAGCACATGCTTGTGGCTGAAGAAGCTGGAAGGTATTTATCTCGCTAGTGCTGGTACTACTAAACCTGAAAGGACTGTGGCAGTTCCAGAGGTATTTACCAGTATTTTCTGATAAAGACACAGCAATTGGCAGGCAACACTTGATTATGTTTCCCAGAACTAAGGCTTTAGCAGTAAAGATGCAGCCCATCAGGTAAAGCACGAGACTCTAAACACATCACTCTCAGATGAGTGATGTAGACAAATTTGTAACTCTTCTTTTTCCCCAAAGTGTTTGCCACTAAAATCAAGAAGTTCCAAGTTCCTGACAAACCTCCACTCCAAATACTTTCTCACTCACACCTGCTGAAATTTCACTCAACTGTTGCCACCACTTCCCTGCCTAAAAGATCAATGGGATTCAACTTCAACTCTAAATGCAAAAGGATTGCAGGAACATTAAGTCTCTGTTTTACAGTTAAGTGACAGGAAAGAACACTAGCAGCTTTTCTCTGCTCCCTTATGAGCTGCTGCTGACAGATGCCACCCTGGTCTTCGAGAGCTATCTGCTGATGTTCAGAGGAAAGACAGTATGCAACAGCCAAAAAGTCAAAGGAGAAGTAAATAAGTACATTGGTTTCACCAACTCTGTATCTTAGCGTGGTGATAAAGGAAGATGTAGTGCATTTAACCTCAACATGCCTGTCTGCTCTGCTAACCACACAGCCCTCTCATCACAGCCTCTCAGCCAGCCCCTCACAGCTCTTCCAGGTGCACCAAGGCACAATGTTGCTCTTCCCAGCTGCTCTTCTCTGTGCTTTGCACCCTGGCTGCACTTCCCTGCGCTAACAACCTTCTCCTATTTGGGACACATATTTTTGTGGCAGGAAGTATCTTTCAGAGTTGTCTTACTGGCAGAACTGTGAGGATGGATTCTCAGCTGCAGTCTTAAATCTGCTGGGAGTTGTGCATGGAGATAGATATCTGACATAAAATTACTATTTTTACTTTCCCAAGGCTGACACTGTGCTTACTGTATATTTTGGACTGACTACACTGGCAAATCCCATTCACATTTGGCTGCCTCAGTGCTTGGTAGACCTGTCAGAAAATTCATCACTGGAAGCTGTATTTGTGTTCCCTGTCTGAGCCTGAATCCAGCACGACCCAAGTAGAACAATACTTTGTGATTCCCAAGAAAACACTTGGCCTGATAAAAACCCAGGAGGATTCAAAAGCTGCTCCTGTGACCTTAGCTTGCACCTCTTCATCATGTACACTGTGGTGACTCCAATATGAAAATTAAAAATACATAAAATTTTTGATGCTGCACTGGGGAACAACAGAGAAGAGTTCAAGAGTCAACCCTACGGCAATGCTGAGTTTCCCCTGCTGGTACGTTTGTAATCCCACTGGGGTTACTGAGATCCTCGCCAGTTTCTTTCTGAAATCAATGTCTGTGCTCCACCACTCACTTGCAGTGTCAGCTAGCCTGAGTCCTTCACAACCCTTTTCATTTTTTCAAAGTTTTCACTCCTGCCAAGTGGTGGGGTTTTTTTGTTTGTTTTGTTTGTTTTGGTTTTTTGTTTGTTTTGTTTTAAACAAATCTGTCTCTTCCTCTGCCTGCTCTTCCCTTGCAATCCTCTTTGTTCCTGCCATGGGAGGAAGCAGTGCCTTTCATTTCACATCACTGCAAAGTTGCAGGGGAAATTTGTTAGACCACAGAGCAGCTAATGCAACAAAGGAGAAGTTTTGACTAAAGAAAGGTGCCCTGTAGATTTTCGTATCAGTATCTCAGGATGACCAATTTGTAGCTTGGTTTGTGCCTGGAAGCCTCCTTACTGAGAACATTATGGTGTAAATCAGGGCAGGTTTTGTCCTTTGGTCCTGGCCCAAAACATTCAGCATGCTGGAGCTGCAGACGCAGCAAACCATACCACTTGGCTCCAGTTTTAAGGATGAAAGGGTCTGTGTATGAGTCACCAGCACTACCAGCACGACCAATTTGGTTTCCACTTTACCAGAAATCCTGTAATTAAACCTCCAAAGGGAAGGACAGGCCTAATGACTTTGCATAACTTACACATCCAGACACTGGGTCTCTCCCATTTTCCTTAGATACTCATGGAATTGCAGAATTTGGGCCAAAACAGTGCTTGAAATGGCTTTGTTAAAAAAAAAACAAAAAAAACCCAAATAAATATGTTTCAGTATCAAAATGAGATAGTCAAAACCAGTCTCTATTTGCCACTTATACCTAAAGTAAATCTACCTTCTAAGGGGAAAATTTGCATACTAGCAAACTGCAGAGACTCCCTCTCCCATTACACCTTGAGTCACCTCTCTCTGCTTATATAGTCTGTATTTATTACCAATTGCATTTATTTTCCAGATTTGGATCCAGTCTGTAAGATAAAGCTGGAACTTAACAAGGAAAAAATCCTTCACCAAAAAGGAAAAGAGCTAAGGCAAGTTTGCATTTCACTATCTGAAGGGGACCTACAGGAAAGCCAGGGAAAGACAGTTTAGAAGGATTTGTAGTGATAAGGATGAAGGGCAATTGTTTGAAACTGGAGCAAGGCAGATTTAGGTTGGACATCAGGAGAAAGTTCTTTACAATGTGGGTGGCAAACTACTGGAACAAGTTGCCTGGGGATGTGGTCAAGGTCCCAGCCCTGGAGACATTCAAGATCTGTGAATCTGCTGTGGCATTGGGCAGCCTGATCCAGTTGGAGGTGTCCCTGATGATTGCAGGTGTACTGGATAAGATTACCTTCGAGGGTCCCTTCCAACGCAATGCAATCTGTGAATCTGTGTACCCAGAATTCACTCATTTAGGAGGATTATTTCTGTTTATTAATTACTGATAGGTTTAAGCTGCACTAACACCTAATCCTGACATTGTAAAGATCTAAGTTCAAAAAATGCTCTGTCTCCACTTGTAATGCAAATAAGACTCATAATCACAGCTTCACCTCTGTCAACACCCCCAAAACACGAGACAACCCAGCACCCCTGTGGCCACAGTCACACCTCAAATAGCAGGGGCACTTTCAGGTCCCTGCTGAGGTGCAGACCAGAGTTATGACTGGATGGCTCACACAGCACCTGCACACACCATGCTTGGCTACTGTTCACTCTCTCATTTTCATGAGAACCAAAATTTGGCCTCCTACACGTCCACCACAAAGAGGAAACTCTGTATAGATAGAGCCAAGCTGATGATGGCCGATGCTTAAGCAGAGAGGAATACAGCCCAGGCAGAGCCTCCAGAACGGTGATGAAGCCACAGTGGGAAATGGTTCCATGGCAAACCTCCACCATTGTGATCCTGAACCCAAGGAGTCCTCCATCCCATGCTTATTCACCCAAGAAAATAATGCAGCTGCAGGGTCAGTTTTATCATGGCTTAAAGCTCTTGTCCTGCTGAGCTTAATAAAAGATGGAGAGCACTCAAGTGATGTAGGCTTGTCTTGCAGTGGCTTAGTGACTCATCTGGGGTTAGAAAAAAATTCAGGGTTTTTCCTTGCTCACAGGCCTGTATTTCAAACGCAGTCTTTTCTTTTGACTAAGTCCTCTTTTCATTTCATCTGGTTTCCATTGAGTAAAATTAGAAGCATAAAGCTTGAACTATATTGTGGACTGGTGAAACATTCAAACACACAGAGGAGTTTAGATTGAGTGCAGACCATTTGCTGAGGCTCATTATCAGCTAAGCATCGACTAAGGAAGGCTGCCAGATTAACTGTCCTCAGCCATGCAACAGTAGAACATTTTCCTTGTCTCCAGCTGGCTATCCAGGGTTTGGTGGTGGTTGTTTTTTTTTCATTCATGGATGTGGCTTACAGCACTGAGATTACTAGACACAGGCAGGCTGCCTGGGTTGTACTGAATGTAATGTCTAAGGAATTTTTTTACATCTGAGCCTGATTCACACTGTTCCACTGGCATCAGAAACATTGTGAGGCACAGGTAACACAAAAAGGAAGCTGTATCTTGGTGATAAGAGAAAAGAAGGAATATTAAGAGTTGTTTTCAATGTACTGCAAAGTAAAGCAACTTTAGAGACACAGATCCTTTAAAATCCAACTGCCAGATCACCTTCACAGTAGGATAAATAGTTTCAGTTCATTCCCACATTCAGATGCTAGATCCTCAAGCCTAGACACAGGCCATTCACTGTGTGAAGACAGAAAGCAAGCCTTAGGTTGGGGATACTGTCCAGCACTGCTGCTCTACTTCTGTTGAGCACTGCTTTGTAAGCTGTGAATACAAACTTTCAAGTAAACTCATTTGGGAGGTTTAGTTCAAAATGAATCAAGCTGTTAAAAGTCCTTATCTGCATGCATCCTACCTAATTTCCATTAAGGGAAAAAAAGGCTACAAATGGGATTCACCAAGCCCACTAGGTGCAGAAAGCTCTTCTTGCAGAGAGAACTTTGTGCTGCTGCAGGCAGTCATATATATATATATATATATATGAAAACAAACTTCAGTCCAAGAAGAAATCAAACATGATTGCTCAGGTGCTTGTCTCAGCCACAGTGGTACTCTGCAGTCTACACCTTGGCACTGCCCAAGGGAAATATTGTGCTCCTGCACCTGAGATGGTTCAATCACTCCTACTGCAGTGGTCCAAGCATCAGCTCAAGGATGTTTTCATTGGTGGATAACCTGCCAACCTGCCATGAGTCAATGGTCTTGGTTGCTTCCTAATGCACAGATATTAGGAGTTAATGAACTGTTGTGAAGACTCCTGTGTTGAATACCAGTGAAAATAAGAAGCAGGTAAAAGCCTGAGGAGCTATTGCCTTTTCTACAGATTAACTGAGACCTAGTGGTAAAGCACTGGGACTGACCACTGCCTGTGCTGCCTTAGATGGGTTTTTGCCATCAGGGCTTTAGTTTGATAACTTTCACAAGCTCTTGATTAAAAAAAGAGTATCTTCTGGAGCCTAAAGCAAAAATATTCTCATCTGGGCTTCTCTGTTGGCATTTCAGTGAAGTTCTCAAACCACCATAGTGGTTTTTATCCCCAGCAGAGGACATGAGGCTACAACTGCCTTATCTCACTCTTGTAACATACTCCCCCTCACAGTAGCCTACAGCTGTTCTCACACTTGAGACATTTACTGTTTCCAGCAGGTAACTGTGACAAGCATGGACCTAATGAAGACCTGCATATCACTGTGCTCCTACCAGAGCAGACATCACACTGCCAGTCTGAGCATCCAAGCAAGGTGCAGTTTGAGGGTTGCAGCTAGACAGAAGGGTTCCCCACAGACAGACAGAGGGTTCCCCACAGACAGAAATGGGTGTTGCTGGTGGATGACAAAAGGCATAGGCAGACACCAGGTGCCACTGCAAAGCATGAACCTAAAGCATCAGCAGAGCTCAGCAGCAGCAAAGAGCTTTCAGATCTTGAGGCTGGATGCCTCATTCCAGCTTCTCTGCCTCTACAGAAATCTCTATAACCACCTAATGCTGCTGTGTAACAGAGCCTCAGGAGCTCAATGAACTTTTCACATTTTCAAGCTTTCTGGTTCTTTCAAAACCAAAATCTTGCCACTAAGCTTCGATTAAATACATATACATCCATTAGATAACTGCAATCTTCCTTGATCTTGTGAAGAGGAGAAATAGTTTGCTGGGAAAACCACTTTCAGCCTTATCTGAACTATGAACTGAAACTCAAAACGAAGAGCTTTTTTTTGTCTGTGCTTGTATCATAACTGGCATCACAAACCTGCAACTGCTAGTAGTGGAAGCAGCTCTTTTGCTGAAAGGTTCTATCATCCCTGACGTTAGCAGCATGGGAATTGGCTGTAATGGTGATCTATATTCCCACGCTACTTTCAGATTGGTTTAGTAAATGGAACGTATGAATGCTGAACCAGCACAACTCATATATCTACCACTCTTGCTCTTCTGAGAACTGCAACAAATAGTTATATGGGCGGGCAGGCAGGCAGGCAAAACCCTTTGTTTTCTATATGAAAACAACTCTGTGATGAAAAACTGTTTAAGTGGCCTGGATTAAGTTCCAGTTAAAACCCAGGCCTACCAACATGCTACAAAACACTCTTGTTGGTTAGGAAAAAGTTCTTATCTCTTCTGAAGAGAAAAAAGACTTTCCTCCACACTATCAGGAGAATGTTATGCCACCATTTCCACATGGGAATGCCTTCCCCCCACCCAACACCACAACACTTCTTTGAAATGGCATGACAAGTGTCATACCTCTTAATGACACTTTGTTATCTGAGCAGCTGGCTTTTAAAACGAGATGTGGCACGAGAAACTTCAGAGGCAGAAGTGGGCTGCCAATCACGGGGACGTCCCGCAGCCATCTCTCCATCTTTGTCATAACTCGCCCTTGCCCTATTTTGGAAGAAGGCAAAGGACTGGAATCTGTTATTTAGATGATAGCCGACAAGTCTGTTTAACATTCATGCTGCTCTCCAGGGAATCAGCGCTCCGGGAGCCGCGGCGGCAGTTGGCTTTGCTCAGCGCTGCCGGTCGCAGGGTCCCCGCCTGCCCGGCTCGCCCCGGGGTCGCAGGCTCTGCCTTGGTAACAGATTGAGAGGAGCCAAGCACAGGCATACAGCTGAACTCATTATTATATTTAAAATGTTTCAGGAACCTCAAAAACAGATTAAGTAATGCAATAATAAAACTCTCAGTGAACCTGTGCAATAAAATCCATCAACAGAGGAGATGGGTAATATAATCTCTTTAGGAAAAAAAAAAAATCCTCTGCTCTATGCCTGAATTACCTTGTGCACCACAAGATAGAGGATTTAGACTATGGCAACGGATTGAAATCTCTCTTCGGGGACATCCTTCTCATAATTGTACATTCATGCCTCTCTCCCCAGTAGTAGCCTAAATACAATTTACCGTTGCACACATTTTTATAGGGTTTCTGCAAATCCGCCACTTTATTACCACCCCGGTTATAAGGGGCCACACGGCAATTCCTAAGGGCTCACTAACTGAGCAAGATATTAAGCTTGAATAAAAAGAATCAAAAACGTCTATCTACAATTTATAGTTCTCTATAAAGGACCTTGGGGAACTGCAATTTGAAGGTGAAAAGTAAATGGAAAGCAGATTTCAGCTGAAAAATTCCATGTGATCGATGGAGAAGACTTATGGAGAATTATTCAAAGAGGTTTTTAAGGTGTGCTAGAGTTAAAAACATACAACTGCAAATTATACACCAGACACACAACATCCCGGTGTGGATACATCTGATTAATCAGCTCTATTCAGAGCCTGGCAACAGCTGCCTTCTTTATGCACATCTCGTTAACGTGAGCCTATTTTACACCTTTCTTCAGAGGGAAGGAACGTAAAAAAGATCTGAAAACCTCTAAGGGGGCTCACAGTACCTAGAAGTTTCCCAGCTTGTCTGAGAGATTCTGAGGTCCAGAGGCGGAACCTCTGCTCCTAAGTGAGTCACAAGTGCACTTGGCTCTTGAACAAATCACCCAGTTCAGCTGTGTCTCAGTTTGCCTGCTGGTGGGGTGAGGGGGTTTGAGTTCATTCACCAGTGTTGTGTTGCCCAAAATGGGAATGAAAATGTCACTGAAACAAAAGTCATCACTTCACAGAATCACAGAATGTGACACCTTCAGAGGTGATTGAGTCCAACGCCTCTGCCAGAGCAGGACCACCTAAGGCAGGTCACACAGGAATGCATCTAGGTAGGTTTTGAATGTCCCTCAAGAGGGAGACTCCACAACCTTCTTGGGCAAATTTTAGTGGGTCTTGCCTTCCAAAGTTATAACAGCAGCAATATAAAGTCACTGTAGCAACTAATTAGAAGTAGAAAAAGCAGAGAGAAAAATGATGTAGCTATTTGTAAGTACCTCTGAAATAAACACAAGTTAGAAGAAGGGTAGATGACCCAGAAAAATGTGTCCTCATGCCAAACTTGGAAAACAAGTGTCTGGATGTGGAAGTCCATCACTAACACCACAATATCTTGAAGCACTTAAGAATGAAGACTGGATGTTTCAGTGAAAGACAAACTATCTCTACTGCTCCAACACACCCTCATGTTTGGCTGACTGCAGACCTGACCTGGGGCACACTGAGAATCACACAATAGAGTAATGATAAATGATCATTCCAAGGAGATGGGCCAGAACCTCTGCTGTCTTTACATCCTTAACTGTAACCATCCGGTGACAAGGAGATGGAATATGCCTACAGGAATCACTCTGTTCTCAAATGCTTTCTTTCCCACCCAAGAATCCAGTGCATTGCACAGCCACTGCTTCAGTACAGGACCTCAAGTGTGGGAGGAATGGGACATCTCCAGTCAACTTTCTTCCTGATGAGAAGCAAAATATTTACCTCTGAATCTTTTGTCATTTTTGAATAGTGTCATAATTCCCAGAGTCTGGGGAACCTGAAACACTGACATATGGTAATTAACTCTCTTCTCATCTCACTTTGATTCAGTTGCACAGGGTAAGTACAGTAATCCATAACAGGTGGGAAAGTCTGGGGTTTATTTATTTAGTGTTTGAGGAGATGGAGATAAAAATTGTAGCCTACATTTGATGCAGTATGAAAGGAAGACATGGCTGCTGTCTATCCACTGCTGCCAGGATGGTTTCAGTGGTTCTCCTCCCAAGTCTACTGCAAAGGCCAGGAATAATGCCCAAGAAACAGCCATGTGAAGAAGGTGATGTGACCTTCTGCACGTGGTGTGACCTTCTCCATTCTGGTGCTTTGGGCAGCAGCACAACTCTACCAATTCAGATCCCATTATTTATGACACTTCGGTTTGAGCCTTAACGAATCATGTTCGGAGACACAGTGATGTCCAGCTAAGGAAATGCATTTGAGGAAGAGGTAGATGCAACCATGTGTCTTGGGAGCCCATGGATGAAGAGCTATTAATTGGAGGAAGTTGTGTGAAACCAGGGCTGCCTCCCCACACTGACTCTGCCACAGACTTTCAGAGGAGGGTGTTTTTGGAAATTGCATTCTCTGTTTGTGCTTGGTTCTTTATGCAGCCTCCAGTCACAGAATGGTTTAGGTTGGAAGTGACCTCAAAGATCACCTAGTTCCAACCCCCTGCCATACGCAGGGACACCTCTCACTAGAACTCCTCCTCTGTCATACTCCTTCCCCACTTCAGCTATCCTGGAGGCTCTTGGCAAAGACTGCACAGCTTTAATATGTACCAGCATATGGCAGCAGATCTATCTCAGCTGAAGCAACTAGATATTAATGTACAACACAAGGAATGAACGATGATTCATCTGAGCAGCCTTGCTAGGAAGGGCTGCCTTTTTTTTTTTTTTTTTTTTTAATCTGGGCCTCAGTAAAGCTTTGAAGGATAATTTCCACTAAAAATTGGATCAGCTCCATCAAGAAGAACACAAATCCCTGTTTCCTCCAGATTGTTTCACTCGATTCACTAAAATGTTTATTCTACACTCAGAAAAAAAAAAAAAAAAAAGAAAAAAAGAAAAAAAAAGTTGCTGGAATTTCTGAACTGCATTAAAATTAATCCTTTGCTTCTTTACAGTTGCCTTTTTCAGTGCTTCCTTTGTTCCAAGCTGGCACTTACAGGAGCTTTCATAACCAGCAGGCAATCGCATACATCCTTCCTGTTTGCAGCTTTTACTGTACTTTACACAAACAACAAACGTGGAACAGTCCAAAGTATATCTCAGTCATCTGAGAGAGAAGAAGGTAAATGTTGCTAAGTGTCCCCAGCAGAAGAGAAGATGCGGATAAAGACACTTGGCTTTGAAATGGAGCTACCTCATTAACTCACTTTCCACCCTGCAAAAATAAGAGCAGGAGATGACCCAGCAAGACACCGACAATCCCACAGCGCCCTTGAAGCACAGATCTGCTGCAAAGGGACCATTTGAACGCCAGGGTAGTGGCTTTACAAAGGCAGGTGGGAATCAGCACACAGAAAGCCCGTGCCAGATTGCAGCAGCACTGGCTTTGGAAACCAGGAAAGGAGAGAGCTTGCCCTGTAGCATTTACAACAAATTAACGCATAAAACAGCGGAGCTCTCCCCTCCCCGCAGCGCTGCTCACCTACCTGGCCCATATTAGGCTCCACTTCCAACTGAGTTTTAAATTCAGGCCTCTTTCCAGTACATACCTCAAGAACAGCTTATTGTCAAGGTAATGGCCAGCTGTGAGAAATGCTCAGTGACCAGTGACACTTCAGTCCCTCTACTTAATCCATGGGGTGCAGATGCAAAGTGCCCCAGCACTGGCTGGTAAATGTCCTTTGCCATCAGCTGACGCTGAAAGTGGACACCTACCTTTGCAGCAAGCACTCCGGGACAGCTAACATCCCTTACCTTTTGTGAACCTGTGTCTCATCAAAATTTAAACAGACACATTGTCACACTTCAAAAACATCCTATTTCCTGCCAATGAGACGGTGAATTGCTGCTTAATGTTCTCCAGTGGTATTTGTTAGAGACCAGAAGCTCAGTCTCTGTGGTCTCTGGTACACTACAAAACACGCTCATTTTCAGCAGCCGTGTATCTGCAAACAGACAGGGCTCAGGTGTTCTTACTACAATGTCATGGAAAAAAAACTGCAAGTGCACTGATAAAATAGGGCATGTCTACATCAGCATTTGATTTTTGCTAGCCCTGGTGCAGTTGTGCCACTGTGGAAAACAGTACAAAATATTTGAGTGTGTGCGGGCCACGGAGGGAAAAAGAAACTGCAAGGCTTTATGCACCCATCTGATACGTGTCAGTGAGGAAGGGCAGCCTCATTGCTGCAGCTTGAGTTTTAGTTGCATTCTTACCCATCATCTACCTGCCCTATCCATCTATCTACACATAGTGACACAGCAGGAAAAAATGGTCTCTGTCCTTTACTCCTCCAAGCTGTGGCTGGGTGCTGTACCCACAGATCACACAAGATATTGGCTGCTCCGTATCCGAAGAAACAGCAGGGAATTGGCCTGCCCAGGGTCTCAGTACCTTTGGAAGTGGAACGGAAGGCAGAGTCCTCCTTCTTACAGACTCAGCACCTCAAGTTCAGCACTGTGGAGGCAGCTGTTTATATTCTCTGGGATGATGGAACTAACCGTAGAGAGGTGAAAGGAAACTTAGTCCATCCTTTTCCATATGGAAAGCAGCATCAGAGGGCAAAACTGCAGCAAAAGTCTCTCTTAGATTACTCTCTCACTGATGTACAGGTTTGTTGTCACACTGCTACTGCTTGACCATCAGCCAGTTATTGGTAACATGCTTTAACTCCCTTTGCAGGAGGAGAATGATGCTTTTAACGGGGAAAATAGCAGTTAAAATGTCTTTGCAGCTATTGGGTATTAATAATAATGAATATATGTATGAACCTTTAAGCAGTCGCCGTGGATCAAAGGTAGCCCTTTGCCAAGAAGGCTGCAACTAGAACAAACTGCAGCCTAGATGCTTTCTTTGGTGTTTATTGCTTGAATGAATGATGTTCATAAGGCTTGCCATAGCTGCACGGAGTACTGATTGATATCAGTGCCATGCTACACAGGTCAATAAAGAAGAGAATTTCTCTATTACCACAGTGATTCATGAAAGTGATTACTCCCACTTCGACTTGCTTTCCAAGGAAATCTGCATGTGACAATACACCTGCCAAATGCTCCTCCTGCGCTCTTGCTGAGCCTCCTGAAAGTGCTACACAGTTTTTGACAAGACAGGACTGGAAATAGTGAGAAATGTGGAGGCCATGGCATGTCTCTGATGCAGCCAAAGACAACTTTCATGCTGTTGGACTGACCAGGAGCAGCTGTATACGGGGGTGCAGCAGTTTCCCACCCCATCCCATCTTCTGTCACAAGGAACACAGAGACACGAGGTCAAACACCACCCAGGATCTCTCAGCTCCCCCTCCAGCCCTGCTTCAGGATTTCACTGACAAAAGCCATCTCTGCAGCTGTAACCCAGATACACAGCACCCTACATCTCTCCCTCTCTCTCTCACACACTTGCTCTTACTTTCTTTTTTTTCCTGCTGGCAGGAGACACCTTATCTAGAAGGTTATGCATTAGTGTGATACATTTGCTTTTGAAGTACTGAGTGGCTTTTAGACGCTGGCATTTTGAACTTTCAGGGAGGAAGAATGTTACTCTCACAACAAACTTTGAAGTCTGTTTCCTGAATGCATTAACTGTTTACTCTCTTCTTGTCTTCCTTGGCCACTTCAAGCTCCTCTAGAGTAAACACAGTCCTCACACCCCTAAAATCTTATCATCCAGGTATCACATAGCATCCCAAACATAAGAAATCAATTCAACTACTTCAGAAAAATGGAGTCAGAGAGATGAATGAGACCACAGCTGTACAGCTCCCTCTTCACATACTTTTCATTTACACCTATATAAATGTGGAATCTTTTGCCATTCAGGTATGTACTTCATAAGAAGCAGAAGCTATCATGAAACATTCCTCCTTTCCCAAATCTCCTCAACACAAGCAAATCTGGACCTCAAATATTCTTTCAAGGGCAACCATTTTGATTCCTAATCCTCGCCTTTGTCTCACAGGTTTTCAGCAAAAGCTTAGTTTTGTGCTTAAAATTTACAGCTGAAAAAAAAAAAACTATATCGAAGAAGGCTTTGCTTGTATTTGTGTATTCTACCACTTTCAAAACTAGGTCATAATTTCATATTCAGTTACACAATCACCAAAATCCAGCAATGACTAGAGAAGAACCTGATCCTATAATGTATTCTATTCCAAACAGAAGTTTAGGATAACAAAGATTCAGCCTGATAACTTCTCCTATTTAATGTAATTCTTTTTCATGACAACAGAAACAAAAGCAAGCTCTTTGTGTTAGGCTGACTTGTCGATTTAAATACCTTTGAACAAACTTCTGTGGTTGAGTGACCTGGGATGCCTATGTGCTCAGAACACCCAACCCTCTCTTTTAAGAACAAAGAAAAGTCTGCAGTTTCTTCTCATCTGAGAAACTTCCATTCTGATCTTAATGGGCAAGCCCATTTTGCAAAATTTGTCTTCTTTTGCATTAAAGAAACAACATTTCTGACTAGCATCAGGCTCTTTAATTAAAACTGGCAATTTCAAAGACACAGTTAACAAACACAAAGCCTCAAAAACTCCACCCAAGGCAGACTGTGGAGTGTTGTCAGTGAGTCAACCTTTCCTCTTCAGCAGCAATTAAAATATAGATTGATTCTTTAGCTTCTTTGCAGTAGAACCCATTCGAAGCAAGTGTTAACCAACATGTTTTGGTTCTTGCTTCAACCTGATCGTCTGCTCCTTGTTATTCCTCTAAGAAACAGGAGGAGGAAGCTTGCTGAACTCACTGAAATGATTTGACTTTTGCATAACCGTAACTTCATGAGAAAAAAAAGTGACACAACCACCCCACGGAAGCTTGGGTGATGATGTAAACCAGGCAGTTTCAAAGCACACCTTCTAACGCTGGGGTGAAGATCTGAGCTGAGGAACTCAACAAAAAAGGTGCACCAGGAGAGCACAGCAAAGAAGACATAAGCCTTGCTCATACTTATCCCCCTTTTCCCCTCTGTCTCAACTGCATCCAATGAGAATCTATATAGAAAATGTGTCTCATACTCAAGAGTCCCCTCTCTAGTGCCTTGATCTTCAGAATACATTCCTTCCACATGTGTATTTTCTCAATGTGACTATAGAATTTTCCCTGGGAAAGCTTATGAGAACATTGTGTGCCTTCTTTTTGCTCCCACCCTTCCCAGCAAAAGATAGATCCAAGAATCCCACAGCTTTTGAATTCCTATTTGCCCTGCACAGTTGGGTGGAATCCCTGCTGATGATTCAGGAGCTTTAGAAGACAAGAAACTAGAATTACACATCTTTTCACATGCTGGACACAAGGGCTTCTTTGCTTTAAGTCAAAGCTAGGGCCACAACAATTACAAGGTAGTCTCTGTTGTTTCAAAATTGCCATAGCTGGGTTTGAAGGGATTTATTGGCAACGTAACTGGTTTTATTCTGAGTCATGAATGGAGAACTTAACAAGAAGGAATGGTGGGATGGCCAAGCTGGACAAATTCAGAAAGCTGATGCTCTTGAGTTACTGCTGCAGATGAAATATGAAAAAAGGAGCATGAAAAGCAGCAACCTTGCATTGTCCTGAAGCAAGGCTGGATGCAGCTAAGAAACCCAGTGTATGTGGGAAAGGAGACCAAGAGATATCTGCCCAGCTGTCCCCCAAAGGTTCCACTCAGAGCACTCTGTCCCAAGTGCTGGCCCAGCTGATGCAGTACATCACTACTCAAACTAGGTGACCTGATGTGAACTGGTCAAACACAAGCTGCTGGGCTCACTAGAAGACCAAAAACCCAAATCCCCTGGGCTGTGTGGCTGAAGCCACTGGTTCCATTTCACTCTTAAAATTACAGTTTTGGAAAGAATATTCTGCAATTTGCTGTGTTGGCTTAAAACTCCCTCAGGCTTTTAGCCACATGTATTTGATCACCTGCAGTCAGACTGCAAGGTGGCTGCTCATCCAAACACCCTTGCTGTGTTAAGCCTGCTCTCACACCCATACCCATATCGTTTCCTGCCTCCATGACTGCTCTCTGTGTCTTGAGGACCAATTTCATCCTCAAATTTAAACTTTTTTTTGAGAAACCAGGGCATGAAAAATGGTAAATAGAAACTAACAACTGGCTGGAGGACCCAGAATAGTACAGTTGCAAATTCCATGTTGACTTGGGCTTACGTTTCCAAAAAAAGTCATCCCTTCTTCCCTGAGAATGTGCTGTTTCTAGAAGGAGCCTCCAAGGGCTCTTTCCTTCTGAAACACCCCAGTGCCACCAGCAGTGGCTGCTGTTCTTTGCAAGGTGATGTGCTCTTTCCCACTAACGTGTCAGCTCTGCTGTGCTCAGACTCGGCTGGCCTCTGGCCTGAGAAGCTGCACTCTGCTTCCTGCCTGCCATTTGGCATGTTTGCCCTAGTTTTGGTTTAACTCTTTTTCCTTTCTTAGAAGATTTTCCAGGCTGGGAAATTCAACTGGAAGCCATCTCCACTGGCCTGGCTGCCAGCAGGGAGGTTTGCCAGCACGAAGCCATCGGGGTGAGAATTGGATGCTTCCATTCCCGTTTCCCCATGGACCTTGTGCCTCTGGCCTGGGCACTGCTGCAAAGGCACTTATGCAAAGTTTGAATCCCTGCTTCCCTTAGGGAACAACTGGGACTCCTGTCTTTTAAGCACCTGGCTGTTCTTTTCAATGACACCAGCATGCAAATCGTGAGGCAAACGTGGTCAAGAAAGATGGGACATGTTCTCAACCCTTCATTAATGCACTTAAGGTTACAGAAAAGGTTCTCACCCTGACAAGGCAGCTGTTGATTCAAGAAGCTGGAGGAATACCCAAAAGGTCTCCAAAGTGTCCCATGCCATCATCACTTGATCTTCATAGTTGCTACCACCACCAAAGCTACAGTGCTTTTGCTGGCACAGAAAACTTGAGAGATTTTTCTGTACATACAAAACATGACATTTGGGGTGAAACTGAGGATGTAGCCAGGACAAAAGGTAGCAGAGATTGCAGTTGCAATGCTGTTGTGTAGGTCACAGGATCGGTGACACATGAGGCATGAAAAGTACAGCATTCAGACCCCTCTAAGTAACATCAATATTGGAATTTGTCCCTTTGGCCAGAGAACTTACTGCAAGCACATCAAAATCTTTGTGTTTGACACTAAAGTTTCCACAGAACTCTGAATTAAATTCAAGGCCTTGGACCTTACTGCTACAGCACTCCCCAGCTTACATCCAAGTTATCTAAGAGATTATTGAGCGTTCTGGGACGACAAAGAATGTGTCGACGTATTTACAGTTAGCTTTTCCATAACTTGTAAGTTACAGAATTGATGTCTGGTATCCACAGACAACCTGCAGGATATGGACACTGGAAAAAAAGAAAGGATTTGCTCGTTTGCTCCTTAGACCTTTCGCTGCCAGCATTCGCAATATAAATAAAAGCTACAAATATTATCTCACTCCCAGTACAATTATTTATGTTCCCCCACAAAGCCTAATAACAAACATATTTCTTTTCTGGGAAGAGAGATCTCAAGTGGTTTAAGGACTGCGCTGCTTTTATCAGAAGGGCAAAATGAACTGCAGCCCTGTCGCAGCACAGGCCCAGGCAGGATAACCCTGCGGGTTACCAGAAGAGCTATAAATACCTTTGGATCACAGAGCATCCACGTGTGCATGTCTTTGTGCTGCTGGAAGGAGGGACAACTGCAGTAAGTTTCCAAGGCCCAAGATGAGAGCTTAATTTTCTTTCCTGTCACCAAGCCAACAGAGGAGAGCACGTGGTCCACGAGGGGAGTCATGCACTGGGGACACTTGCAGGGGGACAGGGCAGTTCGCTGTGTGTGCTTCCAGCGTGAGACAAGTGCCGTTCTCCTGCACCTCCTAACAGTCACCTTTGAAGGCTTCCCTCTGGGAGCAGGCTGCCCAGAAAGGTTGTGGAGTTTCCTTCTTTAGAGATCGTCAAAATCCGCCCGGACACACTGCTGTGGGACCTGCCCCAAGTAGACCTGCTCTGCAGGGCAGTTGGACTTGATGATTTCTGGAGGTCCCTTCCAACCCGTGACACTGTGAAACCCCCGGGGAAGCATGGCTGGTCCTTGTGCCTACTGCTACTGGCAGGGGTATCTCCTCTGCTGAGAAAGGTGACATTTCCACCTCCTGTGAGCGCAGCAGGCATCTGGACCAACCTACAACACAGACACACAGGCACTTGTGTCCCCACACTTGGCCATGTTAGAAAGAAAGCATCTGCTTATCTATGTGCTGTTCTACCAGCTCAGCATGGCACTACAAGCCAAGGCTGGGTAAGTATTGCAACACAGGGAAGCAAACACTGCTTTTGCTGCTTAAGCCATAATCTGCCTGCAATCTTGTTTTAACTGCACGTGTGGGATGTGAGAGAATTTAAAAGAAGTGATTTAAAGCTTTTTTTCTGTTCTCAAAAATACCCTCCCAAACCAAACAATCAAACCAGAAATACCCAAACACTAACAGTTAGACAGTTAAGAGTAACCCTCCAGTTCAGCACCACTCATAATGCAAGAGAAAACACAAGGAAACATTTTCATTTTGAGGCTCCCAAGAGACTCTCCCGAACAATAGCAAGAAAAAACATCTGAGATGTGCCAAAAATCAGGGGAGTGCTCCATTTACTTATTTTTATGGTCAGTCACTGATCATGCTGATATTTGACTTTGGCTCTGAAATCCTAGCTGTGTTAAGATAATACACAACTTCCTCAGGGTAACTCCACAGGCAAGCTGAGATGTCCACAGGACTTGAACAGAACTACAGACTGCTGTCATCTCTAAATGCTGGCAGAAGCTTGCCTTTCATTTTTCACTTACAGATTCCTAGGTCACTGATACCTTCCTATACTACATTCCAGGCAGCAAATTATTTTCTCTAAATCTTCCACAGCTCTTTGTCTACAAGGACCTAAACATTTATTCTTTTACCAGAAGGAGGAGTATGATTGTATTTATTTAAACTATCATGATGCTTATCATAAGTTTTAAGACTCTCACAGACATCACTCTGTGGGGTGCTATGAAATATGGGAAATAACGGCAAGTGGACACACAGAAAATAAATAAACCAACCCATCCTTTCCATATCCTTCAGACAATGGCAGTTACTCATCTTCAGGCAACAACCAACACTGAAATCACCTCTAAGGTATCAACAGTCTCACTCAGTCACTCAAGCCTCGACAAACATTCAGCCTGTGCTTGGGCAAGCTATCAACTTGTGGATGGTATCAAAAAGCCCATCCAAACTCTGCAGAGCCCATGGATTCTGTAGGCAGGATGTGTCACAGCAGATGTCCTCTCTCACAGTACGTGGCCATGTGAGATACAGAAATCCCAGCTGCTGCTGTATTTCTGTCCCTTGGTGCAATGGGGACACCCCAGCAACTCACAGCTGAACAAAAGGCTCAAGGCTGCACACTCCTCGTGGATGAAGTGAACAGTTCAGCTCCGTTCCAGTTTTACAACATTCCTCAGACGAACCACCTACTGGTATCTCAGTGCCTGTATCTGGGTTTATCTCATGCTGCCAAATGTCTTCCTCCAACCCTTTCCATCTCCTTTCTTATTGGCCTCCACAGTAATGAGACTGAGCTAACAGACTGGCACATCAACATGCCAAGCTGACATCCTGCTGCCCCCTCTGTGCCTGTCTGACTTTTCTTTCCATTTCCCTTCTGGATTGTGTGTAACAGGCACTGTAGTCCAGGAATGCCTCTCGCTTTGGCTGTTTTGCCTCTCTTTTTGGCATGCTCGTGGACCCAGAGGGATTCTTGCTGAGGCTGGCTAAGTCACATGTTTGCCCTTTAATGAACACTACAAAGAAAGCAGAATCTATGCCATTTTGATGTTTCTATTAATGCAGGCCACAAGAAAGCTCAGGTTCCTGCCACAAAGATCACAGCAAAACAAAGGCATCTGTAGCAGTTGATGTGCAGAAAGGCTTGATCGTGCTGCAAAGAAAAGAGCGATTACAGGGCAAGGGAAGGCACGTGCACTTAGTCTAAATTTGTTCAGCATGGCAATTTGGTAAATTTTGCTGTCACTATCTGGCGTTCCTGAGCTTCCTCTTGAATGACCTTTACATAAGGATTTATTTTCACTCACTGACTAAAGATGTTCAGCACAATGGAAACGCCCTTGTTAAGCCAGCCTGTGTGATACACCTTGAGGTTGGGAGCTGAAACAGTGATGTTCTTCAATGGCCCTTTTGTGGAATCTCTTGGATTCCAGGAAACTGGAGAACTCTTGAGAAACTCTAATTTGCTTCTCAATAGGATGTCCCACACAGCAGGGTCCTCCTGGAGGTGCAAAGGCCAGGAGGAGGCAAAGAGAAGGAAGGAGAGCATCCTTAGTACCACCATTTCACATTCAGCTATGAACATGTCTGGGAAACTAAAGTGCAGGTTCCTGAACAGCAATTTGCAGTGTCAAAAAAAAAAAAGTAACCACCAAACCAAAAATATGACAACGTTCAGCTGGAGTGACCTTTGCAAGAAATCTAAGGAAAAAGAAAAGAGCAGGGTCTTTCCTTCCTAGGGAGGATTGTGAATCGTCTCCCAACTGCACTCCTGAGCGTGAATCAATTTTCTTCCAGTCGATAACTAGCGCAAAGGTTCTAACCTTCATTTGTGCTCCAAATACTCAATCGGGGATGTAGAACACATACCAATTAAGCAATTCAGCTAAAATAAGAAGGCCGTGAACCAACATCGTTGCTGCAGCTGCCCCTGAGGGATCGAGGGTTAGCAGCTTGGGGAAAAGGTAATTTATTGAGCTTAATACTCTGCGAAATGTTCTCATGATAATAAGATTGTAAGATCGTTTTAATATCTGAAGTCATGTTGAAAAGGTCATTTCTCATCTTTTACGCCTACCTAAGTCATGTAAATTAGAGCTACTCAAACAGAGTTGAGGGTGTTTGCAGCCTAAGTTCTTCTATATTTTTGGATGACAGCGGAAAATGCCTGTAATCCCAAGTGGTGGACACAACCAGACAGTGCCCAGGAGTTTTACAATAGCCACATTAATAGATGCAGCGACTTCTGCTATACATAGAAGCATAGAATTGTCAAGGCTGGAAGGGACCTCAAGTATCACCCAGTTCCAATTTCCCTGCCATGGGCAGGGACCCTTCACACTAGATCAGGTTGCTCAGAGCCCCATCCAGCCTGACTTTAAAGACCTCCAAGGTTGAAGTTTCCACCACCTCCCTGGGCAATCCATTTCAGTGACTCACCACCCTCATGATGAAGAACTTTTTCCTAACATCCAGTCTGAATCTACCCACTTCTAGTTTTTCTCCATTCCTCTTACTCCTACCACTAACTGACGTCCTGAAAAACTTCCCCAATGGCTTTCTTGTAGGCTTCCCTTCAGATACTGGAGGGTCACAATAAGATCTCCTCAGAGCCTTCTCTTCTCCAGACTGAACAGCCCCAACTCTCTCAGTCTGTCTCCATCAGAGAGGAGTTCCAGCCCTCTGATCATCCCCATGGCCCTTCTCTGGACACCTTCCAGCATGTCCATATCTTGCTTGTAATAGGGGCTCCAGAACTGGATGCAGTACTCCAGGTGTGGTCTCTCATTGGGCCAGCATTTCATCTTTGACCTAGCAGATTTTAGTCAGACTTTTTCCCCTCCTTCTGTTTTGATTTGAAGAATGTTCAAAAACTATTTCAAATGCACTACATGCAAGCTGAAAGGGGAGGGAAACACAGCTCATGAACTTGCCAGAAGTTTTACAGCCCAGGAAAATGGGGCTTTGGCAATTTGGCAACGCGCTCGCTTCTCTTCCAACATGCTGTTTTCCATACAAGAGAATTAACTGGGAGATTTTTAAATTTATTTTTTTAAAAACGCTTTCTAGGCAGAAACGTTGTAGAGTCTGCCTCCACATCTTCCAGCCAACATTCCTAAATCACAACTTGCAGCTGCCCTCGCTATTGCAGCCTTGGAGCCTCCACTTGGCAAATCACCAGCATCATGCCAAGACGTGATGTTTCTGTGATGTGCACGATTACCCAACAGGGATGGAGCTGAGATCCCCGAACACATTTCACTAAGGCCCCTGAATCATATTTGAAACCAGGTCTTCAAAATTTATAACAGCATTATGCTATCTAGGCCCTTAGTTTCATTTATGTTTTGAAGCTTCAAATCCATCACACGACGGAGCTAAAGGAGGGCATTATTCAGAGCAGTAATGCATTCGATCCTGTGTACTCTAGGAAGCAGAAATTCCCTCCTGTTCTCTTCTTTTATTCCCCTTAATGAGTTCCAGCATCATCTTCTCTCCTCATCTTTCAGTTACTCCAACAGCCTCAACTCATGTCCTTTACCACAACCACTATAAAAGAAAAAAACAACCAAAAAACAACCTCCCCAGGAAATCTTCCTCTGCTGTCCCATTTCCTAATAATGTTTCCATCTCCTCTCTCCTGAACCACTGCCTCATTTGTGACTCTCTGCTGGTCAGGCTGCAAGCTCTTCAGAGGAAAAGTCATCTCTTTTTTTTTTTTCTCCCCTGCTTGGCAGTGTGCTCCAAAGGTGCTATGCAAACGATTTATTATAACAGATTGCAACTCAGAGTAATTTAATAGACTGTAAACCCCAGCTCAGGAGAGCTGGCAATCCAGCATTTACAAAGCATGCCACGCTTGTATTTTTCAATACCTAATACATAAATTTCCCTGTTGCCGTGGCTCTGTTTCCAGATTTCCTGGGTTTTGTATGTGAACATTTCCCAACTATCTATCAGCCTGATCTTCTTCGCCAGCCTTTATCATCCCCTACAGTCCTGAAAACTCCCTGAAACAGAGAGATTGAGGTGGCTGCCAAACACTGCCGCAGCCCTCCAGGGGTGGGACTCTCTGCAGAGGGCTGTATTCCCATCATGCCAAGAATGCCACCCCTGTTATTATACTAGCACTAATAAAGATGATAACATTGAGCTGAATCACTCTGTCACACCAGAAGAGCTGGGAGGGAAAGGAAATGTCTGTGTGCTTGTCTTTTTTGGCTTCCTCGGTTTGGTCCAAAGGGTTGGGAGGAAGATGTTTGAAAAGCAAGAATCCCATCCCATCATTTGTGTGCCATCTGGGTGATTCACTGACAGCTCTCCCACGGCCCCTTGCCATCTCTCTGGCTTTGTTACTAGGTGGCTACACCTAACAACAAGCCTCTCAGCAACTTCAGTGATCCCTGCTAGGGCACTTAGCTGACCAAAAGTTAGTGCTAGCTTCCAGGGAACAAAACTCCCCTCAGCTTTATCCATGCTCACTTTTATTCTCAAGTTCAGTTCTGGTAAGTAAGACATGGCCACCAGCTAGGAACTTTTCCCACTGTGAACTGTGCTTTCAAGGAAGGTGGCTCACAAACGAGAAAGGGAAAACAGAACCCTGAAAAAGAGGGGCAGAATCTCCTCTCTCGACCTGCTGGCAACATTTCTTATGGTGCAGTCCAGGATGCCATTTGCCTTCTGGGCTGCAAGTGCACACTGTTGGCTTGTGTAACTTTGGAAACTTCAACAAACAGGTGAAAATTGCAAAACACATGCAGAGCTTAACCCAGCTGTGAAACAACAAATTACATTTCACAGAATGACAGAATGCCAGGGGCTGGAAGGAACCTCAAAAGCTCATTCAGTCCAACCCCCCTGCCAGAGCAGGATCATGCAGGAACAAACACACAGGCAGGTTTTGAATATCTCCAGAGGGAGACTCCACAACCCCCCTGGGCAGCCTGTTCTAGGCTTCTGTCACCCTCGCAAGGAAAAAAATTTCTCCTCATGTTTCCATAAAATTTCTTATGTCTCAACTTCCACCCATTGCCCCTTGTCCTGTCATTGGGCATCACCCAGCAGAGCCTGGCTCCAGCCTCCTGGCACTCACCCTGCACATACATATAAACATCAACAGTTCCCTCACTTCAGCTGCTTTACAAAGCTGCACTCCCTTTGGGATGAAGGTGGATGTACCCATTTCATGTGCAGAGGCAAGCAGTGGTTAACAGGAAACCTGCCAACTGCTCACTGAAGCCTGCATGTTAAGAGATGATAAATTTGCTATTTGGGAGAAACAGATCTTTTACACATAGCTTAATATATGCTCATAAAAATAAAAAAAAAGAAAATAGAAAAAAAAAAGCCTGAAACTTATTAATCCCAGGCATTGATACCTTCAGACAGTTTCAAAAATATCAGTACAGTTTTGGAGGAACCAACATTTTATCCTAGACTGGAAAAATCTCTGCAAAAGGGAAAAAAAAAAAAAAGCCCTCAAAGTACATGAACAGCATGAAGTACAGAACACATTTTCTGCAGTGATCCCAAACATATCTGGAATGCTACTTAACAAAAAATGGTAAGAGTGTAAGATCACATGGAAAAAGCCACACACCTTTCACATTTTTTGAAGTCAGCATTTTTGTAGGGAATTTTGCAGCTTACATAATAAAAATGCAGTGGAGAGGGGCAAAGTATTTCAAATAGCCTCATTTTTTTCATTATGGTCACTCATTTGGCTTCCCTCTAATTCTTTCAGAACAGCAGACAGCCTCTTTCCTGAGTTTTTATAGGTTTTGTGCAGTCAAATGTCTCCAGAAGCAAAACCAGACCATGATGGTCCAGTGGACTTACAAAACAACAAAACAAGGAGTATTTATTCCTTAATATGTGACTTTAAGAACTGCCAGGTCTGTAAGAGACAATCAACACAGGATTCATCTGGCTACCATAACCCCAGTCACAAGCTCCTAAGCCTGGCCTGTCCTTCCTTCTGCTCCAGCCATACTCAATGATGAGTGAAACAACCATGCCACTCTAACTGCTCCAAACACCCAGTCCCACCATCAGCTAACCGCTACCATGCTCCGATCTCTTATGACACAGCAACAGCTAAGTGGTAAACTTCTGCCAGAGGGGCTTTAAATGAAAGCACAGAGCAAACCAGACCCCTGAGAAACTCTGCTCCCAGGAGCCCATCTGCATCCAACCTACAGCGTTGGAGCGAACAGCCTGGTGCTCTCCTCTCAGCCCATTGAGCCTTTCGTTAACTGAGGACCATACAGAGCACAGCCAAGACAGTAACCACAGGCAGTGCTGGGTCTGGCAAATGTGCTGCATGAAAGCTGCAGTTAATTCCATGTATTCAACCAGATCAAAGATTTCCAACTTAAACTTTCTATGCGTCAAACTTCGCAGCTGTTCCCTTTATCAGCTCACTAGGAAAAAGTCTCCATGGATTGGTGCCATTCTTTGTAAAACCTCAATTGCTCTGCAATAAAAGAGGTCTAATTTTTACAGTAAAGTTCTGCTTATATTTAGTATCAACATCTGACCACAAGCCCCAAATAGAAAAGTTACTGGGACTCACTTTAATTGCACTTTGTGCTCTTTGTGCATGCTCAGGCAACTCTGACATCAGCTCCTACCAGTAAATTTTAACCTCCCTGTGGAAATTCAGCATTAATTTCCATCACTTTAGATTGGAACCAAAATGTCTTTCACATGTAATATTACACTTCAAGTGCAATACTTCATGTGTCAGTTGTTCTCCTTTTACAATTTTATCTGAAGCAAGAATAAACACCCCTCCAAAAAAACCCAAACCAACAATTCCTTTCTCTTCTGCTCTCCTCCTGTCGAGGAGTTCTCAAAGCCAATTAAGACATCATTAAGCAGTCAGGCCCAGCAATGTAAGAAGGAGCACCATGGAGCACCTACAGCACTACTGCAACTGCTCGTTAGAGCAGAGGCCATCATCCCAATTAAGGACACTCACTGTTTAAGCAGTGCAAGCAATTGCAGTCCTTCTGGCATTCAAGACTCTGTGTGGCCCTGGCAGGGATGAAGGGGCTGCAATCCTGTTCGGGAGTGCAAATTAAGCCTTCAATAGTTTGGTGCAAACAGGCTCTCCATTAACTTTTTTCTCTTCCAATATTTAGTTTAACTACCTGTGTTAAAGCTGGGAAGGACATTTTCTGCTCAGTGCATTCATTTGCAGGCTCATCTCTTGCCCAAATATCTAAAGTAGTACAGCAACAGCTTCATGTTAATGCACATCCTGGTTAAAGAAACCAGTTTTCCAGGCTGCTAGGTTTTCATTTACATTTCTGGTAGATTAGTCTGAGCCATGGAACTGAACACCACATATGATGAGAAATGGGAAAAGGTAAATTAGTCCTTTCTTGTACAACTTCCCACTTAAGAATCACCCAGCTCCACCATGTCCCAGTCACTTGAGCTGCCCATGAACCTCTCTGCTTCTAGGGGAGAGAGGTGAGAGCAGTGTAGGCTCAGCAGGCTGTACACAAAACAGCCTTGCTATAAAATACAGGTACCAGCCCCAGCATAATGAGATCTATTTGGGGCTGAAGCTGGGATGTTCACCCAGCCTACCTGAGGCAGTCACCAGGAGGGGAAAAAAAGAAAAAAGGAATTATAATAAAAGGTTGATTAATTATGTGCAATAACTGGGACAGCATATCATGAAAATTCCATTCTTGTTTACTCAGCTAATTCACTTTTTATGAGTGTTTAGGCTTTAAAGCAAAACAAAGCACTAATTACCCAATTAACGAGCAATTAAGTTACTGCAGCCTAATAGCCTGTACAGTGGCTGCCTTTATGAGTCTGATGGTGAGTTAGAGACCCATTAAACAAATTTATACACAGCTGTAGCAAACATTACATTTCCAGAGATGTTACATTACATGCTAATATTTTCACAGCCTCCAAACATCATTCACTGGTGTAGTGAATAGAGTTTGCCAGTTTACTCAGCCAAGGTCTGACAAAGGGAAGCTGTCTTACATTTTACCAGCAGCTATTACCTATGTGTAGAAGTGAAGTGGGGCTCTGTACTTCAAAGCCTCCCTGCAAAATCAGGTGGCTTTTAACCCAGGAGAAGAGAATTCACCTTAAAAAATTGTCATTTTGCCTTAACTTCGGAAGAAATCACAGTCCTGTCATTTTCCTGAATGTATTTCACACAGAATCACAGAATGTCAGGGGCTGGAAGTGACTTCGAAAGCTCATCCAGTCCAAGCACCCTGCCAGAGCAGGATCTCCTATACCAGATCACATGGGAACATATCCAGGTGGGTTCTGAATATCTCCAGAGAGGGAGACTCCCCATGGCAGCCTGTTTCAGTGTTCTTTATTTCCAAGAGTCTAAGATGATTTCTGCAGCAGGTGACACTGTAGTGGAAGTTTTAGGTTTGCAAACAGACAATGGAGGGATGTTTTACTGTATCAAGAGGCAAGCTGTTTGTGAACTGCCCCCTAGGCAGATGGGATTCCCTGTGACAAAGCACCATATCCCTGAGCCATGGTCCAGTACCAGAAGTGGGCTCTCACCAGCCACACACCAACCAGTACCAGACACAGCACATTGAATGTTCGAGGCAGAGCTGTGCTCTCAGCTCCTGAGCTCTCTTCAGTGATCACATCAAACCCACAGCACTACGACTGTATTTCAGTGTGGTTCAATTTTCCCATCAATAATGGGTGTATCCCTTAGTGCAATTTTGATTGCA
Source organism: Psilopogon haemacephalus (assembly GCA_013396835.1). NCBI lineage: Eukaryota > Metazoa > Chordata > Aves > Piciformes > Megalaimidae > Psilopogon > Psilopogon haemacephalus. Next base: position 317,973 of record VWZI01018148.1, on the reverse strand, counting down.
TGGAGAAGAGCCTTATTTGTAAAGCATCCATTTCATCTTAGTTAAAGAAAACATTTTTCTTTTCTTTTTCTAAGCAAGACTAATTGAAACTCACAACAGATTTATCATTTATTTATGCCCATGCGAGACAGGCTTCTGCTTTTCTATTAGCACACATAAACCTCTAGACCACCTCTTTCACAGGCATAGCATCACTTCAAAACAAGCTGCGCTACATAAATAAGGAATGCTTGAAGAGATCAGAAAAAAGCCCAAGCAGGGCAGTTCTGCAAGCCTGCTGAACTTTCTGAGTAACTGTATGGAAACATACAGTAAGCAGTAAAGATTACTGTATGGAAACATGCAGTAAGCAGTAAAGGTCTGCTGGTGGCCTGACTTTAACCTGATGCTAAAGAGAAGATATTTGGAAGTCCAGAAGCTGGAAGTATATTTTCAAGGACCATGCACACATCAAACCTTCAAGCTGGCATCATCACAGTCCCACTGAATTCCTTGAACTACACTGATTTATAGCAGTCACTAAAGATCTGGTTCCTGCACACCCCTTCATAAAGATAAAGACACATCTGTGTTAATGAATTCAAAAGCATGAGGCTGTCTCATTTGTCTTACGGATAAACAGAGTTCTGCTCACACCCCATACCTTGCAGACACTTCCCCAGGCAGAACTGCTAATGAGCCCCTGCTGCCTTGGGCCTGTGCTTAGAGTTTCCTCTTGTGCAAATTCTGTTATCTAATAAGGCATAAGCTTAAGCTTCAATATTCTCCCTAGTGGGAATACCAAAGATGAGTTATTTTCTTCTTTCCCCCAACATATACTTACAAAAATTCACTGGTTTGGAGATGCTTATGGTTCCATCAAATCTGCAGGACCAACTTGTTGATGTGCTTACAAAAAAAATCATTAAAATAAGGGAAGCACAGACACATGAAGACATGTGATTGCATAAACCTAGCTTTACCAGGAAACCAGGCTGAAGGAGCTAAGTCTCCTTTTGAGGTAGATGGCTGCACGGAGGAGTGCAGCAAAGCAGGTTTTGTAAAGTATTGAAAACCAACATGACGTGGAAAAGGCTTGGGAAAGCATCCTGCGACAACAGCACAAAGCCTGAGCAATCCTGGTTTGGAGACTGTGCAGGAAGCTACATGTTCAGACAATATGAAAAGTGTGGAAAACAAACAAGACTGAAAGCAACTACATCTTACCTAAAAAGGGACATCTTTTAATCATGTCTCTATTAATGCTTTCTTAGAAACTTCGTCCGCACTCAAACTGGCAACCTAGCAGCGTCTGGTTTTGAGTAATGTCTCTACCTTTAGGTTTTGGGGTGTTTTTAAATTATCTTTAATTTTAGTTTTTATGAAGAAAAAGGTCCTGCCTGACCTGGTTTGCATTGTTCTTTCTATTCTCTTTTTTAAAAAAAATCTAGTGTCATTTCAAAGAGTGAGCGTCAGATATCAAACCCAATATCCTTTTTCTCATTAGCACTTTTCCCGTGCAGACCTTCAAATGCGGTAATAATTAATGAGTCTGTGTCAGAAAATGAATAAAAGATGGCTCAGATGCTTCACTGTTCAGGGCTGACCTTTAGCTGAGTCTACTGTATTAATATATTCTTGTGTTGTCAGACTCAAAGAGCTAACTGCCTTATGAATTATTTATCAACACAAAAAGTCTTAACCAGAAACAGTGTTAACATTAATTTCTAACCCTCTGTGTCACAGCAAAGCCTGCCTGCACTGCATAATTGAATTTTAGTTTTAGACAAGCAATCAAAGCACAAGTCGCTGTTGTTGTAAGTGTGGCTGCCTATGATAGCAAGAGGAAGGGCTGCTCTTTTTGCACATCTGGTGCATTACAGGCAGTTCAGGTTTCTGTCAGCAATAAGCCCAACTGGAGACAAACGTGGAATGGGTTTGCAGCAACGAGAACTGCTGTGGCTCACTCCTCCTCAGCTCCATTCTAGATGCTGAGCTGCTTATAACCCTGCCCTTTGGTATTTCTTACTGGGGCTGCTGTGGAAATGTGTTATGGCTTCTCTGCTTTCAACACACCAAGGGGTTGCCTGAATCACCGGATGAGGCTGGGAAGACTGTCCAAAGGCTCTGGCTCTTCCATCTGTCTCTCCCAGATGAGAGTTCATCCATCTCCCTGCTCGCCCCTGGATCCTTCCCAAATGCATGAGCTTCTGCAACTCCATCATTTGCAGCTGTTGCAGCAAGTTTCAGCTGCTATCCCCAGCCAATTTCGGGCAATTGTCAAACTGATTTACAGGTTAGGCTTAATTTGTATCACAGTGACGCTATGAAGACCTAAGATATAAGGGCTCGATTAGGACTTAAGGGTTGTATTCACAGTTGGTCCTTCCAGGGGTCTTGGGAAATTGTGCTTAAGTAGAGCTGCAAGAACATGTGTGGGAGGGGAAATACTTCTATACTCTGGTGAAATACATCAGCCTCCCTGCACAGCTCTGGCAAAATCAGCACCNTTTTTTTTTTTTTTTTTTTCAGTTCACACTCAGTGACTGAGGTTTGTTCATCCCTGAAGAAACAGTTCAGAGATTATCAACAGAGCATGAGGACCTTATAGAAAAGAGACATGGCTTTAGGCTCTAAATCCTGGAACAACTCAACCAAACAGCAGCTTTGGTAGTTTTTCTCCCCTCTGTTCTCTGTGTCAGCAAAGGCAAGGAGGAAAGAATTAAATCTCTTTGGTCCTTTCCCATCTAAGTGAAAAACGAAGTGGGAACTCTTTTGTCTTACAAAGACATTTTCCTCTTCTTTTCCTGGGAGCTTAAACCCAGAGGCTGAATGACAACCAGGAGAGCGCAGCACAGGAAAAGGCTGCTACTGCTGCCAGACCTGCAGAAGAACTTAGGCCTGAACAGAGATGATGGACAAGCACCAAGAGCTCAAGGCAGTGACTGTGCTGTTGGAGGAGAGAAAGGCAGACACTCTGTGAAGCACAGAAGATGCAGCTCATTCAGCTACTTCAAGGGAGAGTACCCCTACCTAAAGGAAAAGGGCCTCCCAAAAAAAAAAAAAAAAGAAGAAAAAAGAAAAAAAAGAGCAAACCTATTCAGCAACCTGGTGGCTTGATGAGAGGAACCAGTCTGACTACATCTGCAGAACTTGTGGCCTCCCACTGAACCTGTCCTCCCTGGCTTGCAAGCTACAACTCCTGCAGGGGATGCTGGGATCCAGATCAAAAGCTCTGGACTGCAGGTACATGGACTGTGAGGCACAAAAGCTGCACTTTCACACTGCTTTCACATCAACAGAAAGTGGATGCCTTAGCCCCCAGAAGGCTTTGGAAAACCTTAACAAAAAAGATCTCCACTGTCTCCCGAGTAAGGAATGAGTATTACCTCTTACCTAATGACTGACCTGGCAACCAAATGTTGACTCTTCCCAAGAGCTGCACGTCTCACACCTCTGCTACCAGAAAGCAGACAACTACAAATGTTTTAATCTGAGCTGAAAAAAGTGCTGAGCTTTGCGTGTGTTAGACTGTGTGATTCTGGGTTTTCCATCCAAGATCGCCAGCCAAGTTTCAATGAAAAACAAGACATGACATTTTTCAACACTCTGCTAACTCTTCTTAAGACTAATCTTTTATAGGCACTGGGATCTTCAGAGCAGATTTTTTTTTTTCCCCTCCCCCTGTCGTTGTTTTTATTTTTACTCTGGAGCCTATGATGGAATAAATCAGTCTTTGCCAAGCCAGATACTTTTCTTTGGCAGACATTTGCATATTAAATCTAAAATTGTTTGCCATGACACAGTGAAAAGCAATTCATGAAAGCCACTTCATATCCTTCCTGCAAGATCTCACTAGCACCTCCATAAGTAACACCATCCTGGTTTTTTGGAGACCAGATAACCTGGCACATTCAGCTGTTCCTTGTACCATTAGTGCTCAGGAAAATTGATGATAAAAGGTCTGGAAGAGAGACACTTCTGCAGTAAATCTGTAAGAGAGCTCAGGTCTCCTTTCAATTTGCTATTTATTAGCTTTTTCCCCAAACAGAGCAGAAGATGGTGACAACTAATTCCCATCTGTGCTTGCCTGCTCTTGAGCTATGGAAAATGACTCTATAGGCCAACTGGAAGCTGAATAGTTTATACACGAGCCAAACAAATGAGGTTTAAGGATGACTGATAGGCTGGGATTGACTCCTTGCCCCTGCCGGAGGCTCCTGGAGGGTATAGCCCATGCAACGTGTTGCAAAGTTGGCAAACAGATAAAAACAGCTCCTTGCTTGATGGCTGCTGGAGCAGCGTGGTGACCTGCTCCCTAGCTCGCTGCTCTCTGCGTCCCAAACCCTCTCTGTTGGCTGGATAAAATATGTTGCAACTGGGGATATTTTTTTTTTTTTTAAATCTTCCACTTCAATACTCCAGACTAAGCTAGTAAAAAAATGAGACGGTCATGCTCTTTTAAAATAACAAAACACCCACCCTGGCAGTTATGACATAACCCGGCAGATTTTTCTTGTTACTTTGCTGTTTTAAGTGCCTCACTCAATGTGAATCCAATTACCAAGGCCTTTGTTTTCTCTAACAAAGGGACTGTGTTTTGGGGCTCCGTCTCATCTGGCTTTAATCAGCTCTCATGAGGGGAGCTCACTAACAGCCACCTTGGGATACCTTTTATGACAGATTTGGGAGGGTGCATGAAAGAAGAGGTGGTTCGAAGAAAGAGGAGATGAGGTAGATCCCACCCCCCCCAGCCCCCCTCCTTTTTTGGCTCTTTTGGATTGTTTTGGGTGGGTTTTTTTTGACAAGTGCACAGCCTTTCCACAGAGCTCCAGTAAACCCAAGCCTGACATACCCCCAGCCATGGATGGAAACAATTTTCGAGTGGCTATTTTTTTGGAGTGAACCATGGCTTATTTTAGAAGTCTCCAAAGTCTTCTGAAAGAAGGAAAGAAGAAAAGCCCAGTTCTGGATCTTCTCTGGCCCATGTGGCTGAGAATTACCCATTTTACTACTCTGAAGGCCTGTGCCAGTTGGCCAGCCCAGACAGACATGTTTTCTTTTCCCTTTTATGCCTATACTAGAACAGATTTTTCCTCATAAAACTCACAACTGCTGAAGCTCTTCTCCAGTTTGAAAAAAAAAACGTTTGAAATCAGTAGGATTCAGTTAATGTGGCTGAGCACAACAGATCTTTCAAGCAGCACAAGCAAAGAGACTTTTCCTCTGCTAGAAATGGGAACTTCATTCTCTCCCCTTCGTCACAGGAGGCAATCACAATTGCTCAACTCACGCTTTCCAAGTAATTATTTCAATACCAGACTAGTAAACAAAGTCTTATTCCATCCTGAAATGTTGTATTTAAAGGGGAAAACCCTTCCCCAAAGCAATCTTTCCCTATTAATTGCAGCATAAAAGACAACCAAGCACACTGTTAGTATTATTTTCTCAATGTTGCACGTAAAATTTACGGTGCAGTTTCCATTGTATTCCATAACCAGCACAGGAACCAGTGCTAAGCCTAGAAAAGCTTGTTTTAATCACATATTAATCTCACCTGTTTAGGGTTTATTCAGTCTACTAATTTTATATATTTTTTTTTTCATAGGGCCCTGAGCAGGCTACGGCAGTTCCCAAACACCTGATAGGGAAAAGCACTTAAGGTTTCTGGGTCAATCCTTTTTTCACTGCGTGTGACAAGGACAAGAATCTGCCAATTTTCCCCTCTCTCAACATTTTGGTAATCTCAGCAAATGGCTCATGGTCACACAAAGTCTGTCGAAGATTAGTCCATTGTCAAAGGTTCCTGGTTATGGCAGCACTTGCTCTCAGTGGCCACCATCCCCCTTTGTGTCAGGGGAAAAAGAAAC